>OY755244.1:88558786-89003932 GCA_963576725.1 Azorinus chamasolen | reverse complement strand
AGAAAAACAGCAGAATCCCTATAAAGCGAACACTTAATACACTGGAGTGTCTTTAACTCTTTCGGCGCCAATGTCGCCTGTTGGCACCATTGAAAACAGTGCAGTCCCAGGTCAGATGCCGCCTTTTCAAGGCGGCATCTGACCTGGGACTTCACTGTTTTCTATATTATTTTAGCCCAAGCATACAGGTTTTTAAAAACAAATGTTTTACTAATATACCTTTATTATTTAGTTTAGAATTATATTTAATATGAAATTATTATTGCAGACGACACTTTTAAATTTGGCGCCAAAAGAGTTAAAAGTAGATGAGTTTTAATGCAGTACAAAGGTAGGCCTAATGCAGAAATCTCCTCTTACGACATGAAGATACCACTTGCCTTAGCCTTTCCGACAAAGAATTAAACTTCTTGTCAGTGGTCACATTCGTGCATGGGTTTTTACTGTACCTCAAGAGTCGGTATAAACCATAGGCCTACAGTTAAACATCTCTATAAGGGCCACTAAATTACATCAAGTGGTTTGTGTTAAAGGCAGGTGGTTGCTCAAAGCAAAGTGAACGTAAAACAGAACGCTCCTATAGGAGCGTTCTGTTTTAGTTTCACCTTGCTTTAAGAAGCCACCTGCCCTAAATACCAACTAATTAACACGATTTGGTGACCGTTATAGAGAGGTTTTGCTGTATGCCTCTCTAGTCTCTATGGTAATCACGACGTGATAAATTAACCCTTTTCCTGTTCTATATTTATTCCAAATTTCAAAACCTACTGAATATTCATGGACAAAATAGTTATAATGAAATATAGAAGATGGAACATTGTAGCCATGTTAGAAAGTAAAGAAACAAGATATTTCAAATTCCATTAGCAAACAGAGCAGACCTTGATCAGACGGCTCCTATAGGGTCCGTATGATCTGGATCTACTCTGTTTGCGAATGTGTGAAAACGCGTTTATATGAAAGGAAGGGATAACATGTAGGTCTATAAGAGAAAGTGGTTGCTTAATGCAGGAAAGGAGCTTTTTGCATAATTTAAGTCTTGCATTAAGCTTCCGCCTGTTACACCCCCGCAAGAATTAGACCTCTTTTGAGTGGTCGGTATAGAGAGAATTTACTGTATGCATGTGTGGATGATTGTCACGATGATTATTTGTCCATATGATGAACAAAAAAATAGCGTAAACAAAAAGAATTGTGATATTTTAGAAGTGCCATCATACCGCCTATATGGTTTATTCATCACCCTGAATACACCGGAGTTTACACTAACCAATCAAGAGTAAGAAGGATTTTTTTCATTGCGAAAATCATGTTTGTGGCTAGTCTGAACCAGTGCTAAACACCTGATAATTGCAACTCCGTGTGTGTGCCACTGTGTGAGAGCGGGGGGTGGGGGAGAGAGAGAGATAGAGAGAGAGAGAGAGAGAGAGAGAGAGAGAGAGAGAGAGAGAGAGCTAGCTAACTAAAATGTTAATAATTAGCATTTGAACTATAGAAATGCCATAATGGTCCAGAAACAAATTTTGGTCGAACAATATTACGGCTATAAATCATAATGTAATACAAAAGCCATTCTCTACTGTAAACCAATGGCCTATTTTCTCCTATGGTATAACCTATCTTATGTCAGCCACCACTTAACGAATAAATATGGATGTCTTTAAAAACTGGTGGAGGAGCTTTCTGCAAAACTTCCATCCTGCATTAAGCTATCACTTATTTATACCTCTTTTATAGGGGAGGATATTGTCAACCCGTCCATTGGAAATGTTTACTGCATCTTTAGCTATACATGTATAATAAAAGCAGTGTATGTTTTGAGCAGAGACATATACATACATGTATGTATATGTCTCTGGTTTTGAGCTAAGTTGACAATCTGGTCGATTGTTTAGTTTTAGCTTATTGAGCTTATTTTAAAATCAGAAGTTCAAACAGCCTGGATCCAGATCTCGAAATAAAAGGTTTCATAATAATATGTGCATCAATATTTGAGTCGATTTTCGTGGCGAACGTTTATATTGAAGTATGGGGAAATTTGGCGGGAATCTCGCAGCTGATAGGAAAAGAGCTAGCTTCGCCACCGCCCTCGAAGTTTTGATCGTGACCAAAAAAAAAAGAAGAATCAATATCAATATCATCTAATTATGGAGTAAATGAAAAAGTAGTAATAGTACTGTTTGTATTACTAATATTTATGCTTTTCAGGCGCGGATTTAGAGGGGGTGGAGCCGGCTTACTCCCCCTAAAATTGCCAAAGCAATTCTTTTTAGTAATATTTTAGATCTATATACAGTAAAACCTCTCTATAACGACCACTAAATTGTGCTAACTAGTTGGTATTTAGAGCAGGTGGCTGCTTAAAGCAAAGTGAAAGTAAAACAGGACGCTCCCATAGGAGCGTTCTGTTTTACTTTCACCTTGCTTTAAGCAGCCACCTGCCTTTAACACAAAATAATGGATGTAATCTAGTGGTCGTTATAGAGAGGTTTTACTGTATCTACTAAAACCAATAAAACAATGATTCAGTAGGAGTGTTTTAAGCTCTTTTACAAACACACTATTTATTTATGTCATCAAACATAAAAATCTACACCCCCTCCATAAAAATTATACGCCCCCCTTATATCCTGGATCCGCCCCGAGTATTTTGCAACATCAAATACCGATGAGTACCTTTGACCCCTTTCCTTCTTGAATATTGATGAGTCAGATGTAATGGCATCAGGAATATTAATCAGTTTTTTTTACAATAGCATGCAGCGCAGGACATTTTGGCTCAAGCAGAACTGAAGAATCTGCAGATCTATAATATATTATTTCATAAGCAAACAGAGTAGACCCTGATCAGACGGCTCCTACAGGAGCCCTCTGATCTGGATCTACTCTGTTTGCAAAATATAAAAGAGAACCCTCTGATCTAGGTGTACTCTGTTTGCAAATGCATGGGCTATTTTAGATCCATCCACTCTGAATAAATCTACCGAAAAGGAGCATTAACTAGAGGTAAGGATTATTTTTTAGAATTTTGTAGTTTGAAACCATTGTGATAAATAGAGCATTTGCTCCTATATAAGTGACTTTTACAGAGGTATAGAAAGGCGTATTTATGGAGGACAGGGTTATATGAGGAAAAGTGTCAACCCCCTCTCAAGTTTGCATATAACGTTTTTGCTCAGATTTGTGTTTTAAAGTCCCTCAACGCTTTTGCATTAATAAAATAAATATATGCTGAATGTACCCTTCAGTATACCATCTAAACAGTCTTGCTTTTTATTTGATCATTTTCCGTTGAGAAACAATAAAACAACAAAATTTGAAAAAGATTGGATTGCATTTGTTTGAGTTAGAGAGCGGACAAGCAAAACGTTCATGGACGGACAGATGGACGGACATACAGACGGACGGTGCCACGACATAATACGACCCGTCTGAAGACGGGCATATAAAAAGGAGAAGTATGATCTGGGTCTGCTCTATTTGCAAATGTGTAAATAATAATCCATCCCTATCATTTAAAGGGTAAAAAATTCTCCCACAGGTGTTGTCTGATCTGGGTCTACTCTGTTTGCAAAGGCGTAGAAAGGCGTATATATATGGAGTAAAGGGTTAGCATTATGTACATATAAAGGGAGACAACTACCACAAAATTTGTACCACAAAATTTGGGTAAACTCAGTGAGGACATGTACATTCCAGACTGACACAAGAAACAACAAAACTCATTAAAAACAAATGATACAGCTTTATTTGTTCTTAATCACTAGCACCATAATAATATGAAACTATATATAACTTAATAACAGCTCGGAATTGTACACAACATACATGTAAATCTATTATACCTTTGGGCATTATATACATGTTATTTGGTGCTGCAAAAACAAGCATATCAGATCTGACACTGGAAATAATTCAGAATCAAAAATAACAATCGTAATGATATTGATGACCAGTAAAAAAACCACAAGTATAGCATGAGTACAGACGCACCAGTTCCTTAACCAATTCCCTCATATTGACGCTTCTGTAAAAGACACTTTGTGAAACCAATGTGATAAATAGAGCATTTGCTCCACAGGAGCAAATGCTCTATTTATCACAATGGTTTCAAAACTACACAATTCTGAAAAATTCCTTTTCTCTAGTTAATGCTCCTTTTTTGGTATATTTAATCAAAGGGGTTAGGTCTAAAAATAGCCTAAGCAGAAATGGGTTAAACCCTTTAGTCCATGTATATTCACGCAAGAAATAATGACATCATGCATATTTATTAGATTATTTAATTTTTGGCCATGGAAAAAACTGTAGAATCATATCTATATTATTTCATAAGCAAACAGAGTAGACCCTGATTAGATGGCTCCTATATATTATGAGCCATCTGATCTGGGTCTACTTTGTTTGCAAATGTATAAAAAAAACTGTGTCAAATGGTATGGATCCTGATGAGACAAATTGGCATTTCATCAAGATTCAAGCTGTTTGACACTCAGTCAATAGTTCTCAAACACTCATTCAAATTGGAAGTAGTCAAAATTGCCAAATTTGAGCTGACATTATTTTTAACCCATTCCCTCATAGGCTATTTTTAGATCCAACCTCTTTGAATAAATCTACCCAAAAGGAGCATTAACTAGAGAAAAGGAATTTTTTTAGAATTGTGTAGTTTGAAACCATTGCGATAAATAGAGCATTTGCTCCTATAGGAGCAAATGCTCTATTTATCTCAATGGTTTCAGAAGGTGACTTTTACAGAGGCGTCAATATGAGGGAATGGGTTAACAGCATCGTAAGGGCTAATTATTGCTCACTATGGAATGCCTCAGAACCACCTGGGACAAATGAACATACATTTTGAAACTACAGTGAACCCTCATTATACTGGCATTGGTTACAATGGCACCATCGGTATACCGACAGTATGCATTAAACAAAATTACCGTTAAGTCTTTGAAACAACCACTAAATAAATAGGTGCAATGCCAATAAGACAGGTGATCGCTTAATGCAGAACACAAGAAGTGCAAAAAGCTCCCTTTGGGAGCTTTTTGCACTTCTTGTGTTCTGCATGAAGTGTTCACCTGTTGGTACTGGTTTAAAACTGGCCATATGATTCCTTTCAGATTTAAACTCTTTATAACAGCAACCTCATTTGAAAAAAAACACCTCCGTTGTAAGGAAGGTTCACTGTACAAAATAAAATGAAAAGGATCTATGTATAATAAAACTGTCGGATTGAAATATGTTCAATTCACTAAATAACTAGAGGTTTTTGTCACAAAAACGGATGTCTCCCCTCTAATAAAAGCAATATGTAAAGGGAAATCACTAACAAGAGTACCGCATACGGTACATAATACGCCCACTTGCAAACGTTCTCCGATTCAACATGCCTTATAAGTGTTGACATTTTCTAATCTGTAAATATCATTTCAAATGAAAAGTTATGGCCATCCTCATATTTGCATAGATTTGCATTATTTTTTTTAAGTGCAAGGGCCATAACTCCGAAACAACAAATCAAATGATCCTCAGAATCGACTTAGCTTCAGGTCTTGATGCATTAAACATGTGTATGAAGTTTCATTAATATCTGTCAAACAGTTTTGCTAGAAAACAGCGGACAAACTATATGCATATATTTGCATTATTTTTTAAGTAAAAGGGCCATAACTCCGAAACGACAAATCAAATAAACCTCAAAATCTAATCAGCTTCAGATCTTGATGCATTAAACATTTTTGTGAAGTTTCATTAATATCTGTCAAATAGTTTTCCCAGAAAACAGCGGACAAACTATTTGCATATTTTTTAGGACAAGGGCCATAACTCTGAAATGAAAAATCAAATGAACCTCAGAATCAACTCAGCTTGAGATCTTGATGCATTAAACATTTGTGTGAAGTTTCATTCATATCTATCAAATAGTTTTCCCAGAAAACAGCGGACAAACTATTTGCTTGTATTTGCATTATTTTTTAAGGACAAGGGCCATAACTCTGAATAGAAAAATCAAATGATCCTCAGAATCAATTCAGTTTCAGATCTTGATGCATTAAACATTTTTGTGAAGTTTCATTAATATCTCTCAAATAGTTTTCCCAGAAAACAGCAGACAAACTATTTGCATGTATTTGCATTATTTTTAAGGACAAGGGCCATAACTCTGAAAAGAAAAATCAAATGATCCTCAGAATCAATTCAGTTTCAGATCTTGATGCATTAAACATTTGTGTGAAGTTTCATTAATATCTGTCAAATTGTTTTCCCAGAAAACGGCAGACAAACTATTTGCATGTATTTGCATTATTTTTTAAATACAAGGGCCATAACTCCGAAACGACACATCAATGAACCTTAGAATTGACTCAGCTTCAGATCTTGATGCATTAATCATTTGTGTGAAGTTTCATTAATATCTCTCAAATAGTTTTTCCAGAAAACAGCGGACAAGCTATTTGCATATTTTTTAAGGACAAGGGCCATAACTCTGAAATGAAAAATCCAATGAACCTCAGAATCAACTCATCTTCAGATCTTGATGCATTAAACATTTGTGTGAAGTTTCATTAATATCTGTCAAATAGTTTTCCCAGAAAACAGCGGACAAACTATTTGCATGTATTTGCACTATTTTTAAGTAAAAGGGCCATAACTCCGAAACGACAAATCAAATGAACCTCAGAATCGACTCAGCTTCAGATCTTGATGCATTAAACATATGTGTGAAGTTTCATTAATATCTGTCAAATAGTTTTCCCAGAAAACAGCGGACAAACTATTTGCATTTTTTTTAAAACAAGGGCCATAACTCTGAAATGAAAAATCAAATGAACCTCAGAATCAACTCAGCTTGAGATCTTGATGCATTAAACATTTGTGTGAAGTTTCATTCATATCTGTCAAATAGTTTTCCCAGAAAACAGCGGACAAACAAAATGTTGACGGACGAACGAACGAACGAACGAACGAACGAACGAACGGACGGACGGACAGGGCCACGACAATATACGACCACCTTTATTAGGTGGGCGTATAAAAATGTTATGGTCTTGATGAATGATACTTCCCCTCATTGTTCGTTTTCCACACTACATTTTTTCAAAAAGAAAATGATAACAGCTAATAACTCCAAAAATACTGATACCAGATTAATGGCCCTTGTGCATGACACTTACTTTCATCATGCTCTTTCCAAAAATAAAATGTCATTCCAATAGCATCAGTCGAACAGGAGTTATTGATCGGCCAAAAAATGTAACAAAGGGCAATAACTCCAAAAGTATTGAAGCCAGAATTATAGCCCTTGTTCATGACACTTTCTCTCATCATGCTCTTTCCATGTATGAAGTTTCAATACGATGGCAAGAGCCATGTAGGAGTTATCGTCCAGACAAGAAAGAATTAAACAAATGTACAAGGGGCAATAACTCTAGATTTATTGAAGCTCGAGTTAAGGATCTTATGCATGACACTTTCTCTTATTATGATCGTTCCATGTATGAAGTTTCACTCCAATGGCATGTGTCACATAGGAGTAATCATCCGGACAAAAAATAGTGATTTATTTTACAAAGGGCAATAACTCCAATATTAGTGAAGCCAGAGTTATGGACCTTGTGCATGACACTTCCTCTCGTTATGATCTTTCGATATATGAAGTTTCAATCCAATGGCATGAACCATATAGAAGTTATCGTACGGACAAAAAAGTTTGATTTTTTTTACAAAGGGCAATAACTCCTATATTAGTGAAGCCAGAGTTATGTACCTTCTGCATGACACTTCCTCTCATTATGATCTTTCCATATATGAAGTTTCAATTAACTGGCATCAGGCATATTGAAGTTATTGTCCGGACAAAAAATTGTGATATTTTTTACAAAGGGCAATAACTCCAATATTAGCGAAGCCAGAGTTATGGACCTTGTGTATGACACTTCCTCTGGTCATGATCTTTCCATATATGAAGTTTGAATCCAATGGCATGAGCCATATAGGAGTTATCGTCCGGACAAAAAAGTGTGATTTTTTTTTACAAGGGGCAATAACTCCTATATTAGTGAAGCCAGAGTTATGGACCTTGTGCATGACACTTCCTCTCATTATGCTCTTTCCATATATGAAGTTTCAATCAACTGGCATCAGGCATATTGAAGTTATCGTCCGGACAAAAAGTGTGACGGACAGACAGACAGACGGACGGACATACTAACAAATGGGTAGTTGTGTGACTTTTTCCTTTGATCTTTTCTTGTGGGACTAGTCCCACAAGAAAAACTATTTTTGGCTCTAACTTTGGAAAAGAATGATCTGGAAGCTAACCCTAACCCTAACCCTAACCCTATGTCCCACAACTGGCCAGGTTAATGTCACAAGAAATGGCCAGGTTAATGTCACAAGAGATGGCCAGGTTAATGATTTTACTTGTGCGACTAGTTAGAAAAAGTCACACAACTACCCTTTGGTGAGTGCGGACGGACGGACAGACGGACATGCTCGGACAGACGGACAGACGGACAGACAGACAGACAGACAGACAACTCTCACGAAAACAATATGTCTCCCCCATATAAATATGGGGGGAGACATAATGAATAATATATTGTAAAACTTATACATAAAGGCAACAATAAAAATCTGATTAACCATGTAATAATGTATATATCATATCTATATTAATTTCTAAGCAAACAGAGCAGACCATGATCAGACCCGTCTGATCTAGGTCTACACTGTTTGCAAAGGCATAGGAAGGTGTATTTATGGAGTAAAAGGTTAAGTGGAATGATGTATGATTGCTTAATGGTTAATTTAACCCTTTCCTTCATAAAAATCTGATTTCACACATTTGCAGACAGAGTAGACCCAGATCAGATGGCTCCTATAGGAGCCATCTGATCTGGGACTGATCCATTTGCTAATGGAATTTGATAGATCTGTTTCTAAAATGGCTACAATATTCCACATTCCATTATAACTATTTTGTCCATGAATATTCAGTAGTTATTGAAATTTGGAATAAACAGGTTAAAGGGAAAGGGTTAAATAAGCATGGAAAAGATTATATTACTAGGAGTATTTATCGCAAACAGAAACTGATCAGAAGTCTACACAGTTTCTAAGTTTTTCAACTGCAAATTAAACTCGTTTTCCGCATTTGAAAGGTTAAAAGTACAAATAAACGGTCCTCTACTCACAAGCCTTCCAAATTTAGCTCGATGTGACACAATGAGAAATGAACAAGAATATATCGATAACAAAGTCTACAATTGAGCCAAAACAAACAAATTGCTTGTGAAAGTAAATATTTGATCTGTTATTACCATTTCTATTTAATGTGTAACAAACTTTAACCCTTTCCTCCATAAATATGCCTTTCTTCGCCTCTGTAAAAATCACCATAGGAACAAATGCTCTATTTATCACAATAGTTTCAAACTACAAAATTCTAACAAATTTCCTTTTCTCTAGTTAATGCTCCTTTTCTGTAGATTTATTCAAAGTGGTTGTATCTAAAAATAGCCTATGAGGTAATGGATTAAAGACTGATCATTACCTTCATTACCCTTATAACAGTAAAACTTCGATAATGTGAATTTTAGTACAGAAGAATTTAGACCTTTTTAGGCAGGTGGCAGCTTAATGCAGGGTGAAATTTATGCAGAAAGCTCCCAGAGGAGCTTTTTGTATAACTTTCACCCTACATTAAGCTGCCAACTGTCTTAACCCTTTCCTCCATAGGCTATTTTTAAACCCAAACTCTTTGAATGAATCTACCGAAAAGAAGCATTAACTAGAGAAAAGGATTTTTTTTTAGAATTTTGTAGTTTGAAACCATTGTGATAAATAGGCTCCTATAGGAGCAAATGCTCAATTTATCACAATGGTTTCAACAGGTGGTTTTTACAGGCGTAGAAAGGCGTATTCACTGAGGAAAGGGTTAACCCTTTACTCCATAAATATGCCTATCTAGTATCTATACTTTTGCAAACAGATTACCAGTAGACCCAGATCAGACAGAGGAGCCGTCTGACCAGGGTCTACTCTGTTTGCTTATGATATAATATAGATATGATTCTACAGTTTCTGCCATAGCCAATACTTCTTGTATCCATGTGCTATTATAACAAATAAATATAATTATTCATGATGTTATTATTTCTACATGAATATTCATGGAGGAAAGAGTTCAAGATCTATAATGACACTTATTTCAACTTTTTTGTTCATGAATATTTAGTAGGTATTGAAATTTGAAATAAACATAGAACAGGGAAAGGGTTAACCCTTTCCCTGTTCTGTATTTAGACCAAATTTCAATACCTATTGAATATTCATTAACATAATAGGTATAAAGAAATCTGGAAGATAGAGCATTGTAGACATTTTAGAAAGTAAAGAAACAGATCTTATCAAATTCTATTAGCAAACAGAGCAGACCCTGATCAGACGGCTCCTATAGGAGCCGTCTGATCTGGGTCTTCTCTGTTTGCAGATGCGTAAAACACATTTATTTAAGGGAAAGGGTTAAGTGTTTAGATAATTGAAGTCTACTGTATTCAGAATCCAAGTGTCATTACTCTCCACGGGTTTGTAAATCTGAAAAGTCAAATTTCGCACTATTTGATAACGAGATCCTCCTTAACCTTTTATTCCATGAATATTCATATAAGAAATTATGACATCATCAATATTATCATTTTTATAATGGCATATGAACACAGGAAATTTTTGCCATTGCAGAAACTGTAGAACAAAATTTATAGTGTGTCATAAGCAAACAGAGCAGACCCTGATCAGACGGCTCCTACAGGAGCCGTCTGATCTGGGTCTACTCTGTTTGCAAATGCGTGAAAAGGCATTTATATGAAGGAAAGGGTTATAATGCACACTCAGAAGCAGTTTGATCTGGATCTGCACTATTTGTGTGAGTTTGTCTAAATATTTAGGGTAATTGAAAAGTATAAAAAAAAACTTGACAACAATTAAATTCAATGTGACAATATCTAGCAAATAAAATGCATATATCTGTTTGGCTTTTTCATTCATTGACATGATTTCAAAATGATACTACATATAAACAGCTTTTTACACATATATCTGTACATTTATTCGTTATAGAAGAGAATACATAGGACATATGTATGTCATTATCATGGAAAAAACGACTCCCATTCTGTTTAGGGAGAGCATGTTTACGACATTCAAACCAAGTGGTCTTCAGATCAAATTAACCTTTTACCTAATATTCCTGAAAGAAATAATGACATCATGAATATTAATTACATAATTTTTAGAATAGCCTTGCAAAAAAAGGGGAATTTTCTACCACAGCAAAAAGTGTAGGAACAGATCTGTATCGATTTATAAGCAAACAGAGCCAACCCTGATCAGATGGCTCCTAAAACAGCTGTCTGATTGGGTTTACTCTGTTTGAAAAGGTTTGAACGGGCCTAACCCTTTACTCTATAAAAACACCTTTCTACGCCTTTGCAAACAGTGTAGACCTAGATCAGACGGCTAGGAGCCATCTGATCAGTCTATTTGCTTATAATATAATGTACAGTAAAACCTCTCTATAATGGCCACTAAATTATATCAAGTATTTTGTGTTAAAGACCGGTGGCTGCTTAAAGCAAGGTGAAAGTAAAACAGAACGCTCCTATAGGAAAACAGTGTAGACCTAGATCAGACGGCCAGGAGCCATCTGATCAGAGTCTATTTGCTTATAATATAATACTCAGATGGCTCCTAGCCGTCTGATCTAGGTCTACACTGTTTTCCTATAGGAGCGTTCTGTTTTACTTTCACCTTGCTTTAAGCAGCCACCTGTCTTTAACACAAAATACTTGATATAATTTAGTGGCGTTCCGTTTTACTTTCACCTTTCTTTAAGCTGGCACCTTCCCTAAATACCAACTAATTAACACAATCTAGTGGCCGTTATAGAGAGGTTTTACTGTATACATGATTCTGCAGTTTCTGCTATGGTCAAAATATCCTTTTTTTGAATGCCATTTAAAAATGAATCTAAATAACATTTACGACATCATTATTTCTTACACAAATATTCATAGATTAAAGGGTTATTGAAACCTCATACAATTTCCCACTCCCAAACAGTCTTAACTCTTTAACAATCATGCATTATATCTTGATAATTCCAACTGTCTCATTATTCTATACGCAAATCTGTGATAAGAATTGCAAACTGGGTCTACGTCATACATCAGGCAAGTCTGTTTTTCATCAAGAGCTAAACATTTTTGACATTGCTTTTCAGTAAAGGTCTAATACCATCCATGTATGGACCAATCTGACTGAATATTGGCAGCTACCGGTTGAAAAAAATGCAGTTTGGAGAATGAAGAGCAACAGATATAGGTGCAAACCATAATACTAAAATCATCATTTCTCCACCAAACCCTACATGTATGTTTCTTGAAGAGACGATTCTAAAGATTGGTAACAACATAGGGTTTGGTGGAGAAATAAAGAAGTTATTCTTGAAAATGTTTTAATTTACGCATCTTATCTGGACCTCTGAGTTAATTGTAATTCTACTTGTGACTTTGTGATAGCCTTAATAACCAGTTTGGATCCAGATGAGACTAAGTGTAGCCTCAGTATATAAATTGTTAACACTTCACTCAATGAATATTCATGCAAGAAATAATGATGTCATAAATATTACCTAGATTAAGTTATATAACGACATGTGATATTTTGGTCATGGTAGAAACTGTAGAATTAGATCTACACATATATAATTTCATAAGCAAACAGAGCAGACTCTGATCAGACATCTCCCACAGGAATTGTCTGATCTGGATCTACCCAGTTTGCAAAGCGCAGAATGGCTTATTTATAGAGTGAAGGGTTAAAAAGAAATGCAATGAAATTCAAAGCAGAGAATAATATTTGCAGACGACAAATGTTCAGACTGCAATAGGTTCACTGTTCTGGCATTTGGTTTACTTGCACACAATTACCACATACACAACAAATCTGAGATACACAAGAGTATGTAGATCTAGTTCTTTCATTGTCAACCAAACACAATGATATTCATTGAATCTATTAACAGAATATGAGAACTCCATTAGCATTCTATCTTCATATAAATGTTTCGTTAATAAATATATAAAAATGGTTGCATCCATCTTATTTGCACATATCTGATACATTTAACCCTTTCATTCAGAAATATGCCTTTCCAATTTCTATATCTTGGTAAACAGAGTAGACCCAGATCAAAAGATTCCTATAGGAGCCCTCTGATCAGGGTATGCTCTGTTTTCTAATGGAAACAGTTTAACCCTTTCCCTCATATAAAAACGTTTTCACGCATTTGCAAACAGAGTAGACCCAGACTAGCAAACAGAGCAGACCCTGATCAGACGGCTCCTATAGGAGCCGTCTGATCAGGGTCTGCTCTGTTTGCTAGTGGTATTTGAAAGATCTGTTTCTTTACTTTCTAAAATGGCTGCAATGTTCCACCTTCCATATTTCATTATAACTACATATGTATTTTGTGCATGAATATTCAGTAGGTATTGAAATTGGAATAAACATAGAACAGGGAAAGGGTTAAGTTTTAGCAGAACATAACATTCATGTAATTATTATGACATCATGAATATTTATTAGCTGAATTTTTACATAGGCTGCTTTGGTACTGGATGAAACTGTAGAGTCAGATCTATTACAATTAATAATCAAACACAGCAGACCCGGATCACAGGACTCCTATAGGAGCCATCTGATCTGGGTCTACTCAGTTTGCAAAGATGTGAAAAAGCATTTATATTAGGGTAAAGGTTATAATATGCCATTTAAAAAAATTATGATGTCATTATTTCTTCCATGAATCATGGAGTAAAGAGTTTAATATATTCCAGTTTAGTGTAACGTATTGCGTTTCAGATAATACACCTTACATAACTGTGTTTAAAACACTGATTTAGTTGGTTATATTATTTCTATATCTGTTCAAGATCTACATATTGGGTAACATGGATGGCACAGTGGCAGAGTGAAGGAATCCTTTCCGCTGTTTCTGTTTCCTCTGTTCTGTCATCTGATCTTTGAGATCACACAGTTGGTGGGACAGTTGTTGTACCAGTTCGTTGGTGCAATTCAGCTGGGACTGGAGAGTTCTGAGCTCATTTTGTTCCCCATCATTCTCCTCGGCTGCAAGTGACATCGCTCGCATTCTTGGGAACCAGTCAAGATTTTTTTCCTTAAAGAGAAAAGGGTCACTAATGTTGAATGTAAACAAACGTACGATATTTCGAAAGATATTTTCAAATTAAAAATATTCAACGTCAAAATTGATTTCATATTTAATAACATATTTTTTAGAAATTATTAAATTAACGAATTATTTGATATTTTCTGTTACAAATACTTTTTTAACCCATTACCTCATAGGCTATTTTTAGATCCAACCGCTTTGAATAAATCTACCGAAAAGGAGCATTAACTAGAGAAAAAGGAAAAATTTAGACTTTTGTAGCTTGAAACCATTGTGATAAAAAGAGCATTTGCTCCTATAGGAGCAAATGCTCAATTTAACACAATGGTTTCAAGAAGAGGTTATTACAGAGGCGTAGAAAGGAATATTTATGGAGGAAAGGGTTGAGAACCAGCTATTTTAATTAATGAAATAATGGGTTGTATGTAGTTTGATTACAAAGTGTATAAAGATAATTCAAATCATGAATTAAAAAGGATGTGTGCTAAAAGTCTGATTTGCTAAAGTTTCTACTCATTTCTGATTTGCTTAACTCTTTCGCTGCCAAATTTTATCGTCTGCTACTTTTGTCGTCTGCTACAATTTTCCATTTTTATTTTTCTTCATTTTTGTTTCAAGAAACAGTCACAGTAACAAACAGTTTGGATCCTGATGAGACGCCGAGCTGTTTGCATAGGTAATCACAGATGCGGCATTGGCAGCGAAAGAGCTAACCCTTAACTCTATGAATATTTATGTAAGAAATATAATGCATGTATATGTCACAGTAGAAATTGCGATTCAGGACAATCGTCGATTCTCCTAGGACAAATTGCGATCCCAATCTCTCCTAGGACAGACTCTGATCCTAATACATCCTAAGGACAATCGATGATTCTACTAGTACAGATTCCAATTACAGTCTGTCCAAGGACAAACTGTAATTCTATCATGAAAATTTACAATTCTACTGGAAGAATTTAAATTATTAGTTTCTGATATGACACTTTAATTCTTCTTGGAAATGTACAATTCTACTAGAAGAATTTATTATTAGTGTTATATATGACACTTTAACTCTTCAAAGAAAATCTACAATTCTACTGGAAGAATATATTATTTTAAGATCACAAGTCTATTCAAAACATGACAAACAACACATAATTGTGAATTATTTAAAAAGAGGATCGGAGTTTGTCCTAGGAGAGATTGCGATCGCAATCTGTCCTAGGAGAATCGACGATTGTCCTGAATCGCAATTTCTAACTGCAACATATAAATGAATATCAATCAGTTTTTATTTTATAAGGGCATATGATCAGGAAATTTTTTGACCACAGCCGAGTGCAAAAACTGTAGAATCAGATCTATGTAATTCTACAAACAAACAGGGCAGACCCTGATCAAATGGCTCCTACACGATCAGTCTGATCTGGGTCTACTTTGTTTGCAAAAGCATATAAAGGTGTATCTATAGGGTAAAGGCTTTTCCCTTTTTCTCATGAATATTAATACAAGAATTTGTGGGTTCAAGATTATTCATTACCTGAATTTGTATATTGGTTAATGAAAATTAATTGGTTGCCATTTTAGAAACTGTAGATTCAGATCTATTTAATTCTATAAGCAAACAGAGCAGACACTAATCAAATGGCTCGTTCAAGAGCTGCCTGATCTGAATCATGTATATGCAAAGGTGCCAAAAGTTGATTACATGAGGGAGAGAGTTAAGCTTTCTTTCATATACATGGAAACTTGTTTTCATTCATTTGCAAACAGAGTAGACCCAGATCAAACGACTCCTGTCTGATCAGAATCTGCTCTGTTTGCTATGGAATTTGCAATATCTGTTTCTTTACTTCCTAAAATGGCAACAATGTTCCACCATACAAATTTCTTTATAATTATATTGTTAACCCTTTCCTCCATAAATACGCCTTCCTATTCCTCTGTAATAACCATTTCCTTCTTATTTCTCGTTATTTCTTATATGAATATTCATGAGGCAAATGGTTAATCCATTCCCTCATATTGACGACTCTGTAAAAGTCACTTTGAGAAACCATTGTAATAAATAGAGCATTTGCTCCTATAGGAGCAAATGCTTTATTTATCACAATGGTTTCAAACTACAAAATTCTAAAATTTTACTTTTCTCTAGTAAATGCTCCTTTTGGGTAGATTCATTCAAAGAGGTTGGGTCTAAAAATAACCTATGGAGGAAAGGGTTAATGAATATCCAGTAGGTATTGAAATTTGGAATAAACATAGAACAGGGAAAGGATTAAGACACTACTCCTACTGTGCAAGTGTCAAACAGATTGGATCCTTATTATATGTTTAATCCATTCCCATTCATGTCAGAAATGACATCATGAATATCTAATAGGTGAATTTTATAATGGCATAAGCACACATGTTTTTGGCCATGACAGGAACTCTGTAAGATCTATATTATTTCATAAGCAAACAGAGTAGACCCTGACCAAACGGTTCCTGTAAGAGTTGTCTGATCTCGGTCTACTCTGTTTGTGAAAGCGTCTCTATCAGGTAAAGGGTTAACCCTTTCCCTCATATAAACACCTTTTCATGCATTTGCAAACAGAGTAGACCCAGATCAGACTGCCCCTATAGGAGCTGTCTGATCAGGGTCAGCTCTGTTTGCTTTTTACATGATATAGATATGATTTTTTGTCAAAGCAAACATTTTTCTTGAAACGTTTACATTCTGGTATTTCAATGAATAAATATTCATGAGGTCATTATTTCTTTCATGAAAACAAGTGAAGGGTTAGCTAGCATCTCATTTGGATCAAATGACAGTCAGGTCAGGCTTAGCATGAAAAGCAGTATACCTTTCCTTTTCAAACATTTGCAACCAGAGTAGACCCAGATCAGACGGCTCCTGTAGGAGCCATCTGACCAGGATCTGCTGTTTGCTTATGGACTAATAAAGATCGGCTTTTTCAGTTTCTACCGCAGTAAAAAAATCCTTAGATAAGAATGCTTTAAAAAATTATGGCTATTTAATATTTTCTCGGTAATTATTTCTTACAAAAATATTAAATAGGGACAGGCTTAAATAAAGCATAATATCTATACCTTGACCATCTCTGACACATAACTCTCTGGACCTGTAAACTCTGTGGACTTTTTAACTTTGACGAGCACCGTGAAGTTCAAGTAATGCCACATATTATGCTCGAACTTGATATGTTCTTCAAAGGAGACTGTTTTGTTGTCAAAGGCACTCCTTGGTAAACCTGAAAAATGATTGGACAACCATACAAGATGAAATTAACCAATTCCCACTTAGGCTATTTTTAGACCTAACCTCTTTGAAAAAAGTCTACCCAAAAGGAGAATTTACTAGAGAAAAGAAAATATTTAGAATTGTGTAGTATTGAAACCATTGTGATAAATAGAGCATTTGCTCCTATAGGACCAAATGCTTTATTTATCAGAATGGTTTCACAAAGTGACTTTTACAGATGCGTCAAAAGGTGTCAATATGCGGGAATGGGTTGCTATCCTTGCATGATATTGACAATCAAAGGGTGATAACTCCTCCCAGAATGAAGCAAAAAAAAAAAAGCTTGCTATTGGCTAAGATATCTTGCCTGTGCAACTACTGATTGAGTTTGGTAATAGTTGGTTAAAGGATTCTCATGTTACTGAGAAGGCAAGGTTTGTTTGTTTATTACAGTACAACCTCTCTATAACGGCCACTAAATTACATCAAGTATTTTGTGTTAAAAGCAGGTGGCTGCTTAAAGCAAGGTGAAAGAAAAACAGAACGCTCCTATAGGAGCGTTCTGTTTTATTTTTACCTTGCGTTAAGCTGCCACCTGCCCTAAATACCAACTAATTAACACACTTTAGTGGTCGTTATAGAGACGTTGCACTGTACTAGCGTTTTACGTCACTTGAACAGTATTATATATTGCAACATCCAGCTAATTAGAGGTGGAGGAAAACCCAAGAGATATTCTGTGCATGGAACAAATTGCATTATTACATGCACAGAAAAACAACTGGGTAGAATGACTTACCGCAACAAAGTCAAGATCAACTTTGGAAATAATGTCTAAAACGTCGGCATGGGAGGCTTTACTCCATAAATATGCTGTATTACTCCATCGCAAATGGAATAGACCCAGGTCAGATGGCCCCTATAGGAGCCGTCTAATCAGGGTCTGCTCTGTTTGCTGCTGGAATTCATTAAATCTGTTTTTTTAGTTTATAAAGTGGCTACAATGTTCCACCTTCTATATTTCATTACAGGTATAACTATTTCGATGGCTTGGTGCAAAACTATTGTAACTCCTTCACAAGTGAAGGAGTTACAATAGTTTTGCATCAAGCCCTCGATTTAGGCCATGAATATTTAGTAGGTACAGTTAAACCCCTCTAAACCGGAATTCTACTAGAGAAGAATTTAGATACTTTTAGGCAGGTGACTGCTTAATGCAGTGTAAAAGTCATGCAGAAAACTCCTCTATGAGCTTTTTACACGATTTTCACCCTGCATTAAGCTGCCACCTGTCTCCAAGACCGATATTTATACTAAATTTAACGTCCGGTTTAGACAGGTTATTTGGACTTAACACAGAATAAGGACAGGGTTAAGGAAGCAAGGCCTCTGCTACTCACCACATACAAAACAGGTGTTCCTGAGTATTTCGTCTTTTTGCTGTTTCTCGCTTCTCAGGTCAGCAAACGTGTCAATGATGACACCAAAGATGAGGTTGAGGATGATAATGATCACGATGAAGAAGAAGAGCAGATCATAGAAAAACCTGGCCACAAATAACGGCTCCTGTAAACAGTTAAAAAATAAATATTTCGACACCAATTTACCCTAACATCACTTAACCCATTACTTAACCCATTACCTCATAGGCTATTTTTAGATACAACCTCTTTGAATAAATCTACAGAAAAGGAGTATTTACTAGAGAAAAGGAATTTTTTTTAAAAGTTTGTAGTTTAATACCATTGTTGTAAATAGGAGCAAATGCTCTATTTATCACAATGGTTTCACAAAGTGACCTTTACAGAGTCGTCAAAAGTCGTCAATATGAGGGAAAGGGTTAATATATTTTGATAACTTTAAATCATTTCAAAATAATAGTCAAAAGTGCAGACCCTGATCAAACAGCTCCTTTAGGTTCGTCAAACCCACATATTTAAGTAATTCGGATACAGTGCTCCCTCCATTAACGTCACCTCTCAACAACGGTTCCCTCCCCATAGCGACAATGTGTATTCCCCCCCGGAGGATTTTCAAGTAAAACTCCCTCCCGCGAACGATACCTCTCTACAACGGCTAACGACATGTATATTTGTAGCCGGACGGTAACATTTCCCTCCCTTCAACGGTACTTCAGCTGAACGTAATTTTCTGAACACTGAACAAAAGCAACCAAGCATGTGAAAGATGATTGGTCCCAATAACACTATTCTTTATGTAATTAACGGCCGCCTGTTACCTTACTAGCTCCGAGCAATAATTCAGTCAACCATAGCTAATCCGTTGTGCGACTCGAGCGACAATTCGTGTGTAAATCCATTATGACACACTGACACCTATATGCTGTTGTGTATGACTGATTAGGAGAATACTGAATTTCAATTGAGAAACACGTTTTCTATATTTATAAAGTAAAAGAAATATTGTCGGTTAAATTTGTTTATTCCTCTCTTGTTCCAGAACGATAACCATAGGCGCGTTCGATTTGTCACTTCTAGAAAAAGATCGTGTGACAGAAATGAAATTCAATCGAATTCGGTCATAAACTGAACTTAGAAACTAAAAATTCTTCACGGCAACAGTACTCTTGTCAAATTTGAACATAAATGCGTAATGATTTTATTCCGTTTTCCTCTAGTTTTCTCAGACGGAAACGGTGAATAAAATAGAACATGTTCTTCTGAACAATTCTACTCCTAGTGGACCTAATCGCACACGTTCATTTTTCAACTTGCGGATTGCGATTCGTGGACGTAGGGAAACATTTTGTTATGCATTCTAAACAGGTCTGTCTGTCTGTTAATCTGTCTATCTATCTACCTATTTATTAAATCATCAACGCATACATCCATCTGTCAAAATATGTCTGTGTAGTGTTCCCTCCCAACAACAACACCCTCCGCACAACGGCACTTTTATGTGTTTCCGTAAAGTGTCGTTGTTCGGAGGGAGCACTGTATACGAACATGCACACCTGAGGTATTACTAAAGATGATAAATACCGTAAAATTCCTTACAAACACCCCTTCGCCAATAAAGCCCTTGCTCTAATAAACACCTCCTTTTTTAACCCTTTACTCCATAAATACCCATTTCTATGCCTTTGCAAACAGAGTAGACCCATATCAGATGGTTCCTGTAGGAGCCATCTGATCAAGGTCTGCTCTGTTTGCTTATGATATAATATAGATCTGATTCTACAGTTCCCGTCAGGATAAAAAGAAATATTTTGTTCATACTGCCATTTTGGAAAATCTGTGAATTAATATTCATGATGTCATTATTTCTTACAAGAATACAGAGCAGACCCTATAGGAGCCATATGATCTGGGTCTACTCTGTTTGCAAAGGCGTATTTATGGAGTAAAGTGTTGAACGTCGGTCAAAACTTTTACAGCAGCTGAAACAGCTAAAAGACACAGTGCCATTTCTTACCCTGGAGCTGGGTTTTCTGAGGACGTCACCTATACCTCCACCATTCCTGAGCCCTTGATTCAGGGTGGTCACAATACACATAATTAGAGAATCACAGGCCCTCTGCTTATCTGTCAACAAAAATACTTCATGTCATTAACCCAATGGAATCATCAGTTTCAGTGATTTTAGTTATGAAAACTGAATACCGCTTGTGTGGAAGCTATAAAAAGTCACCCCATACTTCATTCTCAGTGTTGTTATATTTTCTGGTTCTCTTCGGGATCAGCAGTTTCAGTGCCTTTAGTTAGGAAAATTGAATACCGCTTCTGCCGGTGCTTAGGGGGCTTGCTTTTAATAACTGCTCATGAACAGATTCAATAAAACCGAGTCTGCAATTTTCATTTTTTGTATTGCTGCTTTTGGTTTTAAAGGATCTACTGTCAGAATTCATATACATACACCAAAAGGAAAAGAATTATTCTTGGTTCAAGTATACAGAATTTTCCTATTAACCTTTAGTAAGTATTTAGCAGTTTAATTCTTAAGTTATCCAAATGGTGCCAAATTCTTTTATTCAACTTTACACACAAGTAGAGAGGGGGAGATTTGGTGTCTGAATATTATGATAATTATAATAGCTTACCGTCTACCTCTGCTACTGCAGAGTCTGTGCAATTTTCAGCAGAACAAGACTGAGAATCCCCTGAAAAATAATTACCAATAAATTGACCCATTACCACAAAGACTATTTTTAGATCCAACCACATTGTATAAATCTACCGAGCATTAACTAGAGAAAAGGAAAGTTTCAGAATTTTGTAGTTTGAAACCATTGTGATAAATAGAGCATTTGCTCCTATAGGAGCAAATGCTCTATTTACCACAATGGTTTCAACAGGTGACATTTACAGAGGCGCCAAAAGGCGTCAATATGAGGGAATGGGTTAATGTGACGATTTTCTCAGCTGTAACCCTGCAGTAACAAAAATGTCTTGCACCTCTGCAGCTTACTGTAATTGTTGAAAATTTGATAAAAAATTCTTGAAAATTGTAGTAATTTACGCTATGAGAATGTATGTACAATTGTCAAGATGAACAATATGCATACCAAAAATGAAAAATTGAAGAAGTTATGGTCAATGTTAAGATTTTGGACGATGACAACGCAGATGCCAGAGTTACAACAATAGCTCGTGATTTCTTTGAAACAGACAAGCTAATAAAATATGAAAGGCGGAACATTGTAGCCGATTTAGAAACTAAAGAAACAGATCTGTAAAATTCCTATAGCAAACAGAGCAGACCCGGATCAGACAGCTCCTATAGGAGCTGTCTGATCTGGGTCTACTCTGTTTGCAAATGCATGAAAACACGTTTATATGAGGGAATGGTTTAATTAAAAGTAAAGCTGCACTTACCATTACCACTCGGTATTGCTAACTCCACCTCCATTTGGAAGTCGTCTTGGAAGAAAATGTAACCTAGGATTGAGAATAGGTAGATAAGAATGACGGCCAGCACTCCTGTCAATATTATAGAGCGGCCATTCCTTGTCACCGAGTTTATTACATTGATCAGTGTCTCCTCTCTGTATACAACATCTAGCAGCTGAAACAAACATAAAACCATATGTTAATATTCCCCACAAGAAAAAGAACCATGAATACTAATGTAAGAAATAATGACATCATTAATCAGATATAGAGGATCTGTCGCGAGTTGTCTTTTAAGATCACATGTTCCTAAACGAGCCTTAGAAAAAGTTATTAAGTGAGCCTTTGGCGAGCTTAACAACATTTTCTTGGTGAGTTCAGGAACATGTAATCTTAAAAGACAATGAGCATCAGATTCTTTTTCTCACATAACTGAAACAGTGTATTTTCGCCGTTTTAATGACATGAAAAACATCGGTTTCTATGGTTTGACGTCATATATGACGTATGACGTCATATAATTACCGTATGTTCTAAAGTACTCTTACTTGTGTTACAGATCGGGGAATCTTAACCCGTTGTTCTAACCCGGAGAAAAAGCAAAAGCAGAAATGGTAGAATCAGATTTATATTATTTCATAAGCAAACAGACTCTGATCAGACGGCTCCTACAATACCTACTGAATATTTATGGACAAGTTAGTTATAATGAAATATTTAAGGTAGAACATTATAGTCATTTTAGAAAGTATAGAAACAGATCTATTAATTCCATTAGCAAACAGAGCAGACCCTCTAGGAGCCGTCTGATCTGGGTCTACTCTGTTTGCAAATGCGTGAAAATGCATGTTTATATGAAGTAAAGGGTTAACCAGGTACTGTGTACCAACATCTACCATACAATATGGGATTCTCCATAATTTGGGCTCTCGACCAGATGCAAATTATTTGACACTTTGGCTACTAACATTTTTTTTTGCAACATATAGGTTGATGAAGGCTCAGTGTAAAGCCAAAAACCTTGTTAATAAATCCAGTTTCTATATGAAAATATCCTCAATTGTTTGTTCTGCTTACACCTATGTACCTTTAACCCTTTCCTCAATAAATACGCCTTTCTACACCTCTGTAAAAGTCACTTCTTGAAACCATTGTGATAAATAGAGCATCTGCTCCTTAGGAGCAAATGCTCTATTTATCACAATGGTTTCAACACTACACAATTCTGACATTTTCCTTTTCTCTAGTAAATGCTCCTTTTCGGTAGATTTATTCAAAGATGTTGGATCTAAATATAACCTATGAGGGAAATGGGTTTATCATATTTTTTAGCGAAAGTGTAAATATTAAATTCTATTATTGTCCTTACCAAGAGACTGTAGAAGAACTCGTGCACACACAGTCCCAGCACGCAGAGTATAAGGTGAACTACATGGTATACAAAGTCCATATCTGTGATGATGAGCCGCCAGGGCTTGTTAAATGTTCCTCTATTCCCCATCATGCTTATCAAAAATATACACTTGTTTATCACCTGAAATGAAAATAAGGTAACAATGTCAAAAGTTGTATTTTATATCATTTCAATACCCGAGAGAGGCACCTTCTGATACCTTTGCTAAAGGAGTATACTAATATCAGACAGCTCCTATACGAGCTGTCTGATCAGGGCTTGCCCTGTTTGTTTATGAAATAATATACATGAAGATATTATTCTACAGTTTCTGCCATAGTCAAATTTTCCTGTCTTCATATGCCATTATAAAACTTAGATTATAAACACCAACTCCTATACGAGCTGTCTGATTAAGGTCTACTTTCTTTGCTGATGAAATAATATAAATATGATTTCTCAGTTTCTACTGTGGCCAAAAATTTCCTGAATCTATGTGCCATTATAATAAGAGTGCCAAAATGTCACAATATACGCCCGTCAAATGTCTGGAAGTTGAAAGGCCATTACTCCGTATCAGGTGGCATAAAGTCAGGGAGATAATTGTGGAGTGTCATGGGCAATCTTGCTATTAATCAATCTTGAATGAGACATTAGGGTAATATACATGCTGACCAAATTCGAAAAGGATTGGATTACGTTTGTTCAATCAAAATTCATCAAAATTCAGAAAGTAAGGGGAGATAAATGCAAAAGTTCACGGATGGACAGACAGACATGGCCATGACATAATATGTCTCGTCTGAAGACGGGCGTATAAAAAATTAATCTAATTCTCATTCATGGAGTCATTATTTCTTACAACTCTTTGCACGCTAGTGGCAAAAAGGGTGATTACTTGTGCAAACAGTTTGGATCCAGATGAGACGCCGCATAATGCAGCGTCTCATCAGGATCCAAACTGTTTGTCATCTTGACTATATTTCTGCAAAGAAATGAGGGAAATTTTATTGTAAGAATTGAAGCAGACGACAATTGTTGCAAACGAAAAATTACTTAAATTTACCTTGTTGAAATACCGAACTTGATCAAATTTGCCACTACTTTGCCACTACTTGCAAAATATATTTCTGACAAGTGACAAGACAGAGAAGTCTAGACCCTGATAAGACACTGTTTTCCGATGTAGCGGTCAATCTGAACCTATACTAATTGTCCTTTTTGATAAGAACCATTTCATGAATATTTTACTTCATAAATATTCATGAAAGAAAGGATTATTTCTATTTATAATGACCACAGGAATATTTGGCGATGGTAGAAACTGTAGAATCATATCTATATTTCAAAAGGAGCAGACCCTGATCAGACAATTCCTACATCTGATCTGGGTCTACTCTCTTTGCAATGGTGTAAATAGGCATATTTATGGAATAACAGTTTAATTTTTCTATGAAATTATGAAAGCTGAAGTTCCTAAAATCTAAAGGTAAAAAAAAAACTTGTTCTCAAAACTTAGCATCAGAAATACATAATTTGTCTACCCACTCACATTTAAGATTCCTAACAGCCAGAGCGTTGGTTCTACTCCCACAGAGAAGATCATCCTGAGAATGACGGAAGCTACCAGGGTGATGATGCTGGATGGTGTTGCTATGGTGATCACTAAGGCCAATGATGCCAACATGGCCGTCCACACCAGGCCTGAAAGTCGTGTGTCCAACTCTGGAACAACAGCATTTGAAAATGTCCATTAACATTGCCTCTATAAGAGTCATCTAAATAAATATTAACCCTTTCCTCCATAAATACGTCTTTCTACGCCTCTGTAATAACCACTTCTTGAAACCATTGTGATAACAATATATATATATGCTCCTATAGGAGCAAATGCTCTATTCATTACAATGGTTTCAGAACAACACAATTCTAAAATTTTCCTTTTCTCTAGTTAATGCTCCTTTTGGTTAGATTCATTCAAAGTGATTGGGTCTAAAAATAGCCAATGGAGGAAAGGGTTAAACATGAACTAGACACGACTTTTCTCGATATAATTACTTTGAGAAAACAAACGTTTGAGTTATCCAATTTCTAATCTTAACAAGTTCTCAAGTTCACTGATTAATGCAGGTCTAAAGCAATACGGAAAGCTCCTGTAAGAGCTGTCAGCATTACTTTCAACCTGCATTAAGCTGTCAAATATGTTTCTAGATATGCATAGTGAAACATTTTAGATCAATTTTGTATTGTAAGTTTTGAACAGTAAATTTTACTTGGAGTTATCCTTAAGTTTGAGTTATCCAAGTTCAAGATATCCAAGTTCGACAGTAGTTTCACATGATGCATTTACATGCCAAATATCTCTAATAGTTATAGGTTTTGACCTTTGACCTTGAAGTTTGACATCACATACATGTATAGCTTGGAAAATTTGACCTGGACTCTAATATACTTAATTTGCATAAATCAAAATTCGTAACATTTGTGTTTTTATCATCGGCATTGTATGGGTTTATCCTCGCCACATGTCCCGTTAAGCAACTAAGCACTGACACGCTCGTGATTGTATGGCTTACATATGCACGGGTTATCGCTCTCCTGTAATTTCAGCTAGAATTGACATCAAGATTTATCAGTGGAGTTTTATTTATACAGCGTCATCTCTCTCATTATGTATTCTGCATATGGGTCAGGGTTCAGGTCAAATTTTCTGAGTTACAGCTCCTTTAACTCTTTTGGCGCCAAATTTAAAAGTGTCGTCTGCAATAATAATTTCATACTGAATATGATTCTAAACTAAATAATAAAGGTATATCAGTAAAACATTTGTTTTTAAAAACCTTTATGCTTGGGCTAAAATAATACAGAAAACAGTGAAGTCCCAGGTCAGATGCCGCCTTGAAAAGGCTGCATCTGACCTGGGACTGCACTGTTTTCAATGGTGCCAATAGGCGACATTGGCGCCGAAAGAGTTAAAAGGTTGCAGCTTTATGAGATGAGTATGCCTGACTAGAATGAACTCTTTACCTTATAAAGTTAAAAAGTTATGGACTATTTGATGTGTCAGGCATTTGACCTTTAACTTTGAAATTTGACCTTGACCATTCACCTACTGACCTCAAATTCGATAATAAAAGAGGCATTTTTGATCAGTCTGCGAAAAGTGGTTTAGAATTACCAGGAACTAGAAAGGAAAATCATAACAGCAAGCTCACCTCGTTTGTTGTCTTCAAATGGGTAGAAAAATGCCACCAGAAGGTTGATGAGAACCGCAAAGTTGAAAGCAATGTTGCCCCAGAATGACATGTGACTGCTAAACCAGGACAGGTATGGATTTGCTGTAACAAACAAAAGAAACCAGTCATATGAATACCAAACTTGTAGAGATAAGGATCTATACTGTTCGCAACACAAGAACACAAACCAGAATATGCTCTGATTGGTAGAACTGGGTATCGCCCCTGGAAAATGTATTGTGATATATCGTGATATTCAGTGCCATATTGCGATATATATCACGATATTTCTTAACAGGATTTTCTGTATGCTATTCCTGGATAAGAATGCAATAATATCTTTATAATGCAATAAAGGGTTGGTTATCAAACTTGCTACTGTGTTTTCATTAACTTAAATGTGACCAATAACTATGTAGTATTAAAGTCAGGTGTTTGCTTTCAGAACTGAAAATGAAAGGAGCAGACTGCATTTCTTTGTTCCTGCTTTAAGCAACTTACTGCATTATTATCACTTGGTTTGTAGGGGATTAAAACATAGAAATGCTGCATAGAAATACATCTGGATACACTACATGATATAGGACACAAGAAATATCGGTTTGTGAAAAAAATATCGTGATATGTATTGTGCCCTGTGAGTATCATGATATACCGATAAAACCGATAATACCTCCCAGCTCTACTGATGGGTGGCGAACAGTGCAGAACCCAATCAGACACTGTGTTTTAAACACAGCGGTTGATCCAAGTCTATCCTGTTTGCAAAGCTTAAATGTTGGTTTATATTAACCCATTCCTTCATAGGCTATTTTTAGATCAAACCTTTTTTAATAAATCTACCGAAAAGGAGCATTAACTAGAGAAAAGGAAAAGTTAAGAATTTTGTAGATTTGAAACCATTGTGATAAATAAAGCATTTGCTCCTAAGGAGCAAATGCTCTATTTATCACAATGGTTTCAAAAAGTGACTATTACGGAGGCATAGAAAGGTTTATATATGGAGGAAGGGGTTGAACAAGGCTCAGTGATGGCCATATATGTATTATGCATTTACCTATAACTCCAAAAATACACCTTTTTATGCCTTTGCAAACAGAGTAGGCCCAGATTAGACAGCTCCTATAGGAGCCTTCTGATCAGGGTCTACTCTGTGTGCTTATGATATAATATAGATATGATTCTACAGTTTCTGCTATTGCCATAAATTCATGTGTTCATGAACTATTATAAAAATTAATCTAATTAATATTCATGATGTCATTATTTCTTACATGAATATTTATGGAGTAAAGTGTTAAGATGATGAAGTAACTCCTTTTTGATAAAGGATAGCTTTAACAGGGGAAGCAGTAACAAAAGAGAAGATGGAGGATTGAATGAGAACTGATATCTCCTGTCAAATAAGTGCTGGTCTCAGTAACGCAAGGACACACATACAATGCCAAAGCTATAGGAGCTATCTGATCTGGGTCTACTCTATTTGCAAAGGTGCCAAAAGGCATCTAAATGGTTAAGACAAGATTTAACTAATTCCCTCATAGGCTATTTTAAGATCCAACCACTTTGAATAAATATACCGACAAGGAGCAATAACTAGAAAAATGGATTTTTTTGTAGTTTGAAACCATTGTGATAAATAGAGCATTTGCTCCTACAGGAGCAAATGCTCTATTTATCACAATGGTTTCAACAGGTGACTTTTACTGAGGCATAGGAAAGGCGTATTTATGGAGGAAAGGGTTAGAGTATAAATAGTACAAATCTCCACCTTACCTCTCATATCCTTTTGCCAGATCATTTCATTGTACATGTCTTCCACCCTATCAAAGAATTCCGCTACTTTGCTGCCCTGTTCATCCCTTTCACAGGTATTGTACACATGATGCTTCGTCTCATCCGTCAGGAAGCTGCAGATCTCCGGGATAGGAAATACAATCTTCTCCATGGTTCGATCCTGTCTGACAATCTGCAATCAACAAATGAACAGTAAAACCTTTCTACAGTGACGATTCACTTCCTCCCCCACCCCCAACTCCCCCTATCTTCTCCATGGTTCACTCTTGTCTTACAATCTGCTGAAATCAATTCAACACAAGAGCCACATGCGGCGCCAAAGCTCATCTGATTTGTTACTTGTCCAGCTACATTTAAAAAAAAATCAAAATGATAAAGGGCCATAACTCAAGAGTTATGGTTCTTATGTAGGGGCCTTTCCCTCAATGAGATCTACTTACAGGTAAACCACGCTATATTGAGACTTGTTGTTATTTTGTTGTTTACATAACAGCACAAAAGTACAGGACCAGACAACACACTTTAGTTACTCGCCACATATTATGTACTGGGCTTTGGTCTAATGGATATGTACCTAGTCTTGCAAACAGGGGGTCGTGGGTTCGAATCTCAAGCTATGCAGTTTCCTTTTTTTAAAAAAAAATACGGATTTGCTATTTGTAATTTTCTTTTTAATTTTTTATTCTTTTTCAATTATATGTTAATATTTTGTTAAGAATTATTATATGTTATTATTAATATTTATTGTTGTTTTGTACGGACAGTATTTTAATGAAAAAAAAATATTAGTCACTGGTAAGAATCGAACTAAAGACCGCCACATGCAAGTCCAGATACATATCCATTGCACCAAGCCAACTATGTTGAAAAAATTGCGGCTTGCTAAGGCTTTTAAAAATAAAGAAGCGATGTAGTCGCTTCGTTTTGTTTACATTAGAGTAGGTCATGTTTTGTTCCAAAATAAGTTGGTCTATCTGTACCTATGAAGTTTCATGTTGATACTGCTTATATTTTACGAATAATGAGCTACATTAAAGTTTTTGCACGCAGCCGCCGACAACGACAACGACTACGACCAAGTGATCACAATAGCTCGACTTTTCTTCGAAACAGACAAGCTAAAATGAACTCTACTGTGCCCCACTCTTTCCCCTTCGACAATAACAAAGCGAATGCCAGAGTAACAATTAAGCTTGAAATTTTTTCTTCCAAAACAGATAAACTAAAATCATTAAATCACAAACTCATTTTCCCTAATAAAAGCCGGGTAACCCTTTCCCTCATATAAACGTTTTTTCACGCATTTGCAAACAGAGTAGACCCAGATCGATCCTATAGGAGCCATCTGATCAGGGTATGCTTTATTTGTTCATGAAATTATTTAGATTGAGTTTTACATTTTCTACCAAACCCTGTGTTTATCCCTTTCCCTCATATAAACGTGTTTTCACACATTTGCAAACAGAGTAGACCCAGATCAGACGGCTCCTATAGGAGCTGTCTGATCAGGGTCTGCTCTGTTTGCTAACAGAATTTGATAGATCTGTTTTCTTTAGTTTCTAAAATGGCTATAATGTTCCACCTGCCATATTTTATTATAACTAATTTGTCCGCTAATATTCAATAGGTATTGAAATTTGGAATAAACCTAGAACAGGGAAAGGGTTAAACAATCTGTACATAAAATAGTTAACATTTGACATACAAACGTGTTTTCACGCATTTGCAAACAGAGTAGACCCAGATCAGACGGCTCCTAGAGGAGCCGTCTGATCAGGGTCTACTCTGTTTGCCAATAGAATTTGAAAGAGCTATGTGAGTGGGTGGGGAAACAAAGTAAACAAGTCAGTTTCGTTCGAAATTAGTTTATTTTAGGAAGATGGGGGTTTATGTAAGTACCCAGATAAAAAAAACCTCGTTACAACGCGGTTCCGTATATAACGCGGGTTGAATTTTATGTCCCCGGACCACCGCGTTATAACGGGTCTCCAGTGTAGTTAACATTTGATCCGACTTACCTCAATTTGAGCTGTGTGTTTGGCGTAGAACTCCAGTGCCTGATCACCATACAGGTCACCACATGGCTTCAAAAGATTCAACAAATCCTTGTTGTGCTGGGACAGCTGAAAGAAGAGGAAGTTCTTAGTAAGCTGATTCAAAACTATTCTATAACTAGAAACGTGTCCACAGGACACTGATGCCCCCACTTCAGACTTTTTGTCACAGAAAGTAAGGGCCATTTTTAAAGTCATTTTCGCAAATAAAGGGACGCAACTCCTAAACGACTGTAGTGATTTACATGGCTATTGAACTGGACCAATATATAATGGCCACAAACATGTGTGTAAAGTTTGGTGTAGATTGGACAAACACTTTCCAAGAAGAAGTCCGGACAAATTCATCTATATGTGCGTACAGACGTACATATGGACAAGGGCAACCCTATATGCCACCACCATGTGGGGGCATAATTACCCTAAGTATTCTGACAGAACTTGAACTATCACTAAAGGTGCCCAGCAGCCTTGATCGCAACTCAGGGGGCTGATAACTCCTGTATGTTAGATGCTTCACAGAGATAATGTGTACCAACTTTCATTGAATTATGTTGAAAACTGTAGAAGAAGTTCACTCCACAAACTGTACTGGCATTCAAACACATTTGGAAAGAGTCCAGGACAGAGGTCCAGATAAGATGCATAAATCTAAACATTTTCATTTATAACTCCTTTATTTCTCCACTAAACCCTATACTGTACCACTCTTTAGAATTATCTCGAAGAGAAAATTCTAAAGAGTGGTCACAGTATAAGGTTTGGTGGAGAAATGACAATGATTTGAACAGAAATGATAATGAACTGAACAAACTTGATGAGGGTCACCTACAGACTGTTTCTGCCAAATTATTATGAAACATGAGCAGTGGTTTTGCAGAAGAAGATTTTCAAAGATGTTTTCATTTGGTTGCCATGGGAACCAGAGTTCTTCATGGAAATGAACCATATGAACAATTTTGAAAGAGGACCATCTAAGAAATATCCTGGTCAAATTTTGTCAATTTCCTCTCAGTAGTTTCAGAAGATGATGAGATGCCTTTAAGCATCCACCTGTGTATATAATGCAAGAAGTACCTTTTCAAAATTGTTATGCCCCATGGGGTTACTTATTTCAAATAATACTATAGATCAGATTCATAAAAGCTTTTAAGAAACTAGAGACTAGGTGCCAAACAGCTTGGATCCTTATGAAAGGCTGAGTTACCTGGCATCTCATCTGGTTCCAAGCTGTTTGGCAGTTTGGCCACTTAGTACAAGAAGAGTAACTCATTACATCTTATTTTCTTTTCATTTAAACCTATTCCCTCACATTGATACCTTTTGATGCCTCTGTAAAAGTCCCTTCTGAAACCATTGTGATAAATAGAGCATTTGCTCCGATGGAGCAAATGCTCTAATCATCACAAGGGTTTCAAAACTACACAATTCTACAACTTCCCTTTTCCCAAGTAAATGCTCCTTTTCAGTGGATTCATTTAAAGATGTTAAATCTAAATATAGCCTATGAGGGAAGGATTTAAGGCATTTCATAAATCTAAACATTTCATGAATACCGGTAATACTATATTTACTATTCAGTCATTTCACTAAATTCAAATGTAAATGTAAGACAGCATTTTCTTTGTCACTCTTACTTTTATGGTTGTATGGTGTCTTTGTGTCTTTGTACTTGTGCGTTTGTGGATGTTTAAAATTTCGTATGTGTGTCACTTATTTTCTATCGATGTTTTGGCGGTGGTTGCGTCTTGTGTGTGGCTTTTCCCGCTTGACTTTACTACTTTTTCATTTATACAAAGGTACCTGTTTAGCTAGGATGAAGATGTTATGTCCCACAGCTTTAGGGGAGGCTTCTCTGTCTTCATCCTCGTCTCCCACGGCATCCTCAGATTGGAATGCAAGCTTGGCAACATCCACCTGTGCATATACCATAAAAATAACATTACCATTTCCCTCATATAAACAGTTTTTTCATGCCTTTACAAACAGAGTAGATGCTGATCCTATAGGAGCTGTCTGATCTGGGTCGCCTCTGTTTGCAAAGGCATAGAAAGGCATATTTATAGCAGGGTTGCCACAAACTACAGGAAACAAAATTCCCTGACATTTCCCTGACATAATTTCATATTTCCCTGACACATTACATCTTTCTGTCATAATTTCTGTAATAATTTATGATTTTTTTAAAATAACTGACCTTCATTCTCATGTTTTCAAAATTCCCTGACAATGCCCTGACATTTGCCTATATTTTCAAATTTACCTGACAGTTCTCAAATTTCCCTGACAATTATCTGACGTGTGGCAACCCTGTATAGAGTAGAGGGTTAATCCTTTCCCAGTTGAATATTCAGAAATACGTTAGAAATAATGACATCATGTATATTTACTAGCAGAATTTTTGTAAAGGTATCTAAACACAATTTTTGGTAGAAAATGAAAAAATCAATCTATATAATTTCATGAGCAAACAAAGCAGACCCTGTTCAGATGGCTCCTATAGGAGCCATCTGATCTGTGTCTGCTCTGTTTGCAAATGGTGAAAAATGGTGAGGGAAAGCAATAACCTTTAATTTGACAGAGATGGCTAAACAATGGACACCTAGGTCAGATTGCTCTCGTAGCAGCTGTCCGATCAAGGTCTGCTCTGTTTGCTTATGAATTTATACAGATTATTTTCTACATTTTCTGCAAAATTAAAATTCTGCGTTCATACACCAATATAAAAATATTCACATGTCTTTTTTTTCATACATTAATATTCATCAGGAACAGTGTTAAATTAAGCTTACATTTTCAGAAATCTAAGTGGGACAATTTTCATTGGTAATGACCCATTAATTATTCTATCTACTGTTATACTTGGTAAAAAACAAACTCGATGCAATCTGTCTTTCATATGGTGACTTAGACCTATCAGGACAAAACAACATAATACAATCTGTCTGTCGTATGGTGACTTAGATCTATCAGGAATATATCAAGACCTTGGTGCAAAACTATTCTAACTCCTTCACTTTGTGAGGGAGTTAGAATAGTTTTGCACCAAGCCCTCAATATATCTATTACGTTTTATAACTCAGTGCACACTCACAGCACATTTCGAGGGCTTGGTGCAAAACTATTGTATTGGTGAAGGAGTTACAATAGTTTTGCACCAAGCCCTCGATTTGTAATTACATACAGCAGCAGTCTAGATCAATCAGGATGCAAACTGTTTGGTACTCTGACCAAATCTTAACCCTTTATTCCTTATGCCTTTTTACACCTTTGTAAACAGAGTAGACCAAATCAGACAACTCCCCTGAAAAATGTCTGATCATGGTCTGCTTTGTTTACTTATGAAATACAGTAAAACCTCTCTATAACGGCCATTAAATTGTGTTAATTAGTTGGTATTTAGGGCAGGTGGCTGCTTAAAGCAAGGTAAAAGTAAAACAGAACGCTCCCTTAGGAGCGTTCTGTTTTACTTTCACCTTGCTTTAAGCAGCCACCTGCTTTTAACACAAAATATTTTACGTAATTTAGTGTCCGTTATAGAGAGGTTTTACTGCAATGCACATGTAGAAATGGCTCTACAGTTTCTGTCATGGCCAACCTTTCCTGTGTTTGAATGCTATTATAAAAACGAGTCTAATTAATATTCATGATTTCATTATTTCTTACATGAATATTCATGGAGTAAAGGGTTAAATAAAGTAAAGAGACTCAGAATTGCTGAAGCCAACATTCTTTTTGCAGTAAAACATCTCAAAGCATGCAAAGAGTTATGTTGTTATCAATCTAATACGGTCAGAGTCATAGGACGTATAGCACTTTAACCCATTACCTCATAGGCTATTTTTAGATCCAGTCTCTTTAAATAAATCGACCAAAAAGGAGCATTTACTAGAGAAAAGGAATTTTTTTAGAACTGTGTAGTCTTGAAACCATTATGATAAATAGAGCATTTGCTCCATAGGAGCAAATGCTCTATTTATCTCAATGGTTTGATAAAGTTACTTTAACAGAGGCGTCAAAAGGCGTCAATATGAGGGAATAGGTTAAACATTTGCAAACAGTATAGACCCAGATCAGTCACAATTACCAAGTAGAAGGCGTATTGCAATACTACCAAATATGTGTCAAAACTGCGATGACCTTTGCAAACAGTTCAGACACCGAGCAATTCGGCATCTCATTTCGATTACGACTGTTTGACACTCTGATAAAAATTCAGAAAGAAATAGAAGAAAAAACATTGTTTTCAGAATCAATGAAGGAGACAATTAGCAACTGATATAACACAATGTAGTTACAACAGTTTTCATTGCATTGAAACTTCTTTCACAGACCCTGGCTGAATAAGATCTACACTGTTTACCCATTTCCTCATAGGCTATTTTTAGATCCAACCTCTGAATGAATCTACCGAAAAGGAGCATTAACTAGAGAAAAGGATTTTTTTTTAGAATTTTGTATTTTGAAACAACTGCTATTATAACAGTTTCAACAAGTGACTTTTGCAGAGGTGTCAAAAGGCGTCAATATGAAGGAATAGGTTTATAACAAATGTCAACATGTCCCTTTTATCAAGACTCTGGCCAAGAATGATCTAATCTTATAAGTACATTACTAACATTAATATTATATTGCAATTCTACAACTTATCGATTATTTCTAGTAAGATACAAGTTTCATTTAAATCAACAACATTCCTGTAGCATCCAATTATGGTAAATAAACAACAACAACAACAACAATACAAGATGAATAACAATTTAGTCAGAAAAAATGATTAACCCTTCACCTCATGAATATTCGTATAAGAAATAATAACATCATGAATATCAATTAGCTGAAATTTTATTACAGGATTTTTTGGCCATGGCAGTTGTTGTGAAATCAGATCCAAACAGAGCAGACCCTGATCAGACAGCCCCTATATGAGGGAGTCTTATCTGGGTCTACTCTGTTTGCAAAGGTGTTAAAAGGCTTTTCTATGAGGTAAAGAGTTAAAACTACCAGATATGCTTAACCTTTTACTCCATGAATATTCATGTAAGAAATGATAACTTCATGAATATTAATTAGATGAATTGTTATTATAACACATGGACATACATTGTAGTAATTTTCAGCCATGGCAGAAAGTGTAGACTCATCATACCTATATCACATCATATGCAAACAGACAGACCCTTATCAGACAACTCCTACAGAAGCCATCTAACCCCATTCTTCTCTGTTTACAAAGACATAGAAAGGTGTATTTACGGAGTAAAGGGTTAATTAAAGAGCAAAAATACAGAGGTACAGATAAGATGCGTAAATTAAAACATTTTGAACAATAACTTTTTTATTTCTACACCAAACCCTATGCTGTCAAAGAGACGATTCTAAAGAGTGGTCATCGCATAGGGTTTGGTGGAGAAACAACGATTTTAGTATTTGAGTACTCGCCTTTATCTGTAACTCTGAATATACTTCTAATCTTTTAAACTTTTGCTTTGAAATTGACATCAAGCATTTCAAACTGAATTTTATCATGAAAGCATTATGTATGCTGAAGACAGATTAAGCCTGTTTACACTTAAAGCAAGTACATGCATTTCAATGTATTGCCAGGATGGATCCTAGTCACTGGCCACTTTCAATGTATTGCCAGAATGGATCCTAATCACTGGTCACTTGTAAGCATCAGTCAGGTGTATGCTAAATCCTGTCTTAAGAGACTATTAAAATGAAGTCTTTTAAGGCAGGTGGTAACTTAATGCATGACAAAATTAATACAGGAAGCTCCAAAAGGAGTTTTTTTTATTACTCTTGTCCTGCATTAACCCATTCCTATTGACGACTTTTGACGACTCTGTATAAGTCACTTTGTGAAACCACTGTGATAAATAGAGCATTTGCTCCATAGGAGCAAATGCTCTATTTATCACAATGGTTTCAAACTACAAAATTCTTAAAATTTCCTTTTCTCTAGTTAATGCTCCTTTTCGGTAGATTTATTCAAAGAGGTTGTATCTAAAAATAGCCTATGAGGTAATGGGTTAAGCAAACATCTGTGTATCAAGACTGTTACATCAGCAAGTGGTTGCTTCAAACATGTTTCACTGTATCATACAATACAAGCACTCAGACACTGCAAACAGTGTATACTCAGGTCAGTTTTAACTCTTTCCATCATATCAACCATTTTTACCCCTTTGCAAACAGAGTGGACCCAGACCAGACAATTCCTGTAGGAGCCATCTGATCAGGGTATGCACTGTGTATTTATGAAGTTATAATATATCTGATTCTACAGTTTTGACCATTACCAAAGCATTGTGTGCATATAATTATTCCATAATTAAAATTCAACTAATAAATATTCATGATGTCATTATTTCAAACATGAATATTGAACAGTGAAAAGGCTAACACTGGAAATTATAATATTGAACACGGAAATGCAGCTCTAGAATGTTTACACAAAAAATTGGCATATTTTAATAATCTTATGAGTGACCAGATTGAAAGCCTGTTGCCTGATTTAAGCCTGTTTAGCAAGGCTGAGCATCTTTATTGCCAATGACGCAGATCATGTACATGTATTATACAAATTCAAAGCACAAGCCAGAGATGAAATCAAACAGTGTGCTTTAACCCTTTCCTCCATAAATACGCTTTTCTACACCTTTGCAAACAGAGAAGACCCAGATCAGACGGCTCCTAAAGGAGCCGTCTGATCAGGGTCTGCTCTGTTTGCTGATGACATAATATAGATATGATTCTACAGATTCAGCGATGACCCAAACTCTCTGTGTTCATACGTCATTAGAAGAATGCATTTAATTAGTATTGACGGTTTCAATATTTGTTACATAAGTATTCATGGAGGAAAGGGTTAACTCTTTCCTTCATATAAATGCTTTTTCACACCTTTGTAACAGAGCAGACTTAGATCAGACGGTTCCTGTCTGAGGTGTCTGACGAGGGTCTACTCTATTTCCTTATGATGTGACATAGATCAGTTTTTGTCAAGAAGAAGAAGAAGAAGAAGAAGAAGAAGAAGAAGAAAAAGAAGAAGAACTATGATAACATCCCCCAACACTTTATTTGTTGTACAGGAATAATTTTTATTTTATACTTATATCTATAACTATTATATAGTTTATATTACCTGTTTTATATCTATTATATATTTTATATTACCTGTTTTAGTAACAAAACAAAATTTGTACACTAGTAGGCTAAGAATTCATTGTAGGCTAAGATACATGTACGTATAAACACATTCCCTCCTAGTGACGCATTTTGGCGTCTCTGTAAAAGTCACATATAGAAACCATTGTGATATATAGAGCATTTGCTCTATTCATCACAATGGTTTCAAAACTAAACAATTCTAAAGTTTTCCTTTTCTCTTGTAAATGCTCCTTTTTGGTAGATTAATTCAAAGAGGTTGGGTTTAAAAATAGTCTAGGAGGGAAAGAGTTAACAAAAGATATAAATCTACTCTTCTATGTATATTTCTTATCAATTTCATTCATTAGTATATAACTAAATTTTATATGTTACTCATAAATATGTTTAAAAGAACTACCTCTGTAAGAATCTACAAACAATGTAATCAGTTCAAAATGCCAAAAAAAAATCAAAACAAAGCAATTATTTAAGCTGAACCCTTTGAATGCTGCAATTAGTTATACTAATCATCCTAAAAACAAATAGCAGAGCTCTAGATAAGGTGCGTAAATTTAAACATTTTCAAGAATAACTCCTTTATTTCTCCACCAAACCCTATACTGAGACCACTCTTTAGAATCGTCTCTTCGAGATGATTCTAAAGAGTGGTCACAGTATAGGGTTTGTTGAAGAAAGGACAATTTTAGTATTTGAGTACGTACCGTTATCTGTAGCTCTGAAATAGTGCAGACCCAAATCAAACTGACCCTTAGGGACAGCTTCACCAGAATCTACACAATCTGATACTATATTACTTTCATTTAAATTTATCAGAGCTAAATTGACTTAATTTAACCCATTCCCGCATACTGATGCCTTTTGACGCTTCTGCAAAAGTCACTTTGTGATACCATTGTGATAAATAGAGCATTTGCTCCTAAAGGAGCAAATGCTCTATTTATCACAGTGGTTTCAAACTACAAAAATTTTAGATTTTCCTTTTCTCTAGTTTATGCTCCTTTTTGGTAGATTTAATGAAAGAGGTTAGGTCTAAATATAGCCTAAGTGGGAATGGGTTAATCAGATTACCCCCATATCAACACCTTTTGACACCGTTGCAAAAGTCTCTTTGCACAAGTCATTGTGATAAATAGAGCGTTTGCTCCTATGGAATGAATGCTCTATTTATCACAATGTTTTTAACTATACAATTCTAAAATTCTTTTTTCTAGTAAATGCTCCTTTTCAGTAGATTTATTCAAATGTTGGATCTAAAAATAGCCTTTGAGGTTATTTGTCTAAAAATAGCCTATGAGGGAATGGATTAAAAGGGTATATTGAGTGCCTGAGTATTTAGCACAAATCGAGGGCTTGGTGCAAAACTATTGTAACTCCTTCACTTTGTGAAGGAGTTACAATAGTTGTGCACCAAGCTCTCGAAATATAGTAAGCAGGATGACCAACAACGTAGATCTATACATCAAAAAGCTCCTGGAGCCTCCCAATAAGGGTCTGCATTGTTTGTCATTCACAATTCTACAGCCAATTCAATCCCACATTTCTAAATGGACTCTTCTGTTGAAGAACAATGGACCAACTTACATCGTAAATCCACCATTCAAAGGGTTCAAAACGAACAGATGCAACATGCTTATAACAGAATTGCTCTATAACAAAACCTGGCTGAACATAACGTCTCCCTCCTCAACAGCTTGTCTAAATGTGCCTCGCATTGTGACTACCTAGCATCAACAGGAAAGCATTAGTGCCAGAAATAAAATATGAAATACAGTAGAACCACTCTCTAGCTACCACGTAACCCTTTCCCTCATATAAACGTGTTTTCACGCATTTGCAAACAGAGTAGATCCAGATCAGATGGCTCCTAGAGGAGCCGTCTGATCAGGGTCTGCTCTGTTTGCTAATAGAATTTAATAGATATGTTTCTTTGCTTTCTAAAATATATATGAAATACAGTAGAACCACTCTCTAGCTACCACGTAACCCTTTCCCTCATATAAACATGTTTTCACGCATTGGCAAACAGAGTAGATCCAGATCAGACGGCTCCTAGAGGAGCCGTCTGATCAGGGTCTGCTCTGTTTGCTAATAGAATTTAATAGATATGTTTCTATGCTTTCTAAAATATCTACAATGTTCCACCTTCCATATTTCTTTATAACTATTTTGTTAATGAATATTCAGGTATTGAAAATTGGAATAGATATAGAACAGGGAAAGGGGTAATTAATAACCCTTTACTTCATCAATATTCATGTAAGAAATAATATTAATAATATCATGAATATTTATTAGCTGATTTTTCATAATGTAAACTTTTCAATGGAATTTTCTGCTTTGACAAAAATTGTAGACTCTGATCTACATCATGTCAAAAGCAAACAGAGCAGACCCTGATCAGATGGCTCCTATAGGAGCCGTCTGATCTGGGTCTACTCTGTTTGCAAATGTGTGAAAAAACATTTATATGAAGTAAAGGGCTATCAATTATACACTAAGAGACTTTTGTCAGCAAAATCTGTCCACTGATTCAATAATTATTCAAACACAAATTTTACCTGCAATAAAAGCAATGCATATATTTTCGTATCAAATCATTCAGTCATGAATGTTTGCCAAGCGCAAAATAAAAAGCTGTGAGAACTTTTGCGATAGCAAAATATATATATTTTCTAACTTAATCGAAGAGTGCTGATAAAAGCAAGAAGGATATGTGACTAGCAACCTTTACATAAAGAAAGGAACAGGCATCTATAAGGTTTTGCAAAGAGTACAACTTTAGCCCTTTCCCTCATTGGCAATTTTTAGACCCAACCTCTTTCAATAAATCTACCAAAAAGGAGCATTTAGTAGAGAAAAGGAACATTTTAGAATTTTGTAGTTTTGAAGCCATTGTGATAAATAGAGCATTTGCTCCTATGGAGGAAATGCTCTATTTATCACAAAGGTTTCACAGAGTGACTTCTGCAGAGAAAAGTAAAATTTTAGATTTGCGTAGTTTCGAAACCATTGTGATAAATAGAGCATTTGCTCCATAGGAGCAAATGCTCTATTTATCACAATGGTTTCACAAAGTGACTTCTGCAGAGGTGTCAAAGGTCGTCAGTATGAGGGAATGGGTTAAATTAATAACCTTGATTTAACCGTTTACTCCATGAATATTTATGTAAGAAATTATGACATCATGAATATTAATGAGATTATTTTTGATAATGGCAAATGAACACAGAACATTTTGGCTCAGACAGATCCTATAGAGTTAGATCTATATTACACCATAAGCAAACAGGGCAGACCGTGATCAAGCAGCTCCTATAGGAGCCATCTGACCTGGGTCTACTCTGTTTGCAAAGGCTTATTTATGGAGTAAAGGGTTAATAATTTAACGTGATTAACCCTTTCCCTGTTGGATATTCATGTAAGAAATAATAACGTAATGAATATTAATAAGATATTTTTTATAATGGTACATGAACACAGGACATTTTGGCTCAGGCAGAAGCTGTAGAATCAGATCTATATTACACCAAAGGCAAACAGAGCAGACTCTGATCAGACGGTTCCGATAGGAGTTGTCTGATATGGGTCTACTCTGTTTGCAGATGTGTAAAAATGCGCTTACATAAGGGAAAGGGTTAATGTGAGTAACTCATTGTCTTATAAGGTTTGGTTTGGTTTTATCGGGTTTACGTCACTTTAACAGTATTTCTGTCATATCACAACGTCCAGCTAATAACAGGTGGAGGAAGACCCCAGAGTTTCTTCTGTGCATGGAACAAATTGCTTGATATACTGATTATGAGTTTTGAAACAAATCTGATGAGCCACTGATAAACAAATGCATTTAAAATCCTCATTTCTACATCAAACCCAATCCTGTGACCACCATTTAGAATTGTCTTGAAAAGACAATTCTAGAGTGGTCACAACATAATGTTTGGTTGAGAATTGAAGGGGCTTATATTGGTGGAAAATTGAAGGAGATAATTTTGAAGAATTTTTTTTTAAAGGTATGCCTATTATCTGTCTGTGAATTGAATAGACAAATATACATGTTACTTCTAGCTGAGGTAAGACTATGACGAGAAATAGATGGTTACCACTTCTATTGTAAGGTGTAAGGAATACTGCTATTGTAAGGTTTAAGTCAAAGAAAACAGCATTAATGTCTAAGGAAGAACTGTGAAACAACTCACACTCAAAAAAACACAAAAGACCTTTCAAACAAATTAATACGTACAAACTTTAGACAGTAAGCGGCATTTTTATTTGTTCTCATCAGTGTCAACACCATATTTTTTTCAAATTATTCCAGACCTAATTACCCTTACAAACTTAGGCAAATAACATAGACCCAGATCAAACTGCTTCCGAAGGAACAGTTTGATACAGGTCTTCACTATTTGCTACTATGTCAGTTAAATTACTGTTATCTAAATGCTGCCAAATTGAATTATTCAGTTTTATAAATTGATGAAGAGATGAAGACTTGAGTGTTTGAATACTTAGAGTAATTAGTTAACCCTTGCCTTCATATAAATGCTTACTGAGTAGACTCAGATCAGACAGCTCCTGTAGGAACCCTCTGATCAGGATCTGCTCTATTTGCTTATGAAATTATATTATAGATCTGACTCAACAGAATCTACCAGTATCAAACTTGTCTGTACATATGTCATTATAAAAATTTCAGCTTATAAATATTCATGATGTCATTATTTCTTACATGAATACGCCTATAAGGAATAATGGTATAATGAATATTTTTAGCTTAATGTTGATAATGTGTCATGAACACATGATTGTTTTAACCTCGGCAGAAACTGTAAATCCATATCTATATAATGCCACAAGCAAACAGAGCAGACTCTGATCAGATGTCTCCTACAGTAGCTAGCTGATCTGGGTTTGCTCTGTTTGCAAATGCTTGAAAAGGCACAGTTATATGAGAGAAAAGGTTAGACACACCACATACAGACATTGATTACAAACTGTGCACTTTTAAATTAAATTTTCTGTACTGAAACAAAAACAAATAATACGAAAAGAACCCCACTCACTTACTGCAGATTTCTATGATTATCTGAAAGGCCTTTTTGACAAAGAAAAGAGTTTAATGACAAGTACAACCATATCTATCCTAGCACTTAAAGTTGAACAAGTCAATTCTGCATCTACATTCAGCCTGTTACCTCATATAAATGCTATACCAAGCATTTGTAAACAGAGTTGACCCAGATCAGATGGCTCCTGTAGGAGCCGTCTGATCAGGGTCTGCTCTGTTTGTAAATGACATGATATAGTTCTGATTCAACAGATATTGTCAATTGCAATGCAAAAAAATCCCTTGAAATTTTTACATTATAAAATTTAAGTTATCCATGACATGACCAATTCAGATTGGTGAACATGTTCATTAAAGAAAGGGGGTTAAAGTTGATGCAATATTGACTTCTTCAGAAGCAGCTTGACCTAGCTAGATCTAACTTTCCCTGTCCAAATGTTTGAGTTCATTAGGATAGCTATGTCCACATACCAGTTGTTGGGGACTCATGCTGACTAATATTCTCTCGGCATTTTCGCTGTCATGACGACTCTCCATTATGGCCAGGAGTAACTTGGATGCATTGTTCTGAAAAGATAGAAAGTTATTAAGAAAAACATGACCAAGATAAGTATAGTTCCCTCATATTGACGACTTCTGATGATTCTGTAGAAGTCACTTTGTGAAACCATTGTGATAAATAAAGCATTGTGAAAGGGATGAACAGGGCAGCAAAGTAGCGGAATTCTTTGATAGGGTGGAAGACATGTACAATGAAATGATCTGGCAAAAAGATATGAGAGGTAAGGTAGAGATTTGTTCAATTATACACCAACACGTTCCTCCATAAATACGCCTTTCCTGTGCCTCAGTAAAAGTCACCTGTTGAAACCATTGTGATAAATAGAGCATTTGCTCTTATAGGAGCAAATGCTCTATTTATCACAATGGTTTCAAACTACAAAATTCTAAAATTTTCCTTTTCTCTAGTTAATGGTCCTTTTTGGTAAAATTATTCAAAGAGGTTGTATCTAAAAATAGCCTATGAGGTAATGGGATAACCCTTTATTCTAGAGAGACCACTTTAATGTCCCTGCAGACAGAGTAGACCCAGATCAGATGGTTCCTGTATGAGTTGTCAGATCATGATCTGCTGCTTGCTGAAGGAATAATATAGATCTGCCAAATTATATTGAATTCCGTCAAACAAAACCAAACTAGAAAATTGTGTCTGTAACACACAGTGATGCCCCCGTGTGGGTGCTTGCCAAGCTGTACGTAAAATTCCTAAGTCATTTGACCTTGACCTTGGGCTTGCGGGCAGCATGGGCCGGGTACGTAATGAAAGTATGGATGGTGTTGAATGTGTATATGCAATTCCCTGCCAATAGCTATTGCGGTTAGTGAGATATAAGACAATGAACAAGAGGGCCATGATGGCCCTTAATCGCTCACCTGTTCGTAACAGATTAATGATTTCAATGACAGATTGCATAATTTGAAAAATCTTGGTAGAAAACCATTAGATGATGCTACATACTAAATATAAAGAGTCTAGACCTTACAGATTTGGAGGAGAAGATATTTTAAAGATTTTCCTATGAAAAACTGTTAAGCCCCAGGGCGGGGCCATTTTTGATCCGGGGTTCATAATTTGAAAATCTTGGTAGATGACTATTAGATAATGCAACATACCAAATATCTAAGGTCTATGCCTTACAAGTTCAGAGAAGACTTTTAAAGATTTTTAAGAGAAGATTTTTAAAAACTTTCCTGTGAAAAACTGATATGCCCCTGGGCGGGGCCATTTTCAACCCAGGGGACATAATTTGAACAATCTTGGTAGAAAACTATTAGATAGCGCTACATACCAAATATTAAAGGTCTCTGCCTTACAGTTTTGGAGAGGAAGATTCTTAAAGCTTTTCATATGAAAAACTGATAAGCCCCAGGGCGGGGCCATTTTTGACCCAGGGGTAATAATTTGAATAATCTTGGTAGAAAACCATCAGATGATGATACATACCATATTCAAGGGCCTAAACCTTACAGTTCTGGAGGAGAAGATTTTTAAAGATTTTCCTATGAAAAACTGATAAGCCCTTGGGCGGGGCCATTTTTGGTCTGGGGGTCATAATTTGATTAATCTTGGTAGAGGACCATTAAATAATGCTACATACCAAATATCAAAGGTCTATACCTTATAATTTAGAGAAGAAGATATTTAAAGATTTTCCTATGAAAAACTGATAAGCCCCGGGGCGGGGCCATTTTGGTCCTGGGGTCATAATTTGAACAATCTTAGCAGAGGACCATTAGATGATGCTACATACCAAATACTGAAGGTCTCTGCCTTACATTTTCAGAGAAGAAGATTTTTTAAAGATTTTCCTATGAAAAACTGATAAGCCCCGGGGTGGGGCCATTTTTGGCCCAGGGGTCATAATTTGAACAATCTTAGTAGAGGACCATTAGATCATGCTACATACCAAATATCAAAGGTCTATGCCTTACAGTTTCAGAGAAGAATTTTTTTAAAGATTTTCCTATGAAAAACTGATAAGCCCTGGGGCGGGGCCATTTTTGTCCTGGGGGTCATAATTTGAACAATCTTAGTAAAGGACCATTAGATGATGCTACATACCAAATACCAAAGGTCTATGCCTTACAGTTTCAGAGAAGAAGACTTTTAAAGATTTTCCTATGAAAAACTGATAAGTCCCGGGGCGGGGCCATTTTTGGCCCAGGGGTCATAATTTGAACAATCTTAGTAGAGGACCATTAGATCATGCTACATACCAAATATCAAAAGTCTATGCCTTACAGTTTCAGAGAAGAAGATTTTTAAAGATTTTCCTATGAAAAACTGATAAGCCCTGGGGCGGGGCCATTTTTGGCCTGGGGGACATAATTTGAACATTCTTGGTAGATGACCATTACATTATGCTACATACCAAATATCAAAGCTCTTGGCTTTGTAGTTCCAGAGACGAAGATGTTTAAGTAAATTGTTGACGCCCGCACGTACGCACGACGCACATACGCACGACGCTGGACATAGGATCATCCCAATAGCTCACCTTGGCACTTTGTGCCAGGTGAGCTAAAAAACTGTGACAAAACACTGCACGTATATGTGACAACCAACTGCACGTAAAATTTCCAAGTCATTTGACCTCGACCTTGGGCTTGCCGGCAGTATGGGTGGGGTGTCAAATGATAGCACAGATGGTAATTGATGTGTATGTGAAGTTTCATGTGTATAAGTGTAGAAATTACTGACTTATAACACATGAAAAACTGTGACATCCAACTGCGCCTAAAAGCGTGACACACGGACAGACGGACAGACAGACGGACATGTGCAAAACATAATGCCCCCGGACTATCGTCAACGGGGGCATAAAAAAAACCCGGAGTACAGCCTAGACAAAATGAAAATGATGCATGCACACAGGCAACTGCCACTGAGATATCTATTTCAAAATGACTGCAACTAGGCTGAACAAAAATAATGGCAAGAATACATATGCATCTGAAGAGACAAGTATCAGCAGATGTGACTTACTTTCAATTCTAGCACCAGGTCCATGCTCATTTCACTCAGTACCAGAGCGATGATGATGTCAATTCCATTGCTTTCATGCATGGCTATGGCATTCTAAAACAAAACAAAAATACAGTGTACAATATCACACATCTCATTTCACATGTAATAACTTTTTTCCTATTTTAAAACATGAATCCGAACAGGTTAATGTTAAGGGCTATTCACGGAAAATCTCCCGAGTGGGGTAAGGTGGGGCGGGGTGGGGTGGGGTGGGGAGGGGTGGGTTGGGTTGGGGGTGGGGGTGGGGTGGGTTGGGTTGGGTTGGGGGTGGGTGGCTTTTGGGAGGGCGCATTGCTTTGATTGCAAATCCGTGTTTGTGACACCAACTACCCATGTAACAGGACCAAAGCACAACAAGACTGTTCAAAGGAACACATGTGTCACCTGCTGGGAGAAGTGTTATAATAAACAAGAGGGCCAGAATGGCCCTGAAGCGCTCACCAGACAATCAGAGGAGAAGATTTTCAAAGTTTTCACTATATGCTTTTATAGAAAACTAGCCGTCCCTGGGGCGGGCCAATTTTGACCCCAGGGACATAATTTATATAACTTTTGTAGAGGACTTGAACATGATGCTATGAGCCAAATATGAAAGCTGAGAACCTTTCAGTTTCAGAGTAGAAGATTTTCAAAGTTTTCTCTATATGTTTCTACTGAAAACTACCCACCCCTGGGGCGGGGCCAATTTTGACCCCAGGGCCATAATTTATATAACTTTTGTAGAGGACCTGAACATGATGCTCTGTGCCAAATATGAAAGCTGAGCGCCATCCAGTTTCAGACAAGAAGATTTTCAAAGATTTCACTATATGTTTCTATTGAAAACTTCCCACCCCTGGGGCGGGGCCAATTTGAACCCCAGGGCCATAATTTATATACCTTTTGTAGAGGACCTGAACATGATGCTATGTGCCAAATATGCAAGCTGAGAGCCTTCCAGTTTCAGAGGAGAAGATTTTCAAAGATTTCACTATTTGTTTCCATTGAAAACAGCCCACCCCTGGGGCGGGGCCAATTTTAACCCCAGGGCCATAATTTATATACCTTTTGTAGAGGACCTGAACATGATGCTCTGTGCCAAATATGAAAGATGAGAGCCTTCCAGTTTCAGAGGAGAAGATTTTCAAAGATTTCACTGTTTGTTTCCATTGAAAACAGCCCACCCCTGGGGCGGGGCCAATTTTGACCCCAGGGCCATAATTTATATAACTTTTGTAGAGGACCTGAACATGATGCTCTGTGCCAAATATGAAAGATGAGAGCCTTTCAGTTTCAGAGGAGAAGATTTTCAAAAATTTCACTATGTTTCTATTGAAAAATGCCCACCCCTGGGGCGGGGCCAATTTTGACCCCAGGGGCATAATTTATATAACTTTTGTAGAGGACCTGAACATGATGCTATGTGCCAAATATGAAAGCTGAGAACCTTCTGGTTTCAGAGGAGAAGATTTTCAAAGTTTTACTATATGTTTGTATTGAAAACTTTCAACCCCTGGGGCGGGGCCAATTTTGACCCCAGGGGCATTATTTATAATACTTTTGTAGAGGACCTATAGGTGATGCTATGTACCAAAGATGAAAGCTGAGAACCCTGTAGATTCAGAGGAGAAGATTTTTAAAGGTTCAAATTGTTGACGCGGTACGACGGACGACGGACATCAGGCGATCACAAAAGCTCACCCTGAGCACTTTGTGCTCTGGTGAGCTAAAAAAGGAACTGTGATTGACTGACTGACAGACAGACGGACAGACAGAGACACTAAAAGTTAAAGGGGAGATAATTTTGTAATGATTGCAATTAAACATATGAAAAGTGTGTCCTGCACATCTGCTATTCGTGGTTTTTAAGTATGGCAAGTATAATTCAATAATTTTCAAATTAAAGGAGTTCATGACACCAACTCCCCATGTTTCTTGCCAAAATTACAAAAAAAAAATACTTCAAGGGGAGATAATTCTGCAATGCCCAGTGCTAAATACATGAATATTACGTCTTGCACATCTACTATTCGTGGTTACTTTGTATACCATATATAAATTCAATAACTTTAAAACTGAAAGGGAAGTTTGCGACATCCCCATGTTTCATGCGAAAATGACAAAAACAAATGCTCAAAGTTCAAGGGGAGATAATTCTGTAATACCCAAAGGTAAACACATGTAGTTTGCGTCATGCACATGTACCATTCTTGGTTATTATGTTTACTTAATATAAATTCAATATCTTCAAAACAAAAGGAGAAGCTTGTGACATCAACTACCCATGTTCAAATGCAGACTGACCGATTGACCAACCGCCTGCCGGACAGGGCGATTCCAGTATAACTTAACCATTTCCTCCAGAAATACGCCTTTCTATGCCACTTTTTGAAACCATTACGATAGAGTATTTGCTCCTAAGGAGCAAAATGCTTTATTTATCACAGTGGTTTCAGAAATACAAAATTCTAAAATTTTCCTTTTCTCTAGTTAAAGCTCCTTTTCGGTAGATTTATTCAAAGAGGTTGGATCTAAAAATAACCTGTGAGGGAATGGGGTTAGTATTTGATCGCCGCTTAACCCTTCGCTTGCTGTTCATGTCAATATACCTACCTGTAAATAGTGAAGACCCCGATGAGACAGCTCCTACAGGAGCTGTCTCATCAGGGTCTGCACTATTTACAAGTTGATTGTGCAACCAGTTCACCCAACAGCAGTGATTGCACAGCGAAATACTTGTACACAGTGAAGATATATGTAATTATACAACAGAGCATGGGTAAAGAAGAAGAAATGATTTTTTTAAAATTCAGCAAGAGAAGGGTTAAGACATGTTCTAATGTAATTTGGAACAAGTTATTATCTCTTTGCATGCTAAGTAATCTTTTATCTGCTTCAATTCTTGAAACAAAATTTCTCTCATATCTTTGCAAATATATTGTCAGTGACAAACAGTTTGGACCCTGATAAGATGCCGCATGATGCGGCGTTTGATCAGGATCCAAACTGTTTGAATAGGAAATCATAATTTCGCTGTTAGTATTCAAAGACTTAACCCTTTCCTCCATAGGCTATTTTCAGACCCAACCTCTTTGAATGAATCTACCTAAAAGGAGCATTTACTACAGAACAGTAAAATTTTAGAATTTTGTAGTTTGAAACCATTGTGATAAATAGAGCATTTGTTCCTATAGGAGCAAATGCTCTATTTATCACAATGGTTTCAAGAAGTGGTTATTACAGAGGAGCAGAAAGGCGAAGTTATGGAGGAAAGGGTTAAACTGTTTAACTTTTAAATGTCTTTACCTGATTCTCATGGCAGGGTCCCTGGCAGTACTCAGTGAGTGTAGTGAGGGTCTGGTTGATGAGGCCCACATTTGACTTATTGATGTACAAGCCCAGAAGTCCCAGTTTGCCAGTAGTACTGCCACAGATACAGTCCAGGAACTGTAGGGTCTGCGTTACGAGGTTGTAGCGAGTTTTGTTGGTTGACTGCTCTCTCAGGAAGTTCTGAAATATTCATTAGAAACATGTTCAATCCTAACTTAATCAATTTGAAACACCAACAGGGGTTTGGTACTATATTACTACCGCTCTTGAAATGATAAAACTTTACCCTTCGCTTGCTATTCACGTCAATATACCTACCTGTAAATAGTGAAGACCCAGATGAGACCGCTCCTGCAGGAGCTGTCTCATCAGGGTCTGCACTATTTACAAGTTGATTGTGCAACCAGTGCACTCCACAGCAGTGATTGCACAGCGAGATATGTGTACACAGTGAAGATATATGTAATTATACAACAGGGCATGGGTAAAGAAGGAGAAATGTATTTTAAAATTCAGCAAGCGAAGGGTTAAAAACAACAGCCGCATGCGGTGCCAACGCTCGTCTGATTTGGTGTTTGTCCAGCTATATTAAAACCTTTTGAAAAATAACAAGATGTGTTTGTGAAACACTATGCCCCCTCATATATTTGACCTCTGACCTTGAAGGATGACCTTGACCTTGACATGTCACCCCTCAAAATGTGCAGCCTCATGAGATACACAAGCATGCCAAATATCAAGTCTCTATCTCTACTGGTCCAAAAGTTATGGCCAATGTTAAAGTTGGCGATTTGACCCATATATTTGACCTCTGACCTTGAAGGATGACCTTGACATGGCACCCCTCAAAATGTGCGGCTTTATGAGATACATATGTATGCCAAATATCAAGTCTCTATCTATACTGGCTCAAAAGTTATGACCAATGTTAAAGTTGCTGACAAACAAACAGACAAACAGACAAACAGACAGACAGGGCAAAAACAATATGCCCCCCGACTATCGTCAATGGGGGCATAAAAAGAACCAGAACTCCAAAATTTTGAAATCAAGAGTAATGGTTCTTATGTAAGGGCCTTCCCCTCAATGAGATCTACTAACCTATGAAGTTTCGTGTTGATACCACTTAAACTTTTCAAGTAATGAGCTACATTAAAGATTTTGCACGACGACGACGTCTATGACCCAGTGATCACAAAAGCTCGACTTTTTTTCGAAACAGACGAGCTAAAAATAACTTGTTAACCCTTACCCCATAGATACCCTTTGCAAAACAGAGTAGACCTAAATACGATCAGCCATTCCTGTAGGAGCCATTTCAGCAGCATCTTCTATGTAAGAAATAATCATAAATGCCATCATGAATATTTATGAACTGAAATTCTATATTGGTATATGATTTTTTGACGTCGGCACACACTGTAGAATCAGCAAACAGAGCAAACACTTATCAGACGACTCCTACAGGAGCTGTGTAATCTGGATCCACTCTAGTTTGCTGAGGCATGAAAAGTCAATCTTTATCAGATAAGGGTAAATCTGTCTTTGTGCCCCACCTGCAGGTCCCTGTTGTGGTTCTCACAGAGCAGCTGTAGGAAGCGAAGGATGGGATCCATGATTGCCACTGCTGGTGGCAGCTTCTTGTCTTCCTTTTCTTGGTTGGCCTTGTCTGTCATGGTCTCATCCACGGAGTGTGAAGCTCCATCATCGTCCTGGCTGCTCCGAATTATCATATGCTCTGACTCACCTAAACCAGAAAATGGGATCTGTTTTTTAACTATTATATTAACACAAAGGTATCTTAACACTTCGCTTGCTGAATTTCAAAATATATGTCCCCTTCTTTACCCATGCCCTGTTGTATAATTACATATATCTTCACTGTGTACAAGTATTTCGCTGTGCAATCACTGCTGTGGAGTGCACTGAATGCACAATCAGCTTGTAAATAAAGCAGACCCTTATGAGACAGCTCCTGCAGGAGCTGTCTAATCTGGGTCTTCACTATTTACAGGTAGGTATATTGACGCGAATAGCGAGCGAAGGGTTAATCCATTCCCTCATAATGAAGTCTTTTGACGCCATAGGAGCAAATGCTGTATTTACAAGAATGGTGTCAGAATTATTTTCTTTTTTTCTATTAATTGCTCCTTTAATTCACAGGTTAGGTCTAAACATAGGCTATGAGTTAATAGGCTAGAGTGATAAATATAATGAGTTAATAGGCTAGAGTGATAAATATAAGTTAGTTTTAACCCATTCCCTCATAGGCTACTTTTAGACCCAACCTCTTTGAATACGTCTACTGAAATAGGAGCATTTACTAGAAAAAACAAAAGCCCCATATGTCTGAGCATTATACGCTCGAATCATGTGCCGTTGTAACATGCACAATATTTATTTGAGTTGAAGGTCACTGTGACCTTGACCTTTGACTGACTGACCTCCAAATCAATAGGGGTCATCTATTAGCCATGACCAACCTTTCTAAATTAATATGAAGACAGCACACTTAATACATCAAGCTATTGAGCAGACCCAACAGTTGTCAAGTTATTGAGCGAGCTAAGATGTGGCTAACTGACGGAGGGACAAGCCTCATACCATTATACGACCGAAGTTACCTTCGCGCGTATAAAAAAGAAAAGTTTTTAAACCATTGAGATAAGTAGAGCATTTGCTCCACAATGGTTTCAAAAGGTGATTCTTACAGAGGTGTAAAAAAAATTGCCAAATAAGAGAATGGTAAAACAGTAATATACTAATGGTATTGTAGTGAAAAAATACAGAAATAACTCACTCAGAAGTCCTGTTGCATGCTTGCCGGAGTCATCTGCCTTTTTCTCCGACAGGAGCTCAGCTGTGCTCACCATGATGGTGTTCTTGATCTCTTGTTGGGCTTCAAACATGTACTGATAGAACACGCGGAAAAACAGCTCCGACTCCTTGTCTGTCCTCAGGCGACCATACAGGGATTGCTGTATAAGAGACAGACAATGGTCAGTCACCCGTAGCCTCATTAACTCATTCCTCCATAGGCTATTTTTAGACCCAACCTCTTTGAATAAATCTACCCAAAAGGAGCATTCACTAGAGAAAAGTAAAATTTTAGAATTTTGTAGTTTGAAACCATTGTGATAAATAGAGCATTTGCTCCTACAGGAGCAAATGCTCTAATTATCACAATGGTTTCAATAGGTGATTTTTAGTTTTTTTACAGAGGCGTAGAAAGGCGTATTTATGGAGAAAAGGGTTAACCCTTTCCTTTATACAAATGCTTTTTCACATGTTTGCAAAAAAGAGTAGACCCAGATCAGATGGCCCCTGAAGGAGCCGTTTGATCAGGGTATGTTCTGTCGCTAATGACATGATACAGATTTTATAGTACAGTAAAGCCCCGCTAATGCGACCACATAAAAGAGGTATAATTCTGGGTGCTAGATGCAGGTGGTAGCTTAATGCAGGATAAAAGTAATCCAGGAGGAGCTTTCTACATTACTTTTGTCCTGCATCTAGCATTATTGTATATCTATTGCTTATAACTCACCGACTTGGTAATTAATCATGTGGTTCCTACCAGTTAGTGATTTTAAACTTATTGTATATTTATTGCATATCTTTCATTGACTGGGTAGATAATCATGTGGTTCCTACCAGTTAGTGGTTATATATTTATTGTATATCTATTGCATATCTTTCATTGACCGGGTAGATAATCATGTGGTTCCTACCGGTTAGTGATTTTATATTTATTGTATATCTATTGCATACATTTCATTAACTGGATGGACGATCATGCCGTTCCTTCCGGTTTCTGATTTCATATCTATTGTATATCTTTTGTATATCCTTCACTGACCGGATGGACGATCATGCGTTTCCGTCCGGCTAGTGATTTTTATATTTATTGTATATCTAGTGTAAATATTTCATTGTCTGGATAGATAATCATGCGGTTCGTTCCGATTATTGATTTCATCCATGTACAGCGCTTTTGAACGCACATATCCGTGTGAAAAGAGCGCTATATAAATGTGGTATAATAATAATAATAATAACCACCTGTTTATAAAGAAACCACTGTTTATTCATTAAGTGGTCGCATTAGCTGGGTTTTGCTGTATTTGTTAAAGCAAAATTTTACAATATAAAAATTCAGTTAATAAATATTCATGATGTCATTATTTCTTACAGAAAGAGTTAACTTATAAAAATCAATTAGAATAGATTTCATTATGGCATAGTGAACGTAAGTGTTTTTCTTAACCCTTCGCTTGCTGTTCATGTCAATATACCTACCTGTAAATAGTGAAGACCCAGATGAGACAGCTCCTGCAGGAGCTGTCTCATCAGGGTCTGCACTATTTACAATTCGATTGTGCAACCAGTGCACACCACAGCTGATTGCACAGCGAAATACTTGTACACAGTGAAGATATATGTAATTATACAACAGGGCATGGGTAAAGAAGGAGAAATGTATTTTAAAATTCAGCAAGAGAAGGATTAACATGTCAGAAACTGTAGAATCATATCTATGTCATGCCATAAGCAAACAGAGCAGACCCTGATCAGATGGCTAATAGAACAAGATGTTTGTGAAACACTATGCCCCCTGCCCAATTTGACCTTTGACCCTGAAGGATGACCTTGAACTTGACATGTCACCCCTATGCAGCTTCATGAGATACACATGCATGCCAAATATCAAGTCTCTATTACTACTGGTTCAAAAGTTATGGCCAATGTTAAAGTCAGTGATTTGACCTATATATTTTACCTCTGACCTTGAAGGATTACCTTGACATGTCACCTTAAAAATGTGCAGCTTTATGAGATACACATGCATGCCAAATATCAAGTCTCTACCTGTATTGACTCAAAAGTAATGAATAATGTTAAAGTTGCTGACAAACAAAAAGACAGACAGGGCAAAAACAATATGCCTCTTAGATCTGATCTGGGGGACATAAAAATACAATACATTGCCAAAAGCTTATTTGCCCTTTCTCCACACCCCTCCTCCCACCTTATGGAATGTACAAAGATGTTAATGCACTATGAATATTTATGAAAGAAATAATGACATCATCCATGAGTTAGATTAATTGTTATAATAGCACACAGACACAGGAACGTTTGGTCATGTAAGACACTGTAGAATCATACATGTATCCATATTATACCAAAAGCTATAGGAGCCGTCTGATCTGGGTCTACTCTGTTTGCAAAATGGTATTTATGGAGAAAAGTGTTAAAGTACCACATGGGAAACTTACATGAGAATAAATATGTTGACTTATAACAAATAACAAGTAGTTATTTAACCCTTTCCCTCATAGGCTATATTTAGATCCAACCTCTTTGAATAAACCTACCAAAAAGGAGTATTAACTAGAGAAAAGGAAAATGTTTAGAATTTTGTAGTTCTGAAACCATTGTGATAAATAGAGCATTTGCTCCTTAAGAGCAAATGCTCTATTTTTCACAATGGTTTCAACACGTGATTTTTACAGAGGCATAGAAATTTATATAGGCGTATTTATGGAGGAAAGGGTTAACCCTTTCACTGTTCTATATTCATGTAACAAATCATGAATATTTATCAGCTAAATTAGCTTAATGTTAACTTTACAAGGAAATTGTTAGCTTTGACAAAAACTGCAGAATCAGATCAATATCATGTCAAAAGCAAACAGAGCAGACCCTGATCAGGTGGTTCCTAATGGAAGGAGCCATTTGATCTGGGTCTACTCTCTTTGCAAAAGCGTGAAAAAGCATTTATATGAGGGAAAGGGGTAATCAGACAATTATTTTTTATAATATAATAGGAACATAAGAAATTTTGGCCATGGAAGAAATAAAGTAAAATTAAAGTACCTAGTTATAGTCTACTTTCAGAACGAATGACCACACAGCCGACTGTACAAATGGCATAATAGATTTTATACTATACCACAATCATGTAAACACAATAGGGTCTACTCTGTTTGCAAAAGAGTCACTTTCAAGTAACCGGTTAAAGAACATTCATTAAAAACAGCTCAATACAATGAAAGCTTTGAAATGGAAAGATATTTGCCTTGAAATTAACTTACCTGTATGACTGTATTGCCCCCTTCCAGCAGGGCGATGCCCAAATCGACAGTCTCTCTGAAGATCCTATAGTTGGTGTTCTTTATAATAAGATCCACTATTAAGTCTGATGCCCCTGCCTTGTTCAGGTGACACTGGGAAGAGAAGATAGTCAGTTGCTTGTAGTACAGTAAAACTGTCAATCCTAACTACAATAAACCCCCTCTAAACCAGAATTTTAGTAAAGAAATATTTACACATTTTTAGGTGGGTGGCTGCTTTATGCAAGATGAAAGTCGTAATAGATGAAGACATAACATTTGAGAGCCATGATGGCCTTGATATCGCTCACCAGACAATCAGAGGAGAAGGTTTTCAAAGTTTTCACTATATGTTTCTACAGAAGACTGGCCACCCATTGGGTGTAGCCAATTTTGACCACTCGGGCATAATTTATATAACTTTTGTAGAGGACCTAAACATAATGCTATGTGCCAAAAATGATAGCTGAGAACCTTCCAGTTACAGAGGAGAAGATTTTTTCAAAGTTTTCACTATATGTTTCTATACAAAACTGGCCACCCCTGGGGCAGGGCCAATTTTGACCCAAGGGGCATAATTTATATAACTTTTGTAGAGGACCTGAACATGATGCTCTGTGCCAAATATGAAAGCTGAGAACCCTGTAGATTCAGAGGATAAGATTTTTTAAAGGTTCAAATTGTTGACGCACGCTGAAGGACATCAGGTGATCACAAAAGCTCACCCAGAGCATTTTGTGCTCTGGTGAGCTAAAAAGAAGATTCTAACAAGAAAATTATAAGATGATCTGTAAGCTGGTTCATTTGCAACGCATAACAAGCAAAATGTTGATGCATGGTCATAGAAAACCTCGAACAGTTTCTAATAAATGGCTCCGGACAGACAAAAGAGTGACATTATTTCAAACAATGGGCCAAAACTCTGGTGTTTCATGGACAATGTCAGCAATACTTGCAGGACCACCTTCCTTTATGGTACTAAACATTTAAACAAAGTTTCACAGAAAAACTCCAAACCATTTCTGAGATATCTCCAAACAAACAAAAAGGTTAAGATTCATTAACCAATTCCTCCATAGGCTATTTATAGATCCAATCAGTTTGAATAAATCTACCCAAAAGGAGCATTTTAGAATTTTGTAGTTTGAAACCATTGTGATAAATGGAGCATTTGCTCCTATAGGAGCAAATGCTCTATTTATCACAATGGTTTCAACAGGTGACTTTAACAGAGGCATAGAAAGGCGTATTCATGGAGGAAAGCGTTAAACCAAGACCATAACTCTGGTTCAACAATCAAAATAATGTTTCTGAGATATGACTCTGGGATGTATGGACAAATGGACACACGGACAGACATATGGACACAATAACATAGGTAATTCAAGCTTTGGAACTGTTAACTTTGACCCTACCTGCACTTCCTGCATTTTCATCTCAGAGCGTTGTGGTATTAAGCCATTGCCGTTCTCCTCCCTATTGTTGCCGCGCAGTGTGGACTCCTGCCTGTTGAGACTCTTCTTGCCGTAGTACCGTGTCAACAAACTCTGTCTCAGAGCCTCACCCTACAACAGTGACAGACTACTAGTGAACGTGCCACTAAATATAAATACCAGAAGACCTCTCTACAATACACAAAGAATGTTGTGCTTTAACCCTTTCCCTGTTCTATGTTTATTACAAAATTCAATACCTACTGAATATTCATGGACAAATAGTTATATTGAAATGTGGAATGTGAAGCATTATAACCAATTTAGAAACTATAAAAACAGATTTGTCAAATTCGACCCTGATCAGACGGCTCCTCTAGGAGCCGTCTGATCTGGGTCTACTCTGTTTGCAGATGCGTGAAAACATGTTTATATGATGGAAAGGGTTAAAGGCAGGTGATAGTGTTAACATTGGACAAATATTTCTAAGAGAGCTTTCTTGGCAGAAACAGTAGAATTATATTTATATTATTTCATAAGCAAACAGTGCAGACCCTGATCAAATGGCTCTGATCTGGGTTAACTCTGTTTGCAAATGGAATAAAGGGTTAATCCTTTGAAAATTCCCTGTTCTGTATTAAGTCTAAATTCCATTACCTACAGTATATTCATTGACAAAATAGTTATAATGAAATATGGAAGGTGGAATACTGTAGCCATTTTAGAAACTAAATAAAGGTTTAGCACTAAAATTTGATGTTTTTTTCTTATGTCTGAAAGAGACTTAACCCTTCACTCCATGAATATTGATGAATTTAACCTCCATCCTATTTACATATTTATTATATAAAATAGAATTTTGGTATGTACATGTATATATTGTTAATCATTGCTATGAAAGGCATGATCAAGTCAAGCCTAAATGTAAACAATGCAGACCCAGATCAGACAGCTCCTATAGGAGCTGTCTGATCTGGGTCTACACTGTTTGCAAAAAGACATAAAAAATGCATCCATGGAGTAAAGGTTTAAATTATACAATGTACATGTACATAACATTAAAACACTAGGAACTAGAATAGTAAAGTTAACGATATGTTATACATAGCATTGGTACAGTACAGTGCTCCCTCTCTACAGTGACACCCTTTGGGATACGAAGATTGTATGTGTTGTTCAGAGGGAGTTGTTATAGGGAGGGAAACATAATTAGCTTGTTTGCAGATACCTAGATAAGGTGTATTTCGAGAACTAAAACCGTCATGCCTCAATCAAACCCTATGTTGTGATCACTCTTTAGAATCGTCACAAGGTGACGATTCTAAAGAGTGGTCACACCATAGGGTTTGATGGAGGCATAAAGAAAATACGATGCAAAAAAGTTGTTGTAAGGAGGGAATCGTTAATGAGAGGGTCGTTGTAGGGAGGGAGCACTGTATCTCCATAGTTACCACTCATACAACCAAATCAGTTCCAAAAATAAACTTTAATCACTAGACCATAGTACCGAAAATCCACTAATTCAAGTATACTTATTTTTGTATGTTAATGTACCCTGAAGAAAGAATTTGAAATGCCGAAAATGTTTGGTAATTAATTAAAAGTTCAAAGAAACTCCTATGGAACCATTTTTGTTGTACTCACTGCCTGGATAGTGTTCTATATAACAAATTAAATTACATCAACAATATTGATTTGTACATGATATCAATAATATTTATTATAATACTGTATAAAACAACATAAGCTACAACTACAAGCTGCTATATTTTAAACCAAGTTGCAATCTGTTGCAATGTGAAAGCAGTTTTGATAAAAATTATGCAAAGTATTTTGTGTTCTAGGGGTATAATGAAGCAAGAGATCAAGTGCAAAAAATAAAGCAATCAAAAATCTGTTTTGATTTCAGCCAGGTATTATCCCTTACCCTGTTGAATATTCATGTAAGAAATAATTACATTATTAATATTTTTTGGCTGAATTTTTATAATGGCATAGGTAACCAGGATTTTTAGGCTCAAGCAGAAACTGTAGAATCAAATCAGTATTATACCATAAGCAAACAGAGCAGACTCTGATCAGACGGTTCCTATAGGAGATGCAAATGCGTGAAAAAGCATTTATATGAAGGAAAGATTTAACTCTTAACTTCATAGATACACCTTTTTATGCCTTTACAAACAGAGTCAACCCAGATCAGACCTGGGTCCATGCTTATAAAGCTTTTTAGTTATGTCTGAGTTTGTTCTCAAGCATTTGATTGGTCGGATTTGAGCCAAAGGCTCAAATCTGACCAATCAAAAACTAGAGAACGAACTCAGGCTCAATTAAAAAGTTTAATAAGCATGGGACCTGTTTGCATATAAGTCACAGTTGCCATGGCCAATAAAATTCCTTATGTTAAATACTTAAATTAATTAATATTCATAACCGCCAGAATATTGCATACATATTCATTAAGGCTTAACAATATGACACTATTTTGGAATAAATGTAAAGTATAAACAAGAGTACGGCATGCGGTTTACAAATGCTAGTCTGTTCAACTGTAGCTCTTGTGATGGTGAACAAGTGTATGAGGTTTCATAACATTTGCATGATTAGTAAAGAAGTAATGGCCAACATTAAAATTTCTGCATGACAACCATGACATCATGGACAATGGAGTACGACAAAAGCTCATTTTTGTTTCCTCAAGGAACAGATGGGCTAAAAAATTTAAGATGTAAATTGAACTTTAAGAATTGAGGTAGACGACAAGATTTGCAGATAACAGTTTATTAATGCTAAAAAGGTTAATGGATCTTTGTAGCACACAAAAAAATATCTGAAAATAAAAAAGTTAATCTCAATTTCATAGCAGTAAGTATGTTTTAAGACTCCCTGTTGAATATTCATATAATAAAGCATGACACAATGCATATTCATTAGCTGAAGATTTATAATGACATATGTACACAGAAATGTTTGGTAATGGTAGAAATTGTAGAGAAAAATCCATAAATCCATAATAATTTCATAAGCAAACAGAGCAGACTCTGATCAAACGGCTCCTATAGGAGCCGTCTGATCTGGGTCTACTCTGTTTGCAAAGGTATAGAAAAGCGTATTTATGGAGTAAAGGATTAACCCGTAACCCGGTTGATACACCTTTTGACACTTATGCAAACAGAGTAGACGCAGGTGAGAGGGACACCTAAGGAGTCGTCTAATCAGGGTCTGCTCCGTTTGCTTACAAAACAATACAAATCTAATTGTACAGTTTTAACCATGACCGAAAAATCCCGTGTTCATATATTATTATAGAAATTCATGTAATTAATATTCACGCAGTCATTATTTCTTATATGAATATTCATGAAGTAAAAAGGGAATCTGTCTCTGCAGAAAACAAAATGTAAAACCAACACTAATGCATCACACCATTATCAGCTTATAATTACAATCAAATCAAATACGATATCTAGAAATAAACTTCAAATAACGTACAACGAAATGATAAAATTTCTACTTAAATGCAAGTACTAAAATACCAGTAATGACAATGTAATGGAATGCTTATAAATGAAACGGAATGCTTATAAATGAAAATGAAAATGATGCTTACTGGATGCTTACAAAATGAAATGGAAGTTTACAAAATCAATACATGCAGGTGAAACATCACGCAAGCAGCATATACGGCACATATTCCCTTTCCCTGTTTAACCCTTCGCTTGCTAATCACGTCAATATACCTACCTGTAAATAATGAAGACCCAGATGAGACAGCTCCTGCAGGAGCTGTCTCATCAGGGTCTGCACTATTTACAAGTTGATTGTGCGCTCCACAGCAGTGATTGCACAGCAATATACTTGTAGTGAAGATATGTGTAATTATACAATAGGTCATGGGTAAGAAGGAGAAATGTATTTTAAAATTCAGCAAGCGAAGGGTTAATATTTATTCAGTATTTAATCAATATAATTGCACATGGACTTGTTGGCCATGGCAGAAAATGTAGAATCATATCTATATTATATATACCTATACCAAAACCATCCTTTGTATCTATGCCATTATAAACATGCAACTAATACATATTCATGATGTCATTATTTCTTGCATGAATATGCAACTGAGAAATGGTTAAACAGTGAATCTAAGACTAAATATGAATACACGTAGTGACGGGATATATAAAGGTCACTCAGTTATGCCTAGTTTACATTTGACCTGCGATGCGATGAGTTTACGGCACCCATAGACTCATTGTAAGGTCATTTCCGTACGATTTTCTTACGGATTCCCAGGCGACATATCCTTTGTGATTTGTCATAAAAAAAAGTAATACATATTTTTCAAAATTCGCAGGCATCGTATGACCTCTGCACGGGCATCATAGGGAGTCCACACAAGGATAATGCGGAAAACAACCGATATTCGGTTAACATGTAGCCAAAAAGTCGTACGGTCATCGCATGATCACCGCAAGGCTGTTGCATGGTCATGATGGCCTAGCTGCGATTTTGAGATTTCTGATGTGTGCATATCTATTTGACATTTCCCGCATTAAAAGTTTGTCTATCTATAGAAGAAGGAACACCCCGCTGGTCTTCGTATGGAATCTGCACAGGCTCCATATGGGCTCCGCATGATTGCCTTATCCAAATGGAGACAGCGCAGTGACTGCACGGAGATCGCACGATCTCCGTACGGTCGTTGCTCAGTCATCTTATGGATAAGCCCAGATCAGTATACACAAATAATCGTACCATGATCGTAAACAATGTAAACAAAAACATCACAGCCCTTAGACTTCTACAATGCAAAAAAATGTTGTAGGAAAATCGCAAACAAAGAAATCGTCCAGCCTCCGTGGCAAACGTAAACTAGGCATTACAGGTACGGGACTAATCCATGATACATGTTGTATGTTATACTTGAAAATATAAACTTGCCACCATTCATACATGGGACATAAATAATGATGAAATAAGCATGCAATGTTAAGAGTAGGGGCTTGTATCACAAAATACATTGATAATGTTCGACACAATTGACAACCGTCACCCATAATATTGTTATTAACCCTTTCAGTGTTGCATATTCATGTGAGGAATAATCAAATCATGAATATTTATTAGCTCAACCCTTTCCCTGTTCTATATTTAGGCCTATTTTCAATACCTACTGAATATTCATTAACAAAGTAGTTATAAAGAATTCTTGAAGGTGGAACATTGTAGACATTTCAGAAAGTAAAGAAACAGATCTATCAAATTCTAATTGCAAACAGAGTAGACCCTGATCAGACGGCTCCTCTAGGAGCCGTCTGATCTGGGTCTACTCTGTTTGCAAATGCGTGAAAACACGTTTATATGAGGGAAAGGGTTAATCTTTATTTAGGCACATGAGCAGAACCTGATCAGACGGTTCCTACAGACACCTTCCGGTCTGAGCCTACTCTGTTTGCAAAGGCGTGAAAATAGGTTTAACCCTTTCCCTGTTCTGTATATTGGCCAAATTTCAATACCTACTGAATATTCATTAGCAAAATAGTTATAATGAAATATGGAAGGTGGAACATTGTAGACATTTTAGAAATTAAAGAAACAGATCTTTCAAATTCTATTAGCAAACAGAGCAGACCCTGATCAGACGGCTCCTCTAGGAGCTGTCTGATCTGGGTCTACTGTTTGCAAATGCGTGGAAACACGTTTACATGTATATAAGGGGAAAGGTTTAAACAAAGACAAGGTTTAAAAGTACACATATATTTTAACCTTTTACTTCATGAATATTCATATAAGAAATACTGACATCACGAATAATAATTAGCTGAATTTTCCTACAGGATAATTATGAACACCGGTGGTTTTAGCTTTGGCAAAAATGGTACAATAAGATCTATATATTCCATAGGCAAACAGAGTTAGGTATCCCTATGAGTTAAAGGGTTGAAAAAAAAAAAGGTATGTGCAAATACACTTTAATTTCTTTTTCTCCATATTTTGCAAAATTCTATTAGCATTCAACAAGATTAAACATCCTTGAGAATACGATGTCATGTACATGTACACACAAATTGTACTATACTGAGCTTATTTCCTACACACACATCAGTACAAATCAGTCTATCTTAAGTACTTAGGCTTCTTTAACTCTTTGCACGCTAGCGGCGAAACTGTGATTACATACGCAAACAGTTTGGATCCTGATGAGACGCCGCATTATGCGGTGTCTCATCTGGATCCAAACTGTTTGTCATTTTGACCATATTTTTGCAAAAAAAAGAGAGATTTTTTTTTTTAAGAATTGAAGCAGACGACAATTGTTGCAGACGAAAAATTACTTAGCGTGCAAAGAGTTAACCTATTCCCTCATAAGCTATTTTAAGACCCATTACCTCATTGTCTATTTTAAGACAGAACCTCTTTAAGTAAATCAACTGAAAAGGAGCTTTACTAAGAAAAAGAGAAAAGAGAAACCATTGTAATAAAAAGAGCAGTTGCTCCTTAGGAGCAACTGCTCTCTTTATTACAATGGTTTCAAAAAGTGACTCAATGGGCAAAATAACCATGTACTGCATAATTGTTTTTTTTAACACCATACAACTAAGAAAAGACACGGATCAGACAAGCTCCTAGCTGAAGGAGCAGTTTGATCAGGGTCTGCCGTTTGATTATGTTGTATATCTGATACTCTACTAATTGCCATAGAAATTATTTTTCTTGTCTTATATAGTGTGTCCCAAAATATATGTTACACTTTTAACCACAGATATTTTGTTCTAAAATCTTAGCAAACAGGTATTGACATAAAGGTTTTAAGAGCTTCATACAATTAATTAATATTCACAATATGTGAAGTATTGAGGTAATATTCATCTGGTGAAGGATTTTGTAACACATGCTCATTGGACGACTAATTAATATTCACAATATGTATTGAGGTAATATTCATCTGGTGAAAGATTTTGTAACACATGCTCATTGGACGACTAATTAATATTCACAATATGTATTGAGGTAATATTCATCAGGTGAAGGATTTTGTAACACATGCTCATTGGACGACTAATTAATATTCACAATATGTATTGAGGTAATATTCATCTGGTGAAGGATTTTGTAACACATGCTCATTGGACGACTAATTAATATTCACAATATGTATTGAGGTAATATTCATCAGGTGAAGGATTTTGTAACACATGCTCATTGGACGACTAATTAACCTGGATGACAAAGACAACATGTAAACTTTAAAACAAGCATATATACATGTATATATATGAAACATGCAGAAAATAAGACTGAAAACATACAGTTTGATAGCAAAATCAGGACTCAGAAATAAACTATTATTAATATTTATCTTTATATTCCGATTTATAAATCATGAAATTAAAGAAGATCATACCAGTTTCATTTCTCACAAAGAAAACCAATTTGTTTTTTTCACTGTTCCAGTTTGATGCTTAAAAGCATTTGTTACTCAAAACAAAATTGTTAGGTTAACCCTTCTCTTGCTGAATTTTAAAATACATTTCTCCTTCTTTACCCATGCCCTGTTGTATAATTACATATATCTTCAATGTGTACAAGTATTTCGCTGTGCAATCACTGCTGTGGAGTGAACTGGTTGCACAATCAACTTGTAAATAGTGCAGACCCTGATGAGACAGCTCCTGCAGGAGCTGTCTCATCTGGGTCTACACTATTTACAGGTACGTATATTGACGTGAATAGCAAGCGAAGGGTTAACAAGTTTAACTGAATATATAAAGATATCTTTATCAGGTAACATACAGTTACATGTATATCGTACCATAATTATTCCATGAACCTCAGAATAGTGTGTTGCGATGCAATCTCATTAAAAACTGATTCAAATTTTTCAATTTTGCTTTGATGAGAAATCAACAAATTTATGATTTATGTCCTCCAAATGAATAATATGAAAATGAACAGAAAATAAATATCAAGCGGTAACTAAAGCAGGCTAAATTAGCAAAACTGTTGCACATAGATCACAGTTACAAGCATCAAGGCATGCTAGATGTGTTAGTGTTTTCTCTCTCTCTATCTCTCTCTCTCTCTTTCAGTCTAGTCTATGACAAGAGACGCAAGTGCTTAAACAGAGCAACAGATAAAGGTGCATTATAACTCAAATGCTAAAATCATCATTTCTTCACCAAACCCTATGTTGTGACCACTCTTTAGAATCGTCTCTTCGAGACGATTCTAAAGAGTGGTCAAAACATAGGGTTTGGTGAAGGAATTGAAAATGTTTTAATTTTTGCATCTTATCTGGACCTCTGGCTTAAAAAAATGCAGGATGTGAAAATAGCAAAATTTCACATCATGAAATGTGCCACATTTCTTGCCTATAACTATAATTTGCTTTTTTAATGCAGTGTTATTGACATACTTTGTATGACAACCCATAATCCATTAAATGATGCTAGTTATCATATGTCACATGCACACTATCGACCAATGAGATGCGAGGATTTGGCTTACCCTACGATGATCATCAAGTTCCTTTTTGTTGAATGTTTTTATTTCCACCTTTGTAAGCGAGCATGAGGAATAAGAGTCATAAAGGCATGAATATACAGTTTATTCTTTACTCCATGAATATTCATGTAAGAAATAATATATTTCTGAATATTAATTAGCTTAATATTTATAACCGCATCTGAACAAAGAAAAGTTTTATCCTTGATAAACTCTAGAATCAGATCTTTATAATTCCAGACACAAACAGAGCAGACCCTGATCAGACAGCTCCTACAGGAGCTGTCTGATCTGGGTCTACTCTGTTTGCAAAAAGGCGTATTCATGGAGTAAAGGATTAATATGATAATGGAAGATAAGAATATGAGAATACATGAACATGCAATCTTCCAAATAACAATAGTGCCTCCATTAGATATAATTATGGTAAACACTCATTTGTGAGCTCAATGTCCCAAGTTAACCCTTTGATTGCAGTACACACATACACTGGCAGTTGCTAACAGTGTAGACTCAGATCAGAGGGAGCCCTCTGCAGGTGCAGATCCAGGATTTCAGATAAGGGGGGGGGGCATAGATTTTTATGTTTGATGACATAAATAAATAGTGTGTTTGTAATACATGTAGAAAAAGAGCTGTGTTAAAGGCAGGTGGCTGCTCAAAGCAAGGTGAAAGTAAAACAGAACGCTCCTATGGGAGCGTTCTGTTTTACTTTCACTTTGCTTTAAGCAGCCACCTGCTCTGAATACCAACTAATTAACACAATTTAGTGGTCATTATTGAGAGGTTTATGGTATATAGATCTAAAATATTACTAAAAAGATTGTTTTGGCAATTTTAGTAGGGTGTACGCCAGTTCCGCCCCCTCTAAATCCGCACCTGCTAACATCAGGGTCTGCACTGTTTGTCATTGAAAATCCTCCAGAAAGATAAAGCCTTTCATACTGAGTGGACTTTATAGTTAATTGTAACTTCTTCACAAAGTGAAGGAGTTACAATAGTTTTGCACCAAGCCCTCAATTTAGGGAAAGTATGGTAACCCAGGCAGAGCTCTAGATGAAATTTTTTTTTTATTTCTCCATCAAATCCTGAATAATCCTCTGTGATGATTCTAGTGAGTAGTTACTACTATGGGCTTGATGGAAAAATGAAGAAACTACATGTATTGACAAATGTTTAGCTTACCCTTCTTACCAAGAACTCTGAACCAGTCAATATGCATGAAAGGGTAATGGTGACCCAGTCAATATACATGAAAGGGAGTCAATATACATGAAAGGGTAATGGCGTCCCAGTCAATATACATGAAAGGGTAATGGTGGCCCAGTCAATATACATGAAAGACAGTCATATACATGAAAGGGTAATGGTGACCAAGTCAACATACAAGAAAGGGTAACGGTGACCCAGTCAATATACATGAAAGGAAGTCAATATACATGAAATGGTAATGGTTACCCAGTAAATAAACATGAAATGGTAATGGTTACCCAGCTAATATAATAAAAGGGCAATGGTGACCCAGTAAATATACAGAAAAGTACTTAGTTATAGTCCACTTTCAGTCCAAATGACCACTCAGCAGACTGTACATTTACTCCCCTGGTCATTGAGCCATTCACTCACAATATTGAGCACTGCTAACATATGGAGCAATCATGCAGCTGCAGTACTGGCTATAAAGTGACCCTCACAGGTACCCATTTTAACCCCTGGGTGGAGAGGAGGCAACCTTGTAGTGCAGGTGGGAGACACTGAAAGCGTCCCTGAAAATTCCCGAGTGGAACCAGGATTTGAACTCCGGATTGGTAGTCAAGCGCGTTACCACTAGACCACCGACCCACCATAAAAGGGTAATTGTGACCCATAAAGATGAGATTGCAATAGTGACCCAGTCAATATACATATTACATGAAAGGGTAATGGATAAAAGGGTAATGGTGACCCTGTCAATATACATGAAAGAATAATATGGTGACCAAGTCAATATACATGATAGGGTAATGGTGACTCGGTCAGTATTCATGAAATAGTAATGTTTTTAACTTAAAGCGAAGCTCTTGTGATCGGAAAAAAGAATGTTTATTGGGCTAGCTCTTATGACTTTATAATTATGACCAAGATTAACCCTTTACCTGACAGAGACGCCTTTTCAGACTTTCGCAAACAGAGCAGACCTAGATCAGACTGTTCCTGTAGGAGCCATCTGATCAGGGTTTGCTCTGTTTGCTTATGGCATAATATAGATCTGATTCTACAAGTTCTGTCATGGCCAAAATTCCCATGTTCATAATTATAATCATTGTGAAAATTCTGCTAATAAATATTCATGATGTCATTATTTCTTACATGAATATTCATGAGGTAAAGGGTTAAAAGTTCTGCACAAATGTTGGCTACAACCACCATGATGACCAGGACCAAAATGGCAATGAAACCAAGGCTATACAGTAAAACCTCTCTATAACGGCCACTAAATTGTGTTAATTAGTTGGTATTTAGGGCAGGTGGCATCTTAAAGCAAGGTGAAAGTAAAACAGAATGCTCCTATAGGAGAGTTCTGTTTTACTTTCACATTGCTTTATGCAGCCACCTGCCTTTAACACAAAATACTTGATGTAATTTAGTGGCCGTTAATATAGAAAGTTTTTACTGTATAATGACATCTGCACTTTTTTTATCCAGAAACATATAAGCTAATTAGAAAACACATTTTGCACAATATACATGTTTAACCCTTTCCTTCACATTAATGCCTTTTCCTGCCTTTGCAAACAGAGTAGACCCAGATCAGACAGCTCCTGTAGGAGCCATCTGATCAGGGTCTGCTTTGTTTATTCATGAAATAATAAAGATCAGATAAAGTTTCGGTCCATGTCAACAATTCCCATTTATATTTTTCTTCAAAAAATATCCATTTCTATGTTCAATAGGGAACGGGTTAAGTTGGTGGATCTGATTTACAGTTCTATTCTAGTCCCATCTCTCTTAAACCTCTGAATGCTGAACTTTCAAACAAGGGTATCAATTATCAAGAGGACTTTACATAACTGCACCTTAACCCTTTCCTCCATAAATACGCCTTTCTATGCCTCTGCAAAAGTCACTTTTTGAAAACATTGTGATAAATAGAGCATTTGCTCCTAAGGAGCAAATGCTCTATTTATCACAATGGTTTCATAACTACAAAATTCTAAAATTTTCCTTTTCTCTAGTAAATGCTCCTTTTGGGTAGATTCATTCAAAGAGGTTGGGTCTAAAAATAGCCTATGGAGGAATGGGTTATCAAAGGTTTCCTCCTGCAGGAGCCCTCTGATTTATATCTGCAACTTTTTTTGTTACCTGCATTCAAAGGATTAAACAAAGCAACATTGCTAATACAGAATATATCAGAACAATAGATAAAGCTGTTTATAACAAATTAATCAAATTAATATTAACTCTTTCGGCGCCAATGTCGCCTGTTGGCATCATTAAAAACAGTGCAGTCCCAGGTCAGATGCCGCCTTTTCAAGGCGGCATCTGACCTGGGACTTCACTGTTTTCCGTATTATTTTAGCCTAAGCATACAGGATTTTAAAAACAAATGTTTTACTAATATATCTTTATTATTTAGTTTAGAATTATATTTAAATTGAAATTATTAGTGCAGACGACACTTTTAAATTTGGCGCCAAAAGAGTTAAAAGTCCTATTCTCATGTGCTGTTTTAACAAATTAATCTAATTAATATTAATGACGTCATTATTTCTGACAAGAATGTTTATGGAGGAAAGGGTTAAAATACTAAAATCATGATTTCTCCACCAAACCTTATGCTGTGACCACTATTTTGAATCGTCTCATGATATAGGATTTGGTGGAGAACTACAGGAGCTGTTCTCGAAAATATAATTGACACAGCTTATCTTGGCCTCTGATATATACATGAGTATACAGCACACATTTTGGACAACCATTTCCAGTTGTATTAAGTGAAAACATTCGGAGGCATGTAATAAAACATCTAAAACGCATACAGGAAAACATTGTTAAAGAAATGATTTAATAATCCAAGAAGTAGGAAATTTGACAATATTATGGTATTGCCGTTTTATATCAATTTTTACAAAGCATTATCTAAATCATGTCGACTGGAAAATGGCACTTGAACATTATGCACACAGTGTTGATCTAGATCATTCACCGTCTTAGAAATGTAGCCTATGACCAAGGTCTGTATTCTTTGCAGTAGTAGCAGAAATAAAACAGCTAATTCTGAATATCTTGTTGACCCTTATCATAAGTAACATTTCCGTATCAGCTGGTCTAGCTCTACACTGTTTGAAATTGTCAAAGCAACCCTTTTCCAACGACAAGGCTTTTTCTTGATTTGCAAATAAATTCTCTGATTCCAAAAAGATTTGCTGTAACCTAAAAACCATAGAATTCAGTACATGTACATGATACAACTTTATTTTTTTACATTCTACATGTATATCTAAACTCTTCCATTTAGTGAAGCAGGGTACAGATAGAACACCACACAAGATACAGTAAAACCTCTCTGTAATGACCACTAAAAGAGGCATAATTCTGAGTATATAAGGCAGGCAGATGGTGGCTTAACCCTTTCCTCCATAAATATGCCTTTCTACGCCTCTGTAAAAGTCATTTTATGAAGCCATTGTGATAAATAGAGCATTTGCTCCTATAGGAGCAAATGCTCTATTTATCACAATGGTTTCAAACTCCAAAATTCTAAAATTTTCCTTTTCTCGAGTTAATGCTCCTTTTCAGTAGATTTATTCAAAGTGGTTGGATCTAAAAATAGCCAATGGAGGAATCAATAACATCAATATATTTGTTATATTTAATAATCATTATATGAAGATTGTCAATTTGGACTTACATCCAATTCCCCTGACATACAAAATTAACTTTTCATTGATATTTATAACTTTTGTTCTACAACAAAATATTGCTGACCTATGTTGAACAGTTAACGAAACTAAAATGCAACCCGAATAAATACTGCCGAGTCTTTGATGTCAAACGCATCAAAGTTTTGTCCTCTTCAGTGTCTATTCCACTTTTTTTGCACTATATACTTCTTTTCAGCATATAAACAAATGATTTATGTAATTTTTCTTCATTTTTAACCCTTTCTTTGCCAATGCCGGATCTGTGATTACCTATGCAAACAGTTTGGATCCAGATGAGACGCCGAGTAACTCGGCATCTCATCAGGATCCAAACTGTTTGTTACTGTTACTATGTTTTTGAAAAAAAAATGAAGAAAATAAAAAAAATAAAAAATTGTAGCAGACGACAAAGTTAGCAGACGACAGAGTTTGGCAGCAAAGTGTTAAAACACATTGTAAGCAGAGACTATCACCTTAATGCAGGATTAAACTAATACAGAAAGCTCCCTCAGGAGCTTTCTCCATTACTTTTATTCTGCATTAAGCAACCATCTGTTTTTAAAGACACTAAATATTCTCCATGAAGTGGTTGTTACAGAGAGGTTCTACTGTCGTTAGATCTCTGGCTACAGATATCGCAGACTACTTTCTGTACATGGGGTAGATGAAGATGACTACACATTTTGTTTGCCCTACCCTCTCTCTTTGTGCTTTCTCACTACTACTTTCTCGTTTTAACTGCTGAAAACAAATTGAACTGATTATTGATACGTTGCAACTTTTTCCTGTGGTAACTTTTTCCATGACAAATTTTCCATTTCTACAATATCCAGGGCTGATGTCATTTCTATAAAAGCAATTTCTTGGATACCTTTAATTAATTATTGTCTTACAGTCTTTATTCATATCACATTTATGTTATCTTACCAGTGCACAGGCAAAGTCAATTATTTGCTAGATATTTAACCCTTACAGTGCGGGACACGAGTCACACATGTCCTTTGCAAACAGTGTAGACCCAGATGAGAGGGCTCCTAGAGGAGCCCTCTCATCTGGGTCTGCACTGTTTGTCATATAAAACTTATAAATCCCTAAATATTCACAGTGAGCTTGCCCTATTTGAATTTTGGATTAGTCCATTTAACAAGAGGGCCAAGATGGCCCTTAATCGCTCACCTGATTACCATAGATTTAAGATTTTTGCAGGGTAGCCCATGGGTAGGGTCAAAATTGAACTTAGGGACAATATATGAACAATGTTGATAGTGGATCATGAGCAGTGGATCATGAGCAGTGGTTCTGCATAACAACATTTTCAAAGATTTAGTATATTGATTTTATCAAGACAATGATTCTGACCAATGAAGATTGCGCTAAAAATGTGCTCTCTAAAGTATTTTTCTAAGATTTGACCTAGTGACCTACTTTTTATTCCCACCCAACCCATGATCACACTCAACCTTGATATCACCAAGACAAACACTCTCTGCAAGTTTGAGGAAGACTGGGCTAAAAATGTGGCCACTGTAGTGTAAACTAGATTTCTCTAAGATATGACCCAGTGACCTACTTTTGACCTCACATAACCCACTTTCAAACTTGTCCAAGATTTTATTAGGACAATCATTCTGACCAATTTTCATGAAGATTTGGTTATAAATGTGACATCTAGGGTGTTCACAAGGTTTTCGTACTATTTGACCTAGTGACCTAGTTTTTAACCCAACATAACCCACTTTCAAACTCGTTTGAGATTTTATCAAGACATTCATTCTGACCACGTTTCATGAAAATTGGACTAAAATTGTGACCACTAGAGTGTTCACAAGGTTTTTCTACTGTTTGACCTAGTGACCTAGTTTTTAACTCCACTTGACCCACTTTCGAACTCGTCCGAGATTTTATTAAGACATTCATTCTGACCTAGTTTCATGAAGATTGGACTAAAATTGTGACTACTAGAGTGTTCACAAGGTTTTTCTACTGTTTGACCTAGTGACCTAGTTTTTTACCCCACATAACCCATTTTTCAAACTCCTCCGAGATTTTATCAAAACAATCATTCTGACCAAGTTTCATGAAAATTGGGCTAAAAATGTGACCTGTAGAGGGTTCACAAGGTTTTCCTACTATTTGACCTAGTGACCTAGTTTTTAACCCAACTTGACCCACTTTCGAACTCATCCGAGATTTTATCAAGACATTCATTCTGACCAAGTTTCATGAAGATTAGACTACAATTGTGACCACTAGAGTGTTCACAAGCAAATTGTTGACGACACACGACGCACGACGCACACCGCACGACGCACGACGGACGACGCACGACGGACATTCAAGTCTCCCTAAAGCTCACCCTGAGCTTTGCTCAGGTGAGCTAAACAAGATTTTTCTAAGATTTGACCTAGTGACCTACATTTTGACCCCAGCCCACCCATGATGGATCTCAATTGAGATATCATCAAGGTCATCATTCTGAGCAAGTTTGATGAAGAATAGGCAGAAAATGTGGCTTCTAGAGTGTAAACAAGATTTTTCTAAGATTTGACCTAGTGACCTACTTTTTGACCCAAGCCCACATATGATCAAACTCGATCAAGATATCATCAAGGTTATCATTCTGAGCAAGTTTGATGAAGATTAGGCAGAAATTGTGGCTTCTACAGTGTAAACAAGATTTTTTTAAGATTTGACCTAATGACCTACTTTTTAATCCTGCCCCACCCATGATCGAACTTGATCGAGATATCATCAAGAATATCATCCTGAGCAAGTCTGATCAAGATTGGACTAAAAATGTGACCTCTAGATTGTTCACAAGGTTTTTCAATAATTTGACCCAGTGACCTAGTTTTTAACCGTATGTGACCCACTTTCAAACTCATCCAAGTTTCTATCAAGACAATCATTCTGACTAAGTTTCATGAAGATTGGACTAAAAATGTGACCTCTAGAGTGTTCACAAAGATTTTGAATAATTTGACCTAGTGACCTAGTTTTTGACCCCACATGACCCACTTTCGAACTCATCCGAGATTTTTTCAAGACAATCATTCTGACCAAGTTTCATGAAGATTTGGCTACAAATGTGACCTCTAGAGTGTTCACAAGCCAAATGTTGACGACGCACGACGCACGACGCACAACGCACGACGCACGACGACGGACGCCGGACGGAGCACCATGACAATAGCTCACTTGAGCAAGCTCAGGTGAGCTAAAAAACCAGCGTTGTAAGGGTTAATGAATCTAACAATAACACATTTCCATTTAACTTTCTATTTTGTGAATACTTAAATAACCCTTTCCCTGTTCTGTATTTAGGCCAAATTTCAATTAACAAAATAGTTATAGAGAAATATGGAAGTTGGAACATTGTAGACATTTTAGAAAGTAAAGAAACAGAGCAGACCCTGATCAGACGGCTCCTCTAGGAGCCGTCTGATCTGGGTCTACTCTGTTTGCAGATGAAAACACAGTTAAAACACGTTTATATTAGGGAAAGGGTTAAGAAATAATGATATAAAATCTATTAATTTGTTTTAGTTTTACAATCGCATATGACCACAGGAATGTTTGGCCACAGTCGAAATTGTTAAATCAGATTGACATTTTCCAAAAGCGTACAGAGCCGATCCTGATCAGATTGATCCTATAGTAGCTGTCTGATCTGGTTCTACTTTGTTTAATACTTTCCCTGTTCTATGTTTATTTCAAATTTGAATATCTACTGAATATTCATGGGCAAAATAGTTGTAATGAACTATGGAAGGTTGGACATTGTAGCCATTTCAGAAAGTAAAGAAAAAGATTTATCATTCCATCAGCAAACAGAGTAGACCCAGATCAGTCTGATCTGGGTCTACTCTGTTTGCAAATGTTTTAAATCACGTTAACAATTATATCTATAAAGAGAGGGGTTGAATATTAATGCCAAATTTAAAATTAAAGAAAATCATAAAATGAAAGAAAAAAACAAGCTTTTAAGCTTATCCCTTTACTCCATGAATATTCATGAAAGAAATAATGACATCATGAATATTAATTAGCTGAATCTTGATAATGACATAACAAACTCAGTTTTTGTTTTGATCAAGACAGAACTGTAGAAACAAATGTATATTATTTCCTAAGCAAAACAGAGCAGACCCTGATCAGATGTCACCTATAGAAGCCATCTGATCTGGGTCTACTCTGTTTGTGTAGAAACAAATGTGCAGAAAGGTGTATTTATGGAGTAAAGGGATAATTAAATAAGAACATTACATCTTTTAAAATATTGTGTTACAAAAATATGACATGTTAAAACTTAATATGAATTTTTTTGCTGACACAAATTAAGGTAATTGTGCTGAAACAGCATCTCCAGTTGGTTACAGAATCAAAACGATAATGAGACGGAACTTTCCATTGGTTACAGAATCAAAACGATTATGAGACGGAACTTTCCATTGGTCCATGAACAATCCAGATCAGAACAGACACAGCCTGTCAGCAACCAAGGTAAGATGAGCTTTTAACCCTTTACTCCATAAATACGCCTTTCTACGCCTTTGCAAACAGAGTAGACCCAGATCAGACGGCTCCTTTAGGAGCCGCCTGATCAGGGTCTGCTCTGTTTGCTTTTAATATAATATAGGGTATGATTCTACAGCTTCCACCAAGACCAAAATCTCATGTGTCCATGCACTATTATAAGAAATTTATTTAATATTCAATCTCTTTGCAAAGGCAAAGGAAGGTGTATTAATGGTGTAGAGGTTTAATACTCCTTTTCTATTCAGGGTATGGATAGAAAAAAAATTAAATGGAAGGGACTGGCATCCAATACAGAGCCAAAAGCAATCTGTGATCAGCCATTTATATATCCCAGAAGAGCCAGCAAAATCAATGTTGAAAATGGAAAATAAATGAGACCTACTCATGAAAAAACATTGTAAATGCTGTGTGATCAGGTTCTGCACTGTTTGCCATGACCTTTTTGTTTTTTGCTGACTAGAATTCTTGAGCTTTTTCCCTGATGGATATTCACACAAGAACTAATGACAGCATTCATATTTATAAGCTGAATGTTTAACCCATTCCCTCATATTGACACCTTTTGATGCCTCTATAAAAGTCACTTTATGAAACCATTGTGATAAACAGAGCATTTGCTCCATAGGAGCAAATGCTCTGTTTATCACAATGGTTTCAAAACTACACAATTCTTAAATTTTCCATTTCTCTAGTAAATGCTCCTTTTCTGTAGATTTATTCAAAGAGATTGGGTCTAAAAATAGCCTATGACGGAATGGGTTAAAATGGTACATGGCAGAACCTGAATCATTACAAAAGCAAACAGAGCAAACTTAAGGCTTATCAGACAGATACTTAAGCACCCATCTGATCTGGGTCTACTCTATTTGCAAAGGTGTTTAACCCTTTCCTCCAAATACGCCTTTATACGCCTCTGTAATAATCACTTCTCTATTTATCACAATGGTTTCAAACGACAAAATTCTAAAAAAAATTATTTTCTCTAGTAAATGCTCCTTTTGGATAGATTCATTCAAAGAGGTTGGGTCTAAAAATAGTCTATGGAGGAAAGGGTATCTCAGTTAAAATGTTAACCCTTTCCTCCATAAATACGCTTTTCTATGCCTTTGCAAACAGAGTAGACCCAGATCAGAATCTGATGGCTTATGGAATAATATAGATCTGATTCATGTGTAGATATGCCATTTTTAAAAATTAATCTAATTAATATTCATGATGTCATAATTTCTTACATGAATATTCATGGAGTAAAGGGTATAATATATAATTAATTTAACTCTTTCCCTGTTGTATATTCATGTAAGAAATAATGACGCCATGAATATTAATAAGATTATTTTTATAATGGCATATAGTTGGGCATCCAACTGAGGAAAATATGTCGACCCATGGCATTAAATAGTAGAATTTGGCATGCACTGGATATGTAATGTTTGATGGCTGAGTAATCAGAAACTGCCCCATGCCACCTGAAAATTTGCCCTTGTTTCTCTTAATTAGGTCAAAGGTCAACTAAGTGCATATTTTATATACGTTATTTGAGAAATCATTATATCTTTATCAATTTTAGGTGTAAAATAACAAACATGGTACCAAAATGAAGGTTAAACATTGGCTTTTAATTTGCACTTACTTTGTGTAAAATATATCGTTTGAATATTCATGAATATTAATGAGAACATAAAAAAAACAGTAAAAAATTATTAAAACCAACGTATAACGATGATACATGATGTCATGTCTTCGTCATTATTGCTATTTAACAAAAATAAATTACGTTTAAATAAAGGTTAGACAGACTGCAACTGAAAAACACTGTATGCAGTCATACCAGTTATATATTATGCACACATACTTCGTAAAGTTAAGTGGTGGGGGTAAATGAACACCTAAACAAAATTTTCAGTTCTGTTTCAAGTAACTACTTAATTCACTCTCTTTTTATGGACATTTTCTTGGTTGGTACAATTAACACCATCGCAAAGGATATGTAATGTTTGATGTCAGAGTAATCAGAAACTGTCCCATGCCACCTGAAATTTTGCCCTTGTTTCTCTTAATTAGGTCAAAGGTCAACTAAGTGCATATTTTATATACGTTATTTGAGAAATTATTATATCTTTATCAATCTTAGGTGTAAAATAACAAACATGGTACCAAAATGAAGGTTAAACATTGACCTTTAATTTGCACTTACTTTGTGTAAAATATATTGTTTGAATATTCATGAATATTAATGAGAACATAAAACCCAGTAAAAATCATTAAAACCAACATATAACGATGATACATGATGTCATGTCTTCGTCATTATTGCTATTTAACATAAATAAATTACGTTAAAATAAAGGTTAGACAGACTGCTACTGAAAAAAAACTTTGCTGTCATGCCAGCTATATATTATGCACACATACTTCTGAAAGTAAAGTGGGTGGGGTAAATGAACACCTAAACAAAACGTTCAGCTCTGTTTAAAGTAACTAATTAATTCACCATGTTTTTATGGACATTTTCTTGGTTGGTACAATTAACACCATCGCAAACACATGTTAGTATGTTTTTAAGCTACTTTGAAGCATCTACAGCGAAAAGATTTGCACTTGGTTTTGCACCCATAACTTGTTCAATGCAAGTATCAAGTGCAGTTGGTACATTTCCAAACCACTTATAAAGGCTCAGCATCATCTTGCTATATGTTAGTATCAATAGCATTAATGTCTGCATCCATCAGCTCAGATCTATATAGCTGTTTGATAGTTTGCTCTTGAAAGTTTCAGTTCTAGTACATCCTTTGTTGATGGAACCAGTTCAAGTGTTTTCTCTACGTTAACCATATTGTGAAATTCTTGCATCATCAATGGGTTCTCCATTCAGACACCAAACATGAAATATCAAACATTTGTGCCTTGTCTGACAGTGCATCTCTTCAAATATCTGAAACAGATCGGGCATGTAAAATATTTCTTCCAACAGGTCTTCTTTCCGATTCCAGTGAAAGTAAGGGTTATGTACATTGCATGATACCCTGGCATGTTCTCTTGAGATAACTTGTGGAAAATACAATTTTGTTTTTCCAAACCATCATTCAGACGTCAGTGCCTAAAGGTCCAAGATGGTATACATGTATCAGTACCAGCAGTACATCACAATCTTGGCATTTGACAACTATCCAGCCTTGGCCCCTTTCTAGCAGCATCCAAGCCATATATCCACCTCGTCATGATTTGATGGCAGATGGGACAATTCATGTCTGCACTTGTCTTGAATGACGATATTAAAATGCATCTGTTGAATACTGCAAGTTTGCAATACTAGTATACTACATCAACTCTGTGTTTGTATCTTCTGCTTCTTAATTTGTCATGCTTTGCCACTTTAAAGCAGGCATACTCACACCATTGTGATATGCACATATGTGAGGGAGGGTCCAACGTGCAAGTTAAAAAACAGGTTAAAACATTGCTAACAGAAGAAGGTCACATGACGGCTAAAATCTGGAAAGTTGGGAGTTATCACTTAATGATATGGTAGCTTGTTCCAGATCATGTTGGCAGATGAGTGGAAGAAATATTCCCTCAGGAAATTGGTCCTGCAAAACCTCTGAACGAATCTTAAGGAATGGCCTCTTGTAGGTGCACCGTAAGGGCGTCAGAAGGTGGGCGTCAGCTGCAACAAAATCATTTACAAACCTATAGAACATCACGGGCTTTACTTGTGTCTGCCTCTGTTTGAGTAAATCGTATTGAGCATGGCACCAACACTGAGCACTTGTTTTTCAATAATGCAAAATACAAATATGGTAGATCTACGTTGGACCATCTCCACATGCTTGTCATGGCCTTGGTGTTTGAATCCAAAACAAAAGATGTGCACTTAACCTGCAGACTGATCAGGAGTTTGTAAAATGCTTCCTTGGTTGACTTTTGGGAGGATCCATTGTTCCTGCTTAGAACGGATGTGGATCAATTTGCCTCCTTTATGACCATATCTACTCGGGATTTTCAAGACAATTTAAAAGACAGTTATGTCCCAAGCTATTTTGCCTTCTTTGCTGTCTTCCGTTTCATGCTATGGACAGTATAACTGGTCTTGTTGGTGATAAGCAGGGCCTAGCACTTCTCTGCATTAAACACCGTATCTTCCCTTTTCTACAGACTGCCGATATCATTCTGGAAGACGTTTGCGTCTTCTATTGACTTGGCACAAAAGTGAGGCATCAGCAAAGAGTCGACATCAAGAATGTGGTCTGTGTGGTCATCATTGCATGCGAGGGAAAGGAAAGGACTGAGAACAGCACATTCATGAACACTGGATTCTATCGGTACTGACTCAGAGGAAACACCTTCCAGCGTGACTTGTTGACTGTTGGATACAATCAAGCAATTCGCAATACACATCATAGTGTTGGAGCTTAAGAAGAAGGTGTCTGTAAGACACTTTGTCAAACGTTTGCATTAATCTGACAGGACTGGTCCATACCTGACACAAGGTCAATGACCATGTTGATTAGCTGTGTCTCACAGAAGCGCTGCTTCCGAAGTCCATGCTGGCATGGGTTGATGATGTAATGGTAAAACCAGATTACTGTGTATGATGTATTCCAGAATCTTACATGTGACAGAATTTAGGGACACATGTCAATAGTTTGAAGGGGTTATTCTTGACCATTGTCTTGTATATGGAAAAGTAGTAAAGTCAAGCAGGCAAAGCCACATGCAAGACGCAACCACCACCAAAACACCGATAGACAGCATGACACACACACACACACAACCACACACCAAAACGCACACACACACACACGAAATGAACACAGAAAACACCAAAAGAGAGGATTAACAGGAAATCTTCCAACCACTAGGGACTTTATCCTGGTCGTAAGGCCTGGAAGATCAGAACAAGAGCAGGGGCCAGTGAATGTGCCATCTCTTTCAAGAACCTTGATAAGGTGTCTGGACAGGCAGCTTTGTGGAGATAAAGGCCATTAAGAAGCTTGCAGACACCAGTTATCGTGACATGAATAGGAAGGGCATTCGAATAAGGATACTCTCAGACGGCACAAATGAGAGATAGGTCCTCAAGTGTAAAGACAGAGAACTACTGGTTCAGTATTTTAACTTTGATTTGTGTATCAACATTGTTAATGGCACCATTCTTCAGTGGTGCTATTCCCGAGCTGTCATATTTCTTGCCTTGCTCCTAACAAAAGTGTAAAGCCTCTTTCAGCTGGTATCTGTCACTAAGTCAATCACATACCCATCATGAGCTTGAGCTTCCTTGCACTTCTTTGCAAGTTTTCTGTAGTCCCTTGTATATGCGCCAATCCTTCTGTACCTTGGTCCTCAGCACTATTTGTACGCACATTTCTTCTTTCGTGAGAAATGGCGGGTGATTAAGTTGCACCATGGCTGGCTGAACCTGGTGGATGTCAACTTAGAAGGGACCACTGAATATATCACATAGAGTACAGATTCGTAAAGGGGCTGATTTTCCAAGTGTGCTGCAAACTCAGCCATTTTGATGGCCATAGAACTTGTGTTAGCTTCTTTCGAAGGGTGGACATGATGTGGGGTAGGCTTCCTTCGTGAAGGAAATATATGTTTGTCAGAACTATGACATACTCACTTATTCCAGGTATTGAGATATATCTGATAGATAGTGATCGTTTGTGGCAATAACAAATAGATTGTTGTCATCACAGACAGGGAAGGTTACTCATAGCCAGCGGCACTGAATATGCCTATAAGTTCATTGTTGACTTAGAGTGGGTACCTATGGTCAGTAACTGTTAAAATGGCCAATCAATATCCGGAATATTCATGTCCCCACAAATATAGAAAGGATTTTGTCATGGGTACTGCTGGTGTAGGTAAAATATTTCAATTCATTATATAAAAACATCGCCATACTCACCAGGAGCTATGGTGTTTCAATCGCTAATGATACAGACAGCTAATATTAGACATAGTGTACAATAAAACACACCAATATTACACTGAGATAATGGCAATAAGAGACTAATCTTCTGGCGTTTCACTATCATCTCTAAATGATACATCTTCGTGAAGAGGTACTATACCTTGCACAGATTTGCACCAAAGTTATGTATATATACAGAATATATTGTATGATAATGTACCGTAAATGTATTTAAAACGATATTTTCCGAACTTGCAATCATCACAGGTCACTCAAAACTTTCTGAATTGTGCCATAAATATTTCTATACTTACTGTGGAGGCATTGCTAAGAAATTAAATGCAAAAAAAAGTATTAAAATTGTCAAAATTACGGCTATGTTATACTACATAGAGATTTTATTACATTTTTGCACTCATTTGACCTTTGACCTAGTTTCTGACCTTCAAAGAGGGTTTTGGCAGTGGCATGGGCCAAAACCATACATGATTAGTATCTGGCAACACAATTATGGTATTCAAACATTTCTACTAAAAAATGCCATGGACCTCGAAAATTAAGCGACTTTTTACACCTCGGATGCCCAACTAATATGAACACAGGACATTTTGGCTCAGGCAGAAGCTGTAGAATCAGATCTATATTACATCATCAGCAAACAGAGCAGACCCTGATCAGACCGCTCCTCTAGGAGCCGTCTGATCTGGGTCTACTCTGTTTGCAAATGGGTGAAAACACAATTATATGAGGGAAAGGGTGAAACAAGCAATACCTCAAATACAGGATACATAGCTTTTTTTATTCTCATTTTGCTGACTCTACTTATGCTTGGAATAAACTGCAAACCAATATACCACCCCAGCAGGTAATCCAACCAGTAAAAATATCTTCAAATGAACCAATCAGAAAATCTCCCATCACACCAACTAGCCAATCAGAGAGAAGCTGAGATTAATACCTTGTCTCCATAATCATTTTCCAGCTTCATCATCTTCTTCAGGGTCTCCAGCACTTGAATGCAGAGTTTTTCCTGCTTCTCTTCCAGCAGTTTCTCTGTGTGTCTTATCAGTCTAAAATGGACAATTCACAACAGTCAATACAGTAAAATCTCTCCAAACTTATTTCTAACCCTTTCCCTCATAGGCTATTTTTAGATCCTACCTCTTTGAATAAATCTACCGAAAAGGAACATTAACTATAGAAAAGGAAAATTTTAGAATTGTGTAATTCTGAAACCATTGTGATAAATAGAGCATTTGCTCCTTAGGAGCAAATGCTCTATTTATCACAATGGTTTCCAAAAAGTGACTTTTACAGAGGCATAGAAAGGAGCATTTATGGAGGAAAGGGTTAAGTAATGAATATTGAGACATTTTTGGGCTTCGGGAGCTCTCAGCATGACTTTCATCCTGCATTAAGCTCCCACTTGACTTACAGACCGAAATCATCGATCAATGATTCATCAATCAGTTCAGAGAGGTTTAAGTGTACAGTAAAACCGGTCTTAACCCTTTCCTTCATATAAACACCTTTTCACGCATTTGCAAACAGAGTAAATCCAGATCAGACAGCTCCTATAAGAGTCTTCTGATGAGGGACTACTCTCTTTGCTTATGGAATTTGATAGATCTGTTTTGTTACTTTCTAAAATGGCTACAACATAGTCTAGCTTTCATATTGCATTATAACTATTTTGTCCTTGAATATTCAGTAGGTACTGAAATTTGGAATAAACATAGAACAGGGGAAGGGTTAAGCAACATTACATTGATTGGATGCCTGCATAACAGACCCATACTTAGACCAGATTTTAATGGTTGCTTAACCCTCTACTCCATAAATATGCCTTTCCATGGCTTTGCAAACAGAGTAGACCCAGATCAGATGACTCCTGTAGGAATCGTCTGATCAGGGTCTGCTGTGTTTGCTTATGAAATAATACAGATATGATTCTAAAGTTTTTGTCCTGGCCTAGATTTCCTGTGTCCATGTGCAATTATAACAAATTAACCCAATTCATATTCATTACATCATTATTTCTGAAATGATTATTCACGCAGGAAAGGGTTATATAAATTGGAAGTAAGTAAACAAGAGCACCGCAAGCGGGTCAACGCTCGTCTGTCGTCATTGTCAAGATGAACATGCATACCAAAAATAAAGGTTGTAAATGAAAAATTGAAGAAGTTATGATCAATGTTAAGATTACGGACAACGACAACAACGACCACAATGACGAAGCGGACGCAGGGGTTACGACAAAAGCTCCTGATTTCTTCAAAACAGACGAGCTAAAAATGAGCCTAAGGGTGAGGAATATAACTGGGCTTTACATCAGCTGCATCTTTAGCAATCTGCCACAAAAAAAAACACGGCATCAGGTCAGGATCTACAATGTTTGCCAATAGACATTTTCTCTTTCTATTACTTGGCAGCTGGCCTGGGTCCATTCTATTTGCAATTGATTAACCCTTTACTTCATTGATGTGCTGTTTAACACCTCTGCGGAGTAGACCGAGATAAGATAAGGAGTATTTACTATAGAAATGTAAAATTTTAGAATTTTGTAGTTTGAAATCATTGTGATAAATAGAGCATTTGCTCCTATAGGAGCAAATGCTCTATTTATCACAATGGTTTCAAGAAGTGGTTATTACAGAGGTGTAGAAAGGCATATTTATGGAGGGAAGGGTTAATTAAAATTATTGAGATCAGTATAGGGTTAACCCTACTGTAATTTGAAATTTGCGACGGTATATGAGGTTTTTAACGGTCGCAAATTATTTTAATGGCGACGCCGAAGGCGGAGTCATTAAAATAATTTAAGACCGTTAAAAACCTCATATACCGTCGCAAATTTCAAATTACAGTAGGATTAACCCTATTCTAACGCAATCTTAACACGAAAAACGACAAATTGTTAAGCCGATTCTAACTCAAGTAATATCCTTTGCGCGCGGATGATTAAATGAGTGATGAGGCAAGAAATAGTACACCAGTTTCTCTCAGATTTCTTAAAGTAACTGTGTTTTCACTCTGGTTTATATATATACATTTCATTAGTCATGAATAATTGTGCGATAGCTATTCAACATGCTCAATACATACAATCAATACACATTTTGGTAAGGTAACGTCATCTTAGTCTCTGGCGCCATACGGGAAAACGTCGTCCGTAACAATGACGTCACTTTATAACGTTATGTTTGAACGATATAATAAATCAGGGCTAGGACCCCAACGCTTATAGGAGTATCTCAATAATTCTCCACATGACACATGTGCATATAAGAGATCGTTCAAGTCGTGACAAAGTTAACAATGGAAAATAACTTGAAATAACGGGTCAAACTGGAATAGATCTAGATTTATATGTCAAAGTATGCATACGGATTTATCATTGCTTATAAACAACGCGCATTGATATATTTACATGCACATTGTGTTATTCGGCCGTTTTCGATTGGTTGAATTTGCGACATATAAAACACTTTTTATATGCCGCAAATTTGGTCACATGAGCCAATCAGATTTCAGGAAATTGACAGATTGCGTTAGAATAAAGGATAAACACAGGCTTTCTCATGGAAAAGCGCATATATCTGAAACTTAATCAGTTTCTAAACCATACCGAGAAATAAATCCACCACTTTCACATTTCTTCCGCTCTTCTGTTCCTGCTGGGAATAGGAGGTCAGGTTGATGCAAGACATCCACCAGCACAGACAACTCTGCCTGAACTAAGGGAGACAACTGGTCTTCCAGAAGAACAACTATATCCTGAAATTAAAAACAAAATTGCTACATATTATTTGAAGAAGAAGTACATCTACTACTTATTCTGATGTAACTAATGAGTTATTTATAACAGTATTTTACAAAACACTACATTTTGTAAACAAAATTAGTCCTTTGAATGCTGAATTTTCAAAGTGGAATGGTCGATCATTCCATTCAGTAGCGTCCATTTTAAATATTACATTTGCTAGGAGTTTGAATGACAAACAGAGCAGACCCTGATTACAGACTCTGATCCTTTTTGATCTGAGTCTGCTCTGTTGGAATATGTAATCAAAGATCTGATTCTACAGTTTTACCAGTGTCAAAACTCTTCTTGTTAATATGTCATTAAAGATATTGAGCTAATTAAAAGTCATGCATATATTATTTCTTACATTAATATTCATAGAGTACAGAGTTAACCCTTTCCCTCATATAAACAATTTTTCAAAGCTTTGCAAATATAGTAGACCCAGATTAGATCATTCCTACAATGTCTGCTCCATTTGCTTAAGGAATTATGTAGATCTTATATAGATTGTAAGTTTTTGTCAAAGTAAAAAAAATGTGCTTGAAAGTTTACATTACACAAATTAAGTCAATGAATATTATTAATGTTGGCATAGACAAAAACTGTAGAATCATATCTATATTATCTTAAGCAAACAGAGCAGACCCTGGGTCTGCTCTGCTTGCAAAGGCGTTGAAAGGCGTACTTATGGAGTAAAGGGTTAAGGAATTGATGCCCACCTGTAGGCCCTCTATGATACTGCGATAGTCATGTGACACTGGGGCAACAGAATCCCGCTTTTGTTGACGGGCTGCCTGCCAGATCATCGTATGCTTCTTCACCATCTGCGACTTCTCAAACATGGAGTGTACCTGTACATCTAAGTCTGATGGTATTGCTATCCCTCTGTTCTTTGCTGTTGGTAGATGAAAGATAGATTGTTCTTTATTAAAATTCTGGTTAAGAGAGTTTTACAATATAGGATTTGGCAAAGAAAGAGCAGGTTTTCTTAGATCATTACACCTCTGGTACACAGCTCTGAGTTATTCTATGTGGTTTGTACGTGAAGAGAGCTACAGATAAAGGTGCGTATCAAAATTCTAAAATCATCATTTCTCCACCAAACCCTATACTGTGACCAGTCTTTAGAATCGTCTCTTTGAGACAATTCTAAAGAGTGGTCACAGTATAGGGTTTGGTCGAGAAATTAAGAAGCTATTATTGAAAATGTTTAAATTTACGCATCTTATCTGGAGCTCTGCATGAATACTTAACAATATGTTTTGACCTTTAGCATGCTAAGAAAACTGGCAAATGCAAAAATTATTATATGCCTTAACCCCTTTCCCTGTTCTGTATTTAGGCCAAATTTCAATACCTCATGAATATTCATTAACAAAATAGTTATAAAGAAATATGGAAGGTGGAACATTGTACACATTTTAGAAAGCAAAGAAACAGATTTATCAAATTCTATTAGCAAACAGAGCAGACCCTGATCAGATGGCTCCTCTAGGAGCCGTCTGATCTGGGTCTACTCTGTTTGCAAATGCGTGAAAACTCGTTTATATGAGGGAAAGGGTTAACCCTATACTGTATGAATATTTATGTATTTGCAATGGTTATAAATACAAAATTCGAGGGCTTGGTGCAAAACTATTTTAACTCCTTCACAAAGTGAAGGAGTTAGACTAGTTTTGCACCAAGCCCTCGAAATGTAATTCACAGCATGCTAAAAATCAACAGTGTTACATGACACAGATATAGAAGTTTAACATTTATTAGTTAGTCTGACGTGAAGACGCTGGGTCTACATTGTAAACAAAAGTCCAAATCTTCACTGGGTCTACCTTGTACACAAAAGTCCAAAAGCTATCTTTTCTCCTGATCCAGATCATATGCATGTAAACTGAAACAGGTGTTCTACTGTGAAACACGTAACATTTGGTTCATTGTCCACATATTATGAGGACTTGGTTATTTCATATTATTTGAGCAAAGTTTTCCATAGTAGTATTAACCCCTTTCCCTGTTTAACATTCACATAAGAAAGAATGACATCATGAGTATTTATTAGCCGAATGTTTTATAATGTAAACTTTTCAATGAAATTTTTTTGCTTTGACAAAAACTGTGAAATCATATCTATATCTTGTCAAAATGAAACAGATTAGACCCTGATCAGATGACTCCTATAAGAGCCATCTGATCTAGGTCTACTCTGTCTGCAAATGCATAAAAATGCATTATATGAAGGAAAGGGTTAAGAAAAGCTTCAAAAAAGAAAGTTCTATCCAAAGTATTTTTAACCGGAGAGTAGATCAGCACTCATTACTTTCAATTCTTTACACACAGTTAACACTCAACACTGCAAATTAACCCATTACCTGGCGAATATTCATTTCTCTAATCCATGAAATTCAATATCATTGTAAGAAAAAAATCAGGAATATTTATTAAGATTAATTTTTATAATAGTACAAGCACACTGGAATATTTGGCCACGGCAGAAACTGAAGAATCATATCTATTACATGTATACTATTTCATAAGCAAACCTGAGGAGACCCTGATCAGACGGCTCTTAAAGGAGATGTCTGATCTGGTTCTGTTCTGTTTGCAAAAAGGCATCTCTATCAGGTAATGGGTTAAATGTGTCACATGAGACAGTAAAGGAGTAAATGAGATAAGGACAGTAATTGAGAGATTGACTCGTGCAGAGCTACAGATAAAGGTGCGTACCCAAATACTAAAATCGTCATTTCTCCACCAAACCTTACACTGTGACCACTCTTTAGAATCGTCTCTTCGAGACGATTCTAAAGAGTGGTCACAATATAGGGTTTGGTGGAGAAATAATGGAGCTATTGTTGAAAATGTTTAAATTTACGCATCTTATCTAGACCTCTGCTCATACAAGCAATACAGAGTGAGTTTTAACATCAAAATGTAGATCTTCCTAGCTGAAAACCAGGTAAGTAAAATGTCTAAACAGCTCTTTCCAGAAGAACTGGAGAAACAATCCATTTCAGTAGCTGTCACCACGTACAGATTCCAGCACTAGCAAGAGAGAACAGATCTGAAAGGGGGGATCTGTGAATTTTAAGCAATGGTGAAAATGTTTTGATGGTTCCATCTTTAGCATGACCTTATACAGTGATACTAGTGTATGAAGAATGAAAATTTTATTCACTATATTACTGTATGAAGAAAGAAAATAACTTTTATAAAAAAAATCTAATTCTGAAATTGATTGATTTAACCCTTTCCTCCAGGAGCAAATGCTCTATTTATCACAATGGTTTCAAATTACAAAATTATTTTTTTTTCCTTTTCTCTAGTTAATGCTCCTTTCGGTAGATTCATTGCATGTGGCTGGATCCAAAAATAGCCTATGGAGGAAAGGGTTAAGCCTTTTATTCCATAATCCTGCCACTTAATGCAAACAAAGAGGGCCCAGAGCAGCCAATCCTCCAGGAGCCGTCTGAATAGGGTCTACTCTGTTTGCTTATATGCTACAGATGTTCTTTAATCCTTTACTTCATAAATATGTCATTTTACGCCTTTGTAAACAGAGTAAACCCAGATCAGATGGCTCCTGTAGGAGGCATCTGATCTGGGTCTGCTCTGTTTGCTCATGGAATAGTACAGACATTCTACAGTTAATGGCATTAATAACATGGTAGAAGCTGTAGAATCGTATCTATATTATTTCGCGAGCAAACAGTGATCTGATCTGGGTCTTCTCTGTTTGCAAAGGCGTAGAAAGGCGTATTTATGGAGTAAAAGGTTTTAAAAATGAGTTGATGAGCATAAAAAAAATGTGAAAATAGCCATTATTTCCCGATTACAATACTGAGTATGTTCTTTTTACTAAAGTTCCTAGCAAAGTAAAGTCTTATTCCCTGTAGTATACTAAAACTAGATACTACGTTGAGGCGGAGCAACAGATATAGGTGCACACTCAAATACTGAAAGTGTCATTTCTCCACTAAACCGTATATCGTGATCACTCTTTAGAATCGTCTCAAAGAGACGATTCTAGAGTGGTCAGAACATAAGGTTTGGTCAAGAAATAAAGAAGTTGTTCTTGAAATTGTTTTAACTCTTTCGGCGCCAATGTCACCTGTTGGCACCATTGAAAACAGTGCAGTCCCAGGTCAGATGCTGCCTTTTAAAGGCAGCATCTGACCTGGGACTTCACTGTTTTCTGTATTATTTTAGCCCAAGCATACATGTTTTTAAAAACAAATGTTTTACTAATATACCTTTATTATTTAGTTTAGAATTATATTTAATACGAAATTATTATTGCAGACGATACTTTTAAATTTTGCACCAAATTTATGCATCTTATCAAGACCTCTGTCGAAGGCCTGAAGAAATGTGTCCATAAGACACAGATGTTCCCCAGTTACATATATGTCTGTGTAGCTATGGTAGCGCTATGGAATTGTGCAAGACACAAAATAGTGAGGCAGGTGAACTGACAGACACAGGTAAATCTAAACCCCCACATCCACCTCATTTTTAGAAGTTGGTGGGGGCATAAAAATGGCTAAAATTATCCCTTATCATCAAGGAAAAAAAAACAAGCGCCCAATGAATAAACCAGACAATAGTGATTTTAAGAAATAGCAAAGATTCTTGGCCCCGACACACAGCTTTGCAAAAACACCACAACCAGATTGTTGCTTAGTGCTAAATAGACCTGAAAGATAGGATATCTTTGGGAGAATTATACTGTGCCCAAATCGGCCTGTGGAAAAAAATATATACATAATTTGAGTAATAAAACTTTCTTAACAATACATAAAAATATGACTGTTTTAACCCTTTCCCTCATATAAATATGTTTTCACATGTTTGCAAACAGAGTAGACCCTGATCATGAATATTAATTCACTGAATTTTTATAATGGCAGTATGAACAAAATACCGGTAACTTTTTATCATGACAGATGATTTTCGTAACAAAAGGAAACGGAGCACACCCTGATCAGAAGGCTCCTACAGGAGCCATCTGATATGGGTCTACTCTGTTTGCAAAGGTGTAGGAAGGTATATTTATGGAGTAAAGAGTTAATGTCTCTAAACAATCAACACATTTCAAATGTCTGTAACAGAACTTTTACTCATTAAGAATCTTGAACAAAAAATGTGAACTGAAGAAAAATCAACAAACCCTTTATATGTTTTTATGATAACCCTAAATATTCAGACAAAAAACTTTGGCAAAAAGTGCAGAACCAGATCAAAATGCTCATGAAGGAACAATCTGACCAAGGCATTACTTTCCACTCCATGAATATCTATGTAAGAAATAATGACATCATGAACATCTATTAGATTCTCATTTATAGCGGCATATGAACACAGAACATTTTGGTCATGGCAGAAAATAGGAAGTCAGATCTGGAATTGAAATCAGATCTGTATAATTCCATAATCAAACAGAGCAGACCCAGATCAGACGGCTCCTATGGAGCCGTCTGATCTGGGTCTACTCTATTTGCAAAGGTATAGAAAGGTGTATTTATGGAGTAAAGAGTTGAATATCTGAATTGACTTTACCAGAGCAACAGAAAAATTAAGGCGCATATATTAAAACACAAAACATTATTTCTCCAGTCTCCACCAAACCTTATGTTGTGACCACTCGTCAGCGTCTCGAAGGGATGACTCTAAAGAGTGGTCATAATACAGGGCTTGGGAGACAAAAATAAGGGAGCAAGTGTTAAAAATGTTTCACTTTACACACCCTATCAGGGCCTCTGTATAACACATACATATATACATGTATACCATTTCAACTAAAACCAAATTCAAACAAAGCAATAATTATTTTCTATAATACATTGTACAATATAGTTTGCAATATTAGAAACTAAGTGTTTGAAATTGATTATCTTGTAGTAATTATTGCTAATCTAATTATTTAAAGTGTTTTATATTGAAAATGTGCTTTGATAAAGGTTGGCATACTTGGTGAGCTGTGAGGTCGGAAAAGGCGGCTTTTGCAAATGACCAAAGACTTGTGAATTGGGAAACCTAAGCCATGGGGACGAGGTATGGGAGCCAGTGAAAGAGGTACAGGAGACGTCACTGTTTACAAAAAATGCGGGGCATCCTTCCCTGATAACGCTAAATGAGAGAAATTATGAGAACAGGACACTGAAAACAGTGCAGACCTAGATCAAAATCCTTGGCTGCACTGTTTGCGACATATCATCACTTACTCTAGTTGGTTGACATGCCTGATAAACAGTGTAGACCCTGATCAGATGCCACATTCTCAATATGGTAGCTGATCTGGGTCTTCACGATTAGTGTTACACTGTCTTATGGTTGGTAATCTCATAGCAGTACTCAACTACATGTAGTCCCAAACATCATTGACAGATAAAGCCCACTCAATTAACCCTTTACACTATAAATATTCACGTAATGACATCATGCATATTAACCCTTTCCTCCATAAATCCGCCTTTCAGTTTCTACGCCTCTGTAATAGTCACTTCTTGTGAACATTGTGATAAATAGAGCAATTGCTCCATAGGAGAAATGCTCTGTTTATCACAATGGTTTCAATATACTATACAATTCTATCATTTTCTTTTTCTCTAGTTAATGCTCCTTTTCTGTAGATTTTTTCAAAGTGGTTGGATCTAAAAATAGCCTATGAGGGAAAGCGTTAATTAGCTTTTTCATAATGGCATATGAACACAGATATTTCAGGTTAAGGCAGACATTGTAAATTCAGGTCCAATCATTTCATAAGAAAACAGGGCAGGCTTTGATCAGATTTCTCTTCCAGTGGCTATCTGATCTTTGTCTAGTCTGTTTACAAAGGTGTTTAAAAGGTGTCCGATCTTTTTCACTTTGCAATGGTGTATCTATCGCGTAAAGGGTTAATCATGTTCAAGTGGACTGGATTCTCGACATATAGGGGGTAACTAGTCCTTGCACCAATCATAATAAATTATTGTGTGAACCTAACCCAAAAAAGTCCCAAAGTAGACAAAATGACCAAAACAAACTTTTGTTGCCAAACAGCATTTATTTACTAAAAGACTTCTAGAAACCACTCCTAAAAAGTATTTTGATTAATTTAACTCTTTCCCTCATAGGCTAATTTTAGACCCAACCTCTTTGAATAAATCTACCGAAAAGGAGCATTTACTAGAGAAAAGGAAAATGTAAGAATTGTGTAGTATTGAAACCATTGTTATAAATACAGCATTTGCTCCTATGGAGCAAATGCTCTATTTGTCACAATGGTTTCATAAAGTGAATTTTACAGAGGCGTAGAAAGGTGTATTTATGGAGGAAAGAGTTAAAGAAACCTAGGAGTTGTAATGAGCATTAGTGAAAATTAATGACTGATACACATGTACTTTGCTTAAGTTTACCTCATTAATTCCCATATTTACTCTATGAATATTCATGTGAGAAATAAAAGACATCATGAATATTAATTGCATTGAATTTATATATAACAGCACAGAAAAGTTTGGCCTTATTAGAAACTGTAGAATCATATCTATATTATTTCATAAGCAAACAGAGCAGACCCTGATCGGATGTCTGATCTGGATCTATTGTTTGCAATGGCATAGAAAGACCTATTTACGGAGTAACGGGTTATGGCACAACTATGCAGTAATGCATTAACCCTTTCCCTGTTCTATGTTTATTCCAAATTTCAATAGTTACCAGTTAAGCGAATATGGAAGGTTGAACATTGTAGCCATTTTAGAAAGTAAAGACACGTATCTTTCAAATTCCATTAGCAAACATAGCAGACCCTGATCAGATGGCCATCTGATCTGGGTCTACTCCATTTGTAAATGTTTGAAAACACATTTATATGAAGGAAATATCATTGGGTAAATAATTTATTTTGCCCCCAGGAAATAAGTGCCTTTTTCACGGCTGTATTTAATTCGTGTTTGTATATAATGATGCAGGAGTACGTACCTCAAAACTATATTATTGTAGAATGAAATTACAGTTTGTGTAATTGTGTATGTTTATAGAAATGCCTCTGTCAAACCAAGGATATTTATTTGATTGATTTAGATATTGGTGAACCCTTTTTATCATGAATATTCATGCAAAAAAATAACGACATCATGAATAATTATCAGCCGAATTTTTATAATATACAGTAAAACCCCGCTAATACGGCCACCAAAAAGGGGCATAATTCTGGGTGGCAGAGGCAGGTGGTAGCTTAATGCAGGACAAAAGTTATGCAGAAAGCTCCTATAGGAGCTTTCTGCATAACTTTCCTCCTGCATTAAGCAACCACCTGCTTTAAACGACATCAGTGGCTGTTTATTAAGTGGTCGCATTAGCGGGGTTTCACTGTACTTGAATACAGCAGTTTTTGGCCATGGGCCATGGTAGCTAGTAATTGTAGAATCTGATATATAAAATTATATAAGCAAACAGAGGAGACCCTGATCAGATGGCTCCTAAAGGAACCATCTGATCTGGGTCTACCCTGCAAAGGCGTCTAAAGGCGTATTCATGACGTAATGGTTTAACAACTAAAGTGCACTTACGAATCACGATACCTATCAGAAAATACAAATGAGAGTTTAACGCTTTGCATACAAACGACGAAATTTATAATTAATCAATTAAACAGTCCAGATCCAGGTGAGACGCTTCATTACTCAGTATCTTGTAAGGATCTAAACTGTTTTATAAATGCTGATTGCATTTTTTTAACCCTTTCCTCCATAGGCTTTTTTCAGATCCGTCCACTTTGAATAAATCAACCGAAAAGGAGCATTTACTAGAGAAAAGGGATTTTTTTTAGAATTTTGTAGTTTGAAACCATTGTGATAAATAGAGCATTTGCTCCTATAGGAGCAAATGCTCTATTTATCACAATGGTTTCATAAAGTGACTTATACAGAGGTGTAGAAAGGCGTATTTATGGAGGAAAGGGTTAAAAGAAATAATAGAAAATTCAACTTTCCGAATAGCAGATGATGGTTTTCGCAAATTATAACTACTTAGCATGCAAAGAATTAACTTGGATATGGTAATTATTTCTCGAATCTCTGAATACATAATCATAAACTTGTGCCATGAGAAAGGGTACCGATATTTGAGAACAGTGTAATTCCATATCACTTGCTATCTGATCAAGATCAAAACTATTTGAAACAAACCAACTACTACCCTAATTACCTTAAGAATCTGGACAGACCGACTTATACAAACAGTGAAGACCCAGATCAAACCGCGCTCATGAAGGAGCCATTTGATTTTGGTCTGTACAATTGTTGCTATGCAAATCCAATTTAAAGATATCTAAATCAGGTCCCAAATGGAATTATTCAGCTTTACAAACCAGTGGAGAGAGGGGACTGGGTGTCCAAACACTGCGAGTCATATTCAGGGCAAACACATAAAGCTGCTTTATCAAATACTAAAAATTGTCATTCTCCTATGCTGTGACCATTCTTTAGAATCGTCTCGAAAAGACGATTCTAATGAGTGGTCACAACATAGAGTTTCTTGCAGAAAGTAAAGGAGTCTATCTGGACATCTACATATTGTAAGTTTGTGGAATTTTCTACACTGTTGGCAAATCAGTGATGGCCCATTTCCTCATTTTATCTGTGAAACAATATCTGGCAAATACATGGGCGAACAACTTTGCAACATGATGAAAGATGGAGCAACATGAGGAAAGCATACAATCCATTTAACCCTGTAAAACTCATGAAAATCCATGAAAACATGAATATTCATTAGCTAATTATTTAAAAATGGCATAGGAACATGGATTTTATTTTGGTATTGGCAAAACCTGTAAAATTAGATCTATATAATTTCATTATGAGGGTTTGGTGGAAAACTATTGTAACAATAGTTTTCCACCAAACCCTCGATTAGCAAACAGAGCAGACTCTGATCAGGTGGCTCCAACAGGAACTGCTAAATCTGAGTCTATTCTGTGTTTGCAAAGGCAGAGCTCCAGATAAGATGTGTTTACAAATTTAAACATTTTCAACAATAGCTCCTTTATTTCTCCACCAAACCCTGTACTGTGACCACTCTTTAGAATCGTCTCGAAGAGACGATTCTAAAGAGTGGTCACAGTATAGGGTTTGGTGGAGAAATGACAATTTTAGTATTTGGGTACGCACTGTTATCTGAAGCTCTACAAAGGCTTGAAAAGGTGTCTCCGTCAGCAAAAGTGTCAATGTAATGGCAAACAGCGTAGACCTTGGTCAGAGAGTTAGTGACCTACATGTAGCCCTGGCCTTGATCTACACTTTTTGCAAATGTCACTTGCTTGAGAACCTGATCCTCATTCAAAGAACTAAAATTTAGAACATAAGTTTAGGAAATTTCAATTTTTTTTATCTAAGGCCGATTACTCGGACTGACATACTTAGGCAAATAGTGCAGACCCAGATTAAGCTGCTTCTGAAGAAACAGTTTGATCAGGGTCTACATTATTGCTATGTGTCTACCTTAACCCAATACTTCATGAATATTCATGTAAGAAATAATGACAGCATGGATAATGATTAGATACTTTTTCATACAGGTACATGGCGAGGAAATTTTGACCATGGCAAATAATTAGATCTAGAAATTTGTGTACCAGGTTTGAGTCCACCTTTCGATAAGTCGATCTTTTAGCCAAATATGATCCCTAGAAGATCGACACATCAAAGTTATACTGTATATAATTTAATAAACAAACAAGAGAAGAACCTAATCAAATTGCTCCTATAGGAGCCGTCTGATCTGGGTTTACTCTGTTTGCAAAGGCATAGAAATGCTTATTTATGGGGTAAAGGGTTAAATTTATCAAATGCTGACAACTTTAACAAGCTGATGGAGAGGGGGTATTGGTAGTCTGGAATACTGATGATAATTAAGGTACATGTATATGCTATCTAATAGTCAGTGGATTGAATGAATATTCCTTTAATTGCAACTATAGAAACGTAGTTGACTTGCAACAGAATAACGAGAACCCGAACTGATTTTATTTCAGAATGCATGTCTCATACTGGCAATTAGGTCGGAATGTCACTGAGTAGCATTGATGTTAACCCCTTCCCTCATAGGCTATTTTTAGATCCAACCACTTTGAATAAATCTACCGAAAAGGAGCACTGTAGTTTGAAACCATTGTGATAAATAGAGCATTTGCTCCTATAGGAGCAAATGCTCTATTTATCACAATGGTTTCAAGAAGTGACTTTTACAGAGGCGTAGAAAGGCGTATTTATGGAGGAAAGGGTTAAACACTCAATCCATTAACCTATTCCCTCATATTGACACTTTTTGATGTCTCTATAAAAGAAACTTTTTGAAAGCATTATGATAAATAGAGCATTTGCTCCATAGGAGCAAATTCTCTAGTTATCACAATGGATTCAAAATTTCACAATCCCAGCTTTTTCTTTTCTCTAGTAAATGCACCTTTTCAGAAGATTTATTCAAAGAAGTTGGGTCTGAAAAATGGCGTATGAAGGAATGGGTTAACAACAGAGACTGAATTAAATGTTTTAACCCTTACTCTGCGGGACACAAGTCACTAATGTCCTTTGCAAACAGTGTAGACCCAGATGAGAGGGCTCCTAGAGGAGCCCTCTCATCAGGGTCTGCACTGTTTGCCATGTTACCCTTTTCCTTACAAGAATCTCTAAATATTCACAATAAGCTTCACCTGTTTAAATTTTGGTATAGTCCATTTGAAAAGTCAGCGTGGTAAGGGTTAAGGAGCATTCTGTAAGATAATCAGTGTAGAAATCTCCTTTGGAATCTGAGTCTACAGTGTTTGCAAGCCATTCAAATCCTATCAAGTATTCAAAGGCTTAATTTCGATACTAAAGAGTATTATGACATACAATTGTTTTCCGTAGAGACACACTGAATTCAAAATATTCCCTGGCAGTAACTCTTATTAAAGAAAAAATGTCATTTCCATTTCCAAACAAGCACAGTTGTTTCAACAACAAAATAAAGAACTTAAATAGCCTCACCCTCAAATTGCACAGCTAAAACACAACAGAAAAATGCACATACTGTTAGTATAAGAATCTAGCAGGAAGAAAATAAAGTTTAGTGGTTCCCTGAAATAAGAACTTTTTGCTGTCTTGCACGATGCATTATATTTCATATTTCTAATTTATTATCATGTGTGAATCCTCAGTATTCTAATGTTAAGAATTTTTACTGAGACACAATGAGTGAACTGCTTTCTGTCCGATTGTCATATTCAGCAAGAATGGACGGCTGTAATACGGGAAAATAAGTAAGTAATAAGAAATTACACTTAACAGCTGTAATGTGGAACAAGAGGGCCATGAGGCCCTGAAGCGCTCACCTGAGATAACTCCAGGGGGGTTCATTAATGGTCTATGCCTTATGGTTTCAGAGAAAAATAATATTTCATATTTTTCCAATAAAAAACTGATAAGCCCTGAGGCAGGGCCAAGTTTCGCCCAGTGGTCAGGGTCGTAAGTTAAACATTCTTGGCAGAGGACCACAAGCCACAGCTACTTATTTATAGAGGACCATTAGATCATGTTAGTCATACCAAATATCAATGGTATTCAATGAAAAATTGATTTTCCAATGAAAAATTGATAAGCCCTTGGGCGGGGCATTTTTGGCCCGGGGGTCATAATTTGAACAATACTTGTAGAGGACCATAAGATCATGCTACATATACCAAATATCAAAGGTCTAGGCCTTACAGTTTCAGAAGATTTTTAAAGATTTTCCTATAGAAAACTGATAAGCCTTTGGGCGGGCCATTTTTGGCCCGGGGGTCATAATTTGAAAAACAATTGTAGAGGACCATAAGATCATGCTACATATTAAATATCAAAGGTCTAGGCCTTACAGCTTCAGAGAAGAAGATTTTTAAAGATTTTCCTATGAAAAACTGATAAGCCCTTGGGCGGGGCCATTTTTGGCCCGGGGGTCATAATTTGAACAATATTTATAGAGGATCATAAGATCATGCTACATGCCAAATATCAAAGGTCTAGGCTTTACAGTTTGAGAACAGAAGATTTTTAAAGATTTTCCTATGAAAAACTGATAAGCACTTGGGCGGGGCCATTTGAGGCCCGGGGGTCATAATTTGAACCACTTTTGTTGAGGACTATAAGATCATGCTACATACCAAATAACAAAGGTGTAGGCCTTACAGTTTGAGAACAGAAGGTTTTTAAAGATTTTCCTATGAAAAACTGATTAGCCCTTGGGCGGGGCCATTTTTGGCCCGGGGGTCATAATTTGAACAACATTTGTAGAGGACCATAAGATCATGCTATATACCAAATATCAAAGGTCTAGGCCTTACAGTTTCAGAGAAGAAGATTTTTAAAGATTTTCCTATGAAAAACTGACAAGCCCTTGGGCGGGGCCATTTTTGGCCCGGGGGTCATAATTTGAACAATATTTGTAGAGGACCATAAGATCATGCTACATACCAAATATCAAAGGTCTAGGCCTTACAGTTTCAGAGAAGAAGATTTTTAAAGATTTTCCTATGAAAAACTGATAAGCCCTTGGGCGGGACCATTTTTGGCCCGGGGGCCATAATTTGAACTATCTTTGTAGAGGACCATAAGATCATGCTACATACCAAATATCAAAGGTCTAGGCTTTATAGTTTCAGAGTAGAAGATTTTTAAAGATTTTCCTATGAAAATTCCATATTACCATATACGGAAAAAATGACCACGCCCTCTGGCGGCCATGTTTTTTGCCGGATCAAAATTCTTTTAACAACTTTTGAAGTCTATCAACTGAGAAACATTTTGGTGAAAACTATATTCAAATCGGACAAGTCATTCTGGAGAAGAAGATTTTTCTAGATATTGTGTACGGTTGCCATGGCAACAAGACCGATGGCCCCACCCACTATCTTTTAACAACTTATGTAGCACCCACCAACAGTATGTATCTGACCAAGTTTGGTTACAATTGGGCAGTCGGTTTCAAAGAAGAAGTCGTTTGAAATTGTTGACGGACAGACGGACAGACGGACAGACGGACAGACGGACGACGGACGCCGGACACAGGGGTATCACAAAAGCTCACCTTGAGCACTTTGTGCTCTGGTGAGCTAAAAATATGGATTATGCTCATCTGCAGCTGTAATTGCAAAACCCAACAGCTGAAAGTAGGGCAAATGAGCACAGATTATTATACCCAGCAGCTGTATCTGTTAGAATAAGCACATTGCATTATATATAAAACAGCTGTAATTGGAGAACTCAACAGCAGTAACAAGGAAATGAGCACAGTACATTATATCTGGGGGAATCAACAGCTGTAACTGCGTAAAATGAGAACAGAGCAATATACTCACAACAGCTGTAACTGAGGCAAATTAATAAAAATACATTATACCTCAACAACTGTAATTGAGATTGAGAAAAATGAGCACAGCACATTATTCCCAATAATGGCATTATACCTTAAAAGCTGTGATTGAGAAAAATGAGCAAAGTGATTTATTCCCAACAACTGTAACTAAAGACAATTAGCACAATGCATTATATCTCAACAGCTGTAATTGAGTAAAATGAACACAATACATTACACCCAATTGTTGTAATATTGAGGACGGAACATCACACAAGATCATCACAAACAATAACAAATGCAAATGCCATAAACAGCTGAGACAAAAACATCGCAAACTGGCATCTCCTGTCACTGAAACAAACAAGGCACATTATTTGTTAAACTTAAGCCATGCCAGGTACCTGCCAACTTTTCAAACAGTCCATTAAGCATCCACCTGCTTTCTAAAACTCCCATTAACGGAGCTACAGATAAAGGAGTGTACCCAAATACTAAAATCGTCCTTTCTCCACCAAACCCTATATTGTGACCACTCTTTAGAATCATCTCTTTGAGACGATTCTAAAGAATGGTCACAACATAGAGTTTGGTGGGGAAATAAAGAAGATATTCTCGAATTTTTTTAATTTACGCATCTTATCTGGAGCTCTGATCAGAATTCTTTAACCCATTACCTCATGTATATTCATGTACATAACAATCAATCAGGCGCATTTTTTATGATGGAATTATGAACAAGGGAAGGTTTGCCCACAACAGAAAATGTAGATTCAGATCTATATCCTTTCATGAGCAAACAGAGCAGACCCTGATCATTCAACTCCTAGAGGAGTCATATGATCTTGGTCTACTCTGTAAGTAAAGTCATTAAAAGGTGTCTCTATGATATTGCATAAAGGTTAGCCATTATAAAGAATTCGCTAATAAACATTCATGATGTCATTATTACTTACATGAATGTTGAAAAGGGAAAGGGTTAAAGATCTCACCAAGCCAACTGGTATCTGAAGGCAATGCTGTATACCAGACACCCTTTTTACTGTGGACAGTCTAATTTGGACACATAGTGTGGACACAGGTCAATTCAGTCTAATTCAGCCCTAAATTACACCATAAACATGTGTACCCTTTTTTTTACAATTTGCAAACACAACAGACCCAGATCAGATGGCACCTACAGGAGTGGTCTGATCAGGGTCTGCTCAATTTGCTTATATAATAATATACATGTAGATACGCTTCTACAGTTTCTGCCATGGCCAAAACTTTCTTGTGTTCATGTGCCATTACAAAAAATCAGCTAATAAATATTCATGATGTCACTATTACTTACATGAATATTCATGGAGTAAAGGGTTAAGGTTATCAGAAATAGAGCCAAGTAGAATTATTGCAGTTTTACGAACCCTCAGGGGATATGGGACTGGATGTCCAAATACAGAGTAATTTGAGTATATTAGTGAAAAAACTTAACCCTTCCCCTCATATAAATACATTTTCATGCATTTGCAAACAGAGTAGACCCAGATCAGATGGTTCCTATAGGAGCCGTCTGATCAGGGTCTCCTCTATTTGCTCATGAAATTTGATAGATCTGTGTGTTTACTTTCTTAAATGGCTACAATGTTCCACCTTCCATATTTCATTCTAAATATGTGGTCCATGAATATTAAGTAGGTATTGGAATTTGAACTGTACATGTATATAGAACAGGGAAAGGGTTAAAAAGACTGAATACTAAGAAAACAGAAGAACTGACAAAGGGTGATCTTATTGCCCATCTTAAGATTATAATCCAGTGTTGGTCTACTATTGCAGAATATCATGATATACATAGCGTAATGTATATACTAGTATATAATATGACTAATTTTATAAACTACCAAAATGATACAGAGTACCTGTGCTTAACCCTTTCCTTAGTATAAACGCATTTCCATGTGTTTACGAACAGAGTAGACCCAGATCAGATGGCTTCTGTAGGAATCTTTATGACAGTCTATTTATAGAGGAGTCTATTTATAGAGGATATTTCTGCTAAGGTAGAAACTGTAGAATCAGATCTATATTACACCATAAGCAAACAGAGCAGACTCAGATCAGACTGCTCCTATAGGAATCATCTGATCAGGCCTGGTTTCATGAACATTCTTAACCCTTCGCTTGCTAAATTTTGAAATACATTCTCCTTCTTTACCCATGCACTGTTGTATAATTACATATATCTTCACTGTGTACAAGCAGTTCGCTGTGCAATCACTGCTGTGGAGTGCACTGGTTGCACAATCAACTTGTAAATAGTGCAGACCCTGATGAGACAGCTCCTGCAGGGGCTGTCTCATCTGGGTCTTCACTATTTACAGGTAGGTATATTGATGTAAATAGCAAGCGAAGGGTTAAGTACACGAAATATCTTAAATTCTTAACAGTCTTGGTAATATGCTGTTTTCAAATGCATGAAAAAGCATTTATATGAAGGAAAGGGTTAGAGACTACAGAATAAATATTAGCTTATCTGGTTCTACTTCATTTGGATATAACAGCTATGCAGAGTTAGATATTTAAAAAAAGAGAAAATATTCTACATGATATATCAACGAAAAATTACGTTTCTAGTTAATATCTTTATAAATACTGTATAAGAATCTAAATTCATAATGGGGAAAAAATACACAATAAAAAAAAATTGATTTGTGTCACTGCTGATCTTTTAAACTAAAAACACAAATCTGATGATTTCTGTGAAGGATTTAATAGCTTTTATCAATGGAGATACTGTATTGTAACCATTTACTTCATAGATATGCCTTTTATAGATTTGCAAACAGAGTATACCCAGATCAGATGACTCCTGTAGGAGTTGTCTGATCAAGATCAGCTGTTTGCTTGGGAAATAATATAGTTCTGAGGGCCACTTAGAAACCCTTTTGTCTAGGTCTACACTGTTTGTAAGTATCAGTAAACTTATTTATCCCATTTATATATCTCATAATGCTACTTTTAGACCAAACCGCTTTGAACAGATCTACCAAAAAGGAGCACTTACTAAACAAAAGGGAAATTGTAGAAATGTGTAGGATAAAAACCACTGTTGTAAATAGAGCATTTGCTCCATAGGTCACAAAGTGACACTGCCCTTATTACCCTAAGTATCCGGACACTCTCTCCATGAGTTTACTTCAACCCTTTCCCTAATGAATATTTATGTTTAAATTGGTCACTTAATGAATATTCATTAACTTAATTTCTATAATGAAAATTGTTCAAGGGAATTTTTCAATTTGACAAAAACTGTAGGATCAGAGTTTCATGTAATTCGACAAGCAAACAGAGAAGACCCTTATCCTTCTGGAGCCATCTGATCTGGGTCTACTCTGTTTGCTAAGATGAGATGAAAGGGTTCAATTAAAACTGACCCAGCAGCTCGATCTGGGTCTGCACTATTTGCCTAAGTCTGTAAGAATACTTATGGTAATTAGGGTATGTGTCTTGGGCTTTAACCCTTTATTCCATGAATATTTATGTAAGAAATAATGACATAATGAAAACTAGAACTATGACTAAAGGCAATGAATACCCCTGCACGGTAGTCTTGATTGCAAATCCAAGTTTGTGACACCAACTACCAATGTAAAAAGATCAAATGACAAAAATACTCAAAGTTCAAGTGGAGATAATTCTGTAATGGCTGCCACTACACACAGGAAAATTGTGTCTTGCACATGTACTATTCGTGTTTAATATGTATGGCAAGTGTCAATTCAATAAGTTTCAAATTGAAGGAGTAGGTCGCGACACCAACTCCAAATATTTCATGCCAAAATGAAAAAAAATACTCGAAGTTCAGGGGGAGATAATTCTGCAATGCCCAGTGTTAAACACGTGAAAATTGTGTCTTGCACATCTACCATTCATGGTTATTATTTATACCAAATATAAACTGAATAACTTTCAGATTGAAGGAGGAGTTTGTGACACCATTTACACGTTTCATGCAAAAATAACAAAAAACTCAAAAGTTATGGGGCAGATAATTCTGCAATGGCCAGTAGTAAACACGTGAAAATTGCGTCTTGCACATCTACCATTCGTGGTTATTATGTATATAAAATATAAGTTCTGTAAGTTTAAAACTGAAAGAGGAGTTTGCAACACCAACTACCCATGTTCAAATGTCGACGGACCGCCCGCCCGACCATCGGACAGGGCGATTCCAGTATACCCCCTCAAACAAGTTTGCGGGGTATAAAAACAAGTTAGCAGGGGTATAATTAATTATTATTATTTTATAAAATAGCACATAATCGCAGGAATTCTTGGACATGTCAGAAACTATAAGAATCGTGCCTGTATCATTTCACAAGTAACAGAGCAGACCCTAATCAGATGGCTCCTACAGCAGCTGTCTGATTTGGATCGACTCTGCAAAAGCATAGAAAGGTGAATTTATTGAGTAAAGGGTTTACAATAAGACATGGCAGCAATCTTCTATGAAAACTCTTGTAAAATAAATGGCACAGCTGCAAGTCAAAAAGGTCGCTGACAATAGTTTACACACAGTGATTGGCAAGGATCAGCTGCTAAGACCCAAGGCTTAACTCTGCATGCTAGTGTCGTGTCTGTGATAACCTAAGCAAACAGCATGGGCCCAGATGAGATGCCAACTTACAGGATTCAAACTGTTTGACACTCTGATTGACTTTTTGTGAGAAATGTGAAATAAAACATTATTTGAAAATTTGGCATTTATGTGCGTCTTAACCCTTCGCTTGCTGAATTTTAAAATACATTTCTCCTTCTTTACCCATGTCCTGTTGTATAATTACATATGTCTTCACTATGTACAAGTATTTCACTGTGCAATCACTGCTGTGGAGTGCACTTGTTGCACAATCAACTTGTAAATAGTGCAGACCCTGATGAGACAGCTCCTGCAGGAGCTGTCTCATCTGGGTCTTCACTATTTACAGGTAGTTATATTGATGTGAATAGCAAGCGAAGGGTTAATATCCCATCAACAACTTTTCATGGTGTCCATTTGAAACAGTTATGGTGCTGCCATAAGTAGGTCTAAATACCAGTCCCATAAGATGATCTGTAAAAGACTTCTAGCTATCACTGGTTGTCTCCGGTCATAAGTACCGTAGGTCATATTGACTATGCATCACTGGAGCAAAAGGGAAAAAATTACTTAACCCTTCACTTCATATAAACCCTTTTTATGTCTTTGCAAACAGAGTAGACCCAGATCAGACGGCTTCTACAGGAGCTGTCTGATCAGGGTCTGCTCTGTTTGCTTACAATTTTATAATAGATTACAGTTTCTATCAATGTCAAACAATCCTATGTACATTTACCATAATACAAACTTAGCCAATAAATATTCATGATGTCATTATTTCTTACATGAATATTGAGCAGGGAATGGGTTAACCCTTTACTTATTCAATATTCATGTAATAAATAATGATGTCATGAATATTTATTAGCTGAATTTTCATTATGTAAAATTTTCAAGGATGTCTTTACTCCGCCAAAGAATGTAGAATCAGATATATATCATGTCATAAACAAACAGAGTAGACCCTGATCATACCACTCCTATAGGAGCCGTCTGATCTGGTTCTACTCTGTTTGCAAATGCTTGAAAATGCGTTTATATGATGGAAAGGTTTAAATAGGCAAAGGGCTGACAAATTGCATATTGACGCAGACAGGGGACACACAACTAATTACTATGCTGTTTAATCCACATTGTCAAAACTTCAAGCCAAACACTGTGCTCAAATTAGTTCATTCATACGGTATGGGTAGATTGAATGGGTTATTTAGTTGTTCAAATTTTGTTAAATACAACATCTACGCAATACAAATAATAAAAAAAAAGCTCAAATCATGAATACATTATATTTCACTCACTTGGGTCGAACTGACTTTTTGCTGTTAAAAACAAAATATCCCTTTCACTCAAACTACTGGTAAAAGTCATTACATAATTTAACCCATTCCTCCATAGGCTATTTTTAGATCCAACCTCTTTCAATGAATCTACCGAAAAGGAGCATTAACAAGAGAAAAGCTCCTATAAGAGCAAATGCTCTATTTATCACAATGGTTTCAAGAAGTGACTATTACAGAGGCGTGGAAATGCGTATTTATGGAGGAAAGAGTTAAGATAAAACTATACAAGATATACATATCTCAAATAACATTTCTAATCACAACCTGTCCCATAATTTTCTATAATAACAATATTGCTGTTAATTCCATATAACCACAATTTACTCCACAAATATGCCTTTCTATGCTTTTGCAAACAGAATAGACCGAGACCCAGGGTCTGCTCTGTTTGCTTATGTAATAAACATGGACATTATTCTACTGCTTCTGTCATGGCCTAAATTTCCTTGTGTCCATGTGCTATTATAGCAAATAATCTAAGAAATGATCATGATGTAATTATTTCTTTCATGCATATTCATGGGGTAATGGGTTAACTCTGCAAATATGAAAGAATTTGCAGATGACAAGTACTTTCAGTGTGAAGACTTAGCCCATTACCTCATAGGCTATTTTTAGACACAACCTCTTTGAATAAATCTACCGAAAAGGATCATTAACTAGAGAAAAGGAAAATTTTAGAATTTTGTAGTTTGAAACCATTGTGATAAATAGAGCATTTGCTACTATAGGAGCAAATGCTCTATTTATCACAATGGTTTCACAAAGTGACTTCTACTGAGTCGTCAAAAGTCGTCAATATGTGGTAAAGGGTTAACCCTTTCCTCCATGAATATTCATGAAGAGTTAATGACATCATGAATACTAATTAGATAAATTTGTTATAATAGCACATGGACACAGAAAATTTTGGCACTGACAGTCACTGTTGAAATATATCTATATTATATCATAAGCAAACAGAGCAGACCCTGATCAGACGGCTCCTATAGGAGCCGTCTGATCTGGGTTTACTCTGTTTGCAAAGGCGAAGAAAGGTGTATTTATAGAGTAAAAATAGTTAAACAGAGTTACAGACAAAGATGCGTACTGAAAAACTAAAATCATCATTTCTCCACCAAACCCTAGTTTTTGACAACTCTTTAGAATTGTCTCTGATACGACTCTAAAGAGTGGTCACAACATGGGGTTTGGTGGAGAAATAAGTTATTCTTGAAAATGTTTTAATTTATACATCTTATCTGGAACTCATGAAACTAGGCTGAAAAACAAGAGAGTTACTGGCCTGAAAATGTTCATTACATGTCCAATCACCCATAATAAGTAAAAGGAGTGTTTACTTGTACCACTGTTGGCAATCTAGGCCATGAAAAATATAATCACTCGCTACTTAAAGGTATAAACACTACTTCTTGCCTGCTGTAGCCTGGATATGTTGTTCAAAGCAAGACTCTGCTATTTGATTAAAAACAAAAAAGCGTTAAAAACACAGCAATCAAAATTGGCTATAATGCAGAACCTGTCCTAAGTGGCCATTCATTTAACATAGGCATCATAAAAAGCAGGTGGTGGCTTAATGAAGATCAAAAGTAATGCAGAAAGCTCCTACCGGAGCTTTCTGCATTACTTTTGACCTGCATTAAGCTACCACCTGCCTTACAGACCTGTAATTAAACCTTTTTCATAGCCGCTCAAGAAGGCCCTGCTGTATACATGACTGCAGATAAGACGCATACTGATACAGTAAAACCTCTCTATACCCGCCACTAAATTACATCAATTATTTTGTGTAAAAGACAGGTGGCTGCTTAACCCATTCCCTCATGTTGACGACTTCTGACAACTCTGTAAAAGTCACTTTGTGAAACCATTGTGATAAATAGAGCATTTGCTCCTATAGGAGCAAATGCTCTATTTATCACAATGGTTTCAAACAACAAAATTCTAAAACTTTCCTTTTCTCTAGTTAATACTCCTTTTCGGTAGATTTATTCAAAGAGGTGGTATCTAAAAATAGCCTATGAGGTAATGGGTTAAAGCAAGGTGAAAGTAAAACAGAATGTTCCTATAGGAGCATTCTGTTTTACTTTCACCTTGCTTTAAGCAGCCACCTGCCCTATATACCAACTAATTAACACAATTTAGTGGTCGTTATAGAGAGATTTTACTGATTTATCAAAATCTCTCATTTATCCACCAAACCCTATCTAGCTGCTACTCATTAGAAAAACCTCGGAAAGAAGATTCTAATGAGTAGCAGCGAGACAGGTTTTGCCAAAGAAATTTACCAAAAATATCTTAACCCATTACCTCATAGGTTATTTTTAGATCCAACCTCTTTGAATAAATCTACCAAAAAGGAGCATTAACTAGAGAAAAGGATTTTTTTTTAGAATTTTGTAGTTTGAAACCATTCTGATAAATAGAGAATTTGCTCCTATAGGAGCAAATGCTCTATTTATTACAATGGTTTCAAGAAAAAAACTATTACAGAGGTATAGAAAGGCGTATTAATTGAGGAAAGGGTTAAATTTGTTTCCTAAAAACGCCTCTGATCTATAGTCCTGTACACAATAGCCTTTTCCTAAATTTAGCAATTTCTGTTATCTCTTTATTACTATTATTATTCATATAAGCAATGGTTAGGCTTGGTGATCTAAAAAGCTGTGAATATAAAGCTTTAATTATACTGCCGTTACATAAAACTCTTTCCCTGCCATCGATAAATCTGCCATAACCCCTGCAAACAGCTTGGATCCCGATGACACGTCGAGACTCGTCAAGATCCAAATTGTTTGATGATGTGATTACAATAATTAGTGAATAAATTTTGATGATGAAAAATAAAGCAGACGACACATTTTGCAGATGACAATACTGGGTAGCAAAGAATTAAACTCCGAGCATGCTGTGGTTGAATTTGTGATATTTAATGCAAATAGTTTGACCCAGATGAGATACTGAATAATTTAGTGTCTCATAAGGATCCAAACTGCTCCAATTCCTTTAACCCATTCCCGCATAGGCTATTTTTAGATCCAACCTCTTTGATTAAATCTACCAAAAAGGAGCATTAACTAGAGAAAAGGAAATTTTCAGAATTGTGTAGTTTTGAAACCATTGTGATAAATAGAGCATTTGCTCCACAGGAGCAAATGCTCTATTTATCACAATGGTTTCACAAAGTGACTTTTACAGAAGTGTCACAAGGCGTCAATATGCAGGAATGGGTTAATAGCTAAGCACTGAAGCAGATCAATTACTTTTTGCAGAAAACAATTACTATGAGATCAAAGACCTAATTTGCCTCTTTCTGTCAAAGTACCATGGACTTAGTTCTATTACTTAATGATATAGTATGACCGGCCTTACCTATATTGGACAGTGTTTTGATACACTCCTGCACGTGAAATTCCTGTGTACCTGACAGCCACGTGCAGTGGGAAAGGCGAAATGCCCCTTGTAGCAATTTGACAAACATGGGCTGTCTGGCCTGAAAATACAAGAAACACATTTTACCCTTTACTCCATACAGATGCATTTTAGAACTTTTACAAACAAAGTAGACCTGGTGGCTCATGTAGGCTCTGCTCTGTTTGCTTATAAAATAACATAGATCTGTTTTTATTGTTTCTAATCATAGTAAAAATCCCCTTTTCATGATGCCATTATGCAAATTCAGCTAATTCATTATTTCTGTCATTGAGTAAAAGGTTAAAATGTCAAATGGTCATCAGTAATCTCAACCCTTTCCCTCATATTAACACCTTAGAAAACAAGCAAACAGAGCAGACCCTGATCAGACAATTCCTACAGGAGCCGTCTGATCAGGGTCTGATCTGTTTGCTTATGAAGTTATTATTGATCTGACACAACAGTTTCTGCTAATAGCACACAAATAATGTGACAAGAGGCCCGTTTGTCTCGTATTATACGACCAAAGTCTGTGCTGGTGTAACATGTACACTATTAGTTGAAAGTCACAGGGACCTTGACCTTTGACCCAACCAACCTCAAAATCAATAAGGGTCATCTACTAAGTACGAAGACAGCACACCTAATACTTATCAAGTTATTGAGGGGACACAATTTTTAAGGTGAAGGTCACAGTGACCTTGACCAACTGACCTCAAGATCAATAGGGATCATATATTAGCCACGACCAACCTTTCTACTAAATAGGAAGACTGCTTAATTATCAAGTAATTGATCGGACATGATTTTTGAGTTGAAGGTAACTGTCACATTGACCTTAACCCACTGACCTCAAAATCAATAGGGGTCATCTACTAGCCATGACCAGCATCCTACTAAGCTAAGTATGAAGACAGTTCAAGTAAGACTTATCAAGTTATGGAGCGGACAAAAATTTTGAGTTGAAGGTCACTGTCACCTTGACCTTTGACCAACTGACCTCACAATCTATAGGGGTCATCTACTAGCCATGACCAACCTTCCTACAATGTATGAAGACAGCACACCATATATTCATCAAGTTATTGAGCGGACAATATTTTTGAGTTGAAGGTCACTGTGATCTTGACCTTTGACCCACTGACCTCAAAATCAATAGGGATTATCTACTAGCCATGACCAACCTTCCTACTGAGTATGAAGACTGCTCACCTAATAGTTAACAAGTTATTGAGCGGACAAGATTTTTGAGTTGAAGGTTACAGTGACCTTGACCTTTGACCCACTGACATCAAAATCAATAGGGTCATCTACTAGCCATGACCAACCTTCCTACTATATATGAAGACAGCACACCCAATACTTATCAAGTTATTGAGCGGAAAATATTTTTGAGTTGAAGGTCACAGTGACCTTGACCTTTGACCCACTAACCTCAAAATCAATAGGGGTCATCTACTAGCCATAACCAGCCTTCCTACTAAGTATGAAGACAGCACACCCAATACCTATCAAGTTATTGAGTGGACAAAGATGTGGACAGACGGACAAGGGCCATACCATGATACGACCGAAGTTACCTTCGGGCGTATGAAAATGGGATGGAATGATAGATAAACAGACAGATGGACAGATCATGAAGTAGTCCCCATGTGTCACCCTACTGAAGCAGGTGACACAAAAATCAAGGGAGATAATTTATAAGATATCAAAGGGAGATAATTCATAATTTACCTGGATAGTGGTGCTCTGGTCTGAGAATGGCGAGTTGAAGAATGTGGAGATAACCTGCATCACAGTTACAGTAACATAGTTCTCGAGAGCGATGTCTGCGTGTTTACGATCATATGTAGCATTGGACACCTGAAAATAACAATGAAAAAAACTTCTTTATTGACATTGGAATTAACCCATTCCCTAATAGGTTATTCTAAGACCCTGCCTCTTTGAATAAATCTATGGAAAAGGAGCATTCACTAGAAAAAAAACCCAGAAATTTTAGAATTGAGTAGTTTTGAAACCATTGTGATCAATAGAGCATTTGCTCCAAAGGAGGTAAAGGTTTATCTAAAAAAATTACACAATCTAGTCATAATCTAGATTATTTGTGACCTGTAATACAATTTAGCTAGTCATAATCTAGATTATTTGTGAGCTGTAATACAATCTAGTCATAATCTAGATTATTTGTGAGCTGTAATACAATCTAGTCATAATCTGGATTACTTGTGCCCTATAATACAATCTACTGTAGAACAGGTTTTATTAGCGACAATATATATTTCGCGCTAATTCGCGAATGCGTTGCCTCGCGAATTCAATAGTTTCGCTAATAAATCAGTAACAAGTATAAAATGGAGTAATGTCCGAAATTGGTATATCCGGAATATGGTAAGTTTTATCACGTAGTCGTCCATGTGTTTACTCTTCTTCATTGATCTCCGTGAGAAGGGGAGTAACTCTTATATACATACATGTATACATGTACGGCAAGTGATAAATTACATGTACAATTACGGACTTTTGAAACAGGTTTGACTCTATGTGTTCGTGAAAAACAATTCACTCATTTTGACTACTGAATACCGGCTTATCCCAAGCCGCGTTTAACAGATCAACACGTATACACAAACTTGTCAATTTGTTTTCACACGTTTATCATCCTATACCAAGTTTCAATAAGGACACGGATTTAACCTTTAGCCTCATAATGGACAACTCGTGATAACCATTTCATTTGCAGACAGTTTTGATCCAAATAAGACCCCGAAGTTATTAAAGAGTAGTAACTTTGTGGCTTACATTTCCAGTGTTTTCCACCATTTCATCAGTAGACCGGTGTGTCACGCTGTGACATGCACCCAAGATTTAAGTAATGTTCTCAAAACAATTACAAAATTGAATACTGGTAAATACAGGCCTGGACGCATGCTATAAAAGCCCTAGACTTTGTTCACAATTATCGATTGATAACCCCTAAATTGCCGAAGGCAGTTACATCCAGAAATTTATTATTTGCCCTTTTTACAGCATTCGGCAGCGTTTTATACGATTCTATTTCCGTTATGTTAATTTAGCGAGATGGACGCCGTAGCGAAATCATCATGACGCGAATTAATACAAAATCACATTTACGCGAAATAATCATGACGCGAATATAACCTGTTTTACAGTAGTCAAAACTGGATTACTTATGACCTATAATACAATCTTGTCATAATACAGATTACTTGTGCCCTATAATACAATCTTGTCATAATACAGATCACTTGTGACCTATAATACAATCTTGTCATAATACAGATCACTTGTGACCTATAATACAATGTAGTCATAATACAGAATACTTTTGACCTGTAATACAATCTAGTCATACTATAGATTACTTGTGATCTAAGTCCAATACTTACAATGGCCATATCTAGCAGGAAATTGTCAAACAGTGTCCACATATGGGGGCTGGTGTAGATCTCCCTCATCTCTACTTCTGTGTCAATGTAGCAGTGGTTCAGGAAATTGATGTATGCTGCCTTCACCTGTAATAAATGATAACCTTGCTTTTGAACACATTTGCAAACTGTATAGACATAGATTAGACAGCTCCAGAAGGAGCTTTTCTGATCAGAATTGTCTGCATTTGATTAACCCATTCCCTGATGGGCTATCTTTAGATCCTACCTCTTTGAATAAATCTACTGAAAAGGAGCATTTACTAGAGAAAAGGAAAATTTCAGAATTGTGTAGTTTTGAAACCATTGTGATAAATAGAGCATTTGCTCTTATAGGAGAAAATGCTTTATTTATCACAATGGTTTCAAACTTCAAAATTCTAAAATTTTACTTTCCTCTAGTAAATGCTCCTTTTGGGTAGATTCATTTAAAGAGGTTGGGTCTAAAAATAGCCTATGGAGGAATGGGTTAATGTAAGTGATACAGGTGCTAAACCTGGACTTGGATCACTTCGAATAACCTTGACCCTTGACGGCAATTCTCATGAATCAAACACTGCTTTTGATGCATTATTACATGAATGACTCCCATAGGGCCTGCTTTGTTTGCTGATCCGATTCTTCAGTTTCTGCTATGGTCAAAACTTCCCCGTGTTCATGTGCCTTTATCGAAAATAATCCAAATGACATTCATGATGTCATAATTTCTTGCATGAATATTCAAGGAGTACAGATTTAACCCTTTCCTCCATTTTCTACGCCTCTGTAAAAATCGCTTTTTGAAACCATTGTGGTAAATAGAGCATTTGCTCTATAGGAGCAAATGCTCTATTTACCACAATGGTTTCATTACTACACAATTCTAAACTTTTCCTTTTCTCTAGTAAATGTTCCTTTTTGGTAGATTTATTCAAAGAGGCTGGGTCTAAAAATAGCCTATGAAGTAATGGGTTAATACAAATACATAAAGATAAGATTATACGTACCTCAGGTATACAGTCTTTGTGTGTGACTACCCTTACTATGTCGTCCAGGGGCAGCAGGGAGTGGCACTTGATCTCAGTGTAAACGTTCTTCCCCTCTGTACACAGAGCCAGAAGCTGCACCAGATTTATATGGTAATTGAGAACGCTGCTGTCATCATTTCTATTCTCCTCCGATTGCATCAACGAGATCAGGTTTTGGAAGGAGACGCGGTCGTTGTAAAATAGCAGCACTTCCTCTCCTACATTCACCAGCTGTGAAAATATAATGAACATAACCTGAATTATTCACACAATACAATTAAATAACTTAACCCTTCTCTTGCTGAATTTTAAAATACATTTCTCCTTCTTTACCCATACCCTGTTGTATAATTACATATATCTTCACTGTGTACACTGTGTACTTCGCTGTGCAATCACTGCTGTGGAGTGCATTGGTTGCACAATCAACTTGTAAATAGTGCAGATCCTGATGAGACAGCTCCTGCAGGAGCTGTCTCATCTGGGTCTTCACTATTTACAGGTAGGTATATTGACGCGAACAGCAAGCGAAGGGTTAAGTGAGCAAGCTCACATACCCCAAGCCACCGCATTGTCAGAGAAAAACAAAGGTTTCCCATGACAGATTCCTCTCATCCAAGCTTTTATTCATGACAATTTTTAAAGTGAATTTGAGAAAGTGCCAGACGAGCAACAAAGTATTATGATACACAGACGGACGAACTGACTGACCGACTGACAGATGGACAGGTATAAATTTATATACCCTGTGCACCTTTGTGCTAAGCTCGATTTTTTAATATATTTCTTTTGTCCAAAATAGTTCCTCTTCTTTGTTTATATACATTGCCCCTTTCCTTCATATAAACACCTTTTCAAGCCACTGCAAGCAGAGTAGACCCAGATCAGAAGGCTCCTGTAGAAGCTGTCTGATTAGGGTTTGTTCTGTTTGCTTATGAAATTACAATACATCTGACTACAGTTTCTACCAATACCTAAAGTGCATGTGTACTGCTCAATCCGCTTCATCAGATGCCATCTGATCTAGGTCTACTCCGTTTGCAAAAGCTTTAACCCTTTCCCTCATACAAACGTGTTTCACACATTTGCAAACAGAGTAGACCCAGATCAGACGGCTCCTAGAGGAGCCGTCTGATCAGGGTCTACTCTGTTTGCTAATAGAATTTGAAAGATCTGTTTCTTTGCTTTCTAAAATGTCCACAATGTTCCACCTTTCATATTTATTTATAACTAATTTGTTAATGAATATTCAGTAGGTATTGAAATTTAGGCTAAATATAGAACATGGAAAGGGTTAGAGGGCGTACCTTTGAGGTCAAGAATTATGTGTGTAATGTGTATGTATGCACTGCATAATGTGTTGTTGAAATTTGTTGTGCTGCCATCTATTTGTTATCGTATGTGCATTTACTTATTTTCGCTACAGAAATATTTATTTTTTTTAAAAATTGATCCTTTTGATCCTCCTTTACAAATAAAATTATTCTTATGGCAACTTTTAAATGTTAACATTGTTAAAATGCAGGCTGAATTTGCTGCTGAAGCAATCTGAGGGCAAGTAATGCTGACTTGGTATTCAATTCATGTATTGAACCATGTTCATCTCAATATTTGACTTAGAAAAAACAAATATAACACTGAACCACTATGCTGCTTTGTCTATATTATTACTCTTTTTCAAAGTTTTAAATGTATATCTAAAATCCTTCCAACCATTATGAATATGATTTCTGAGACAAGCAATTGTAAGTTTCCACAGTAAAATACTAATTCATATTTAGCTAAATACGAATACTAATATCTCGGTGTGTAAACAGTTTCATATGCCTTCTGTAGACAAGTTAGACTGGTTCCTTGTCTTACCTCTGCCATAACCATGTCCTGGGTTTTTCGTATGTACTGGTTCTCAGCTTTCACAACACTCTGCAGGAACTTCAGGTACTCAACATGGCGGCCATTTGTCTCAATCGAGTGAACGAAATGCTGTATCACATTGTCCGAAATCTCATCGGCTAGTGTCACATTATCTTGGAATATGGCGATGCAGGTCTGTGTTTCCAGGATCTAAAGAGGTTAAAAGGTCAAGTACAAAAGTTTGTTTTCCATCAAATTCTAGTAATATACAGTTCACCCTTTTCTGTGTTGAATATACATGTAAGAAATAATGACATCATGAGCTGACCCTTATCAGACTTACATGAGCCATTGGATGAAATTAAATTATATATGATGTCAGCATTTCTTAACCTTTTCCTCCATAAATACGCCTTTCTACGCCTCTGTTATAGTCACTTCTTGAAACCACTGTGATAAATAGAGCATTTGCTCCATAGCAAATGCTCTATTTATCACAATGGTTTCAATATTACACAATTCTAACATTTTCCTTTTCTCTAGTTAAATCTTCCTTTTCAGTACAATTATTCAAAGAGGTTGGGTCTAAAAATAGCCTATGAATGAATGGGTTAAATGAATATTCATGAGGCAAAGGGATAAAAAGTTTCCTTGAGAAACTATGAGGAAAGATGTCTTCAGACACTAGAATAGTCACCATATCAGACACCCCTAGTCACCATACAAGACACCTATCTGATCAGTGTCTACGCTGTTCATCAAGTTTAATAATTTTATCTTTAACATGTTACTCAGTATCAAACTGTAATTCAGGGTTGCCACAAACCAGAGGAAACAAAATTCCCTGACATTTCCCTGACATGTAACATTGCAGTGTTTGGTCTTTCTGTCATGATTTTTGTAATATTTTTGAGGAAGTATAAAACATATAGCACTGAATCTCATTTTTTTAAAAATTCCCTGACAATTCCCTGACATTTGCCTGTATTTTTATATTTCCCTGACAGCTAACAAAATTCCCTGACCTTCAAAAAATTTAAATTTCCCTGACTTTTCCCTGATGCGTGGCAACCCAGTGTATGGAACCTGATCAGACCCTGTACCTGCCCTAGGTCTGCACTATGTGCAAAGCAAAAACACCTTTCCTCACATTAGTCCTTTCTCAACCCTTTCCCTGTTATTTATTAAACATTTCATCACAATGAAATTGAACATGGACAAAGGATTTTTTTCAACTTCGCAGAAACTGCAGAAACAGATCTATACAAGGCTTCAACCCTTTCCTCCAGAAATATGCCTTTCTACGCCTCTGTAATAGAAACTTCTTGAAACCATTGTGATAAATAGAGCATTTGCTCCTATAGGAGCAAATGCTCTTTTTATCACAATGGCTTCAAAACTACAAATTCTAAAAAAATTCCTTTTCTCTAGTTAATGCTCCTTTAGAGTAGATTTATTCAAAAACGGATCGAAACTAAAAATAGCCTATGAGGGAATGGGTTAAGCAAACACAGCAGACCCTGATCAGAAGGCTTCTATAGGCGCCTTCTAATCCGGGTCTACTGTTTGTAAAGATGTGAAAAGGTTTTTATATGAAGGAAAGGGTTAATCCTTTCATAGTGAATGGATTCTGCCATTAAACACCGAGCATGGAAAGGATTAAACTTAGACCTACCCCTGAAGTTAGAAACAAGTCGAGGCTCTGGTGGAGAAGAGTCTGATTCTGCTGGTTTCCAAGACAGAATGCCTGCAGGAACTCGTGAGCTAGCTTCATCAGTTCCTTCATTCTGATGTCTGCTTTCTGAAAACATAAACAAATACATGTAATGGGATGCATTATAAACTTGATTAATTAACCTTTAACCCTTTACTCCATAACTACACCTTTCTATGCCTTTGCTAACAGAGTAGACCCTGATCAAATGGCTCCTATAAGAGCCATCTGATCAGGGTCTGCTCTGTTTCCTGACCCGTTACTCCATAAATACACCTTTCTACGCCTTTGCAAACAGAGTAGACCCAGATCAGACAGCTCCTATATGAACTGTCTGGTGAGGGTCTGCTCTGTTTGCTTATGATATAATATATTCTACAGTTTCTGCCATGGCCAAAAAGTTCATGTGCAGATACGCTATTACAGTAAAACCCTTTTATACCGGACATTAAATCTAGTATAAATATCGGTCTTGGAGACAGGTGGCATCTTAATGGAAGAAATGTAACTTGGGGTCTCATCAACATCAAAATCTCTTGACACTCTGATAACATCTATGACAAGAGGCACATAATGGTCTTATATCGGTCACCTAATTCAATAGGTTATATGTGTTGATATGAATCGAAAGTTCTGCACATCGTCTTGTTGAGTCAAACATTTGTGCCAAAGCATTTTGAAATCCTTCTATATTTGTGAGAGATCTGGAGTGGACACGAGTATGGCAGACAGACTGACAACTCAACCAAAAACAAGAGCTGTCTGCAGACAGCGCGCTTGACTTTCTTTAGTGCTGGATAGTGTAGTGAAAGTCTAAGTCAAAAGGGGAGATAACAACAGCAAAATTAATTTTAGGGTTACCTGCCCTTGTGAAATTGGTCCCCCTTGTAATTGTTAACATGTATACCAAAGTTGAACCAAATATCTCTGACAGTTTCTGAGACATAGACCTGAACATAAAACTTATCCAACAATGAAAATTCTAAGTCGAAAAAGGGGCATAACTATGGCAAAATTAATTTTAGAGTTACCTACCCTTGTGAAATGGGTTCCCCTTGTGATAGTAAATATACATACCAAATATGAACCAAATATCTTTGATGATTTCTGAGAAAAGGACCTTACCAAAAAGGTTAACCAACGCCGACGCCGATAAGAGGGTCATGACAATAGCTCCACTTTTTGAAAAAGTGGAGCTAACAATTATAAATTGGGAGAACATAATAAGCCTTTCTATGCCTTTGCAAAACAGAGTATACCCATATCAGACGGCGTCTGTAGGAACTGTTTGATCAAGGTCTGCTCTGTTTGCTTATGGTATAATATAGATATAATTCTACAGCTCTATAGTCCTGTGCCCATGTGCTTTTATAACAATTAATCTAATTAATATTGATGATGTCATTAATTAATTCATAAATATTCGTTAATTAAAGTAAATAGCATTACCTTGTCATACGGTATTTGCAGCAATTCCATCACAACTGAATATGCACTCATGTTTCTGAGCAATCTCTGTTCATGCTTTCGAGATTTCTTCACACCAGGCTCCGATGTAGTGTACACACACAGTCGAGTCAGTCGAATCAAGATCTGTACAAAGACAATGTTAAGAATATAAAATAATTGTAGACAAATACACTGGAGACCCGTTACAACGCAGATGTGCAGGGACATAAAATTCAACCCGCGTTATATCCGTTTTTTTTTTATCTGGGTACTTACATAAACTTACATAAACCTCCATCATCCTAAAATAAACTAATTTCGACTTGTTTACTTTGTTTCCCCGCCCACTCACGTACTGGAAAGGTTCAACGTAATTATACAAAATTACAAATTAAATCGAGTAAGATTTCAAGCAACCAAGTATATTTCATAAAACAAGCCTGTTGACGGTATGTAATTGCCTCTGGGCCTGTCAAACCTCTAATCCGATTAAACCTGCTGTGTAAAACAATAAACATGGCTGTCACTGTTTTCAGAAAATGAAAGGTCACATGTGATGTCGCGTGTGATTTGTTAGGGTTTTAAATTTCATTTGATTGGTCAAAGGGTACACACCCTTTTCTGTATTAGCATATAACCTCCAACCCCGCACTGAGTTAGGGGTTTAGATTTCTAATGATGTTTGTTTTTCATAATTAAAGTGCGAACTTTTGTGGCTTTGACAGTGAAAAAATTCAGTACATGCGCATCTCAATTATACGCACAATTAATTTGTAACGAAAGTTATGCAGTTAAGATTTTACTGGTTCCCGTGCTATTCGGGCATCATGTGCATGGTACGCGCCGGTAATCAGCTGTGTGTATTACATTCATGGCGGCATATATATGAGTTGGTAGTTGTCAGTTTTTCACATGTAAGATTGTCTTCAATTGTTTATGTAGGGACCGGTGTTTGTTTTTATCCTTTAGCCCGCTGTGGGCGGATAAGTTTACCTAAGTTTATTTTATGTTTCATTGCGATAATCGATCATATTATAAATAAGGTATTTACAAAAAAAAATTCGCCGACACAGACCATCCGCGTTATATCGGATACCGCAGTAAAATGGTCCGCGTTATAACGGATTTCCAGTGTAAAAGTATTAAGCCAAATTTAAAGAAAAATATCTTGCAAATAGAAGTGAACTTATTAATATCACAAAAACAAATAAGATGCTTTTAATATTTTACAAGTAGAAAGATACATGATCATAATGAAATAAACAAGAGATGTTTGTAAAACATGTATACCCCCCAGACCCCCTGACCTTTGATCTAGTGACCTCAACTATAGAGGTCATCTAGCGGTCATGACTAATCACCACAGCAACTTTGAATATCCTAAGCCAAACCACTGATCATTTATTGATCTGAAAACATTTCACATATTAAGGTCATGGTGACCTTGACCTTTGACCTAGTGACCTCAACAACTTTAGGGTCATCAAGTGGTCACAACCAACTACCACAGCAAGTTTGAAGATCCCGAACCAAACCATTGAGCAGTAATTAATTGGAAACCATTTCATCAGTTAAGGTCATGGTGACCTTGACCTTTGACCTAGTGACCTCAAAAATAATAGGGGTTATCTACTGGTCATGACCAACCACCACAGCAAGTTTGAAGATCCTAAGCCAAACCATTGAGCAGTTATTAATCGCAAACCATTTCACCAGTTAAGGTCATGGTGACCTTGACCTTTGACCTAGTGACCTCAAAAATAATAGGGGTTATCTACTGGTCATGACCAACCACCACAGCAAGTTTGAAGATCCTAAGCCAAACCCTTGAGCAGTTATTGATCGCAAACAATTTCATCAGTTAAGGTCATGGTGACCTTGACCTTTGACCTAGTGACCTAAAAAACATAGGGCTTATCTAGTTGTCATGACCAACCACCTAAGCAAATTTGAAGATCCTAAGCCAAACCCTTGAGCAGTTATTGATCAGAAACCATTTTACAAGTTAAGGTCATGGTGACCTTGACCTTTGACCTAGTGACCTCAAATACCAGATCTTCTTCCATTATAATAGACTTCCACTTTCCAGCAATCTTTAACCAGTTTGTAGCCATTGTAAATAAGGAATATGGAGGGCAAACTGACATGGATAAGGACACATTCACTGTGACATGTCATGTTCACAAGAAAACGGTTCATGTGACAGTTAACATGTTGGATAGGTCTGCTAAAATTACAGGACCAGGACAAAAACTGTGGTTTGACCTTCACTTTTCTAAACGTATAGCATACAACTTATACAAATCATTAATGAATGGATGCATTGGGTCCAGTCAGCTAAGCCCAGCTGCTCTAGATCAGCAAACAAGTACCCCTCGTGGGCCACATGCCGGGTCCAGGCTTCAACAAATTCCTGTCTCACCCATAACACCAGTTAACACAGAATTACAAACTCAACATCAATTGGCATCCCTTATGGATATGATATCATTCCACAGTGAACGAATTCAATCTCTCCAGGACCAAGTGATCACTCTGACATCTAATGTGATAAAAATCAGAGAACAACAACGGCCATCTTACTCCAGTGTTGTAGTTGCTAGTTCACATAACTCGACACAGCAAACAAAGGTAAATGAGACTACTCAGCCACCAACAGAAGGTACACAATTGGGAACAGCAGGACAGCCAATTAATATTCAAAGTAGATCCAAGGTAGAAATTAGTACCCAAGGTCATAATCAGTCAAGCAGCACACTATCTCAGAAAACATCACCAAAAACTCGCAAAAACATCCCGTTATCTCCAATCAGAAAACAAAGCAACGTTCTCATTCTGGGTACATCAATTGTCAAGGGGATAAATGAAAAGGGTCTACAAACAGGTGTGCACGTCCATGGGGTGTCAGGTGGAACCATAGATTCGGTTTCAGAGAGGCTGCAAGTGTACAACCTTCAACAGTTTAAAACTATCATCCTCTATGTAGGCGGGAATGATGTTTCAAACGGAACGGATCCAGAATACTACGGAGAAATACTGGACCAAACCATCACAAACATAAAGAAAGCCAACAGTAAATGTGAGGTAGTATTGTGCAGTCTTTGCCCGCGTAGTGACTGTAATGTTGGTGATTTCAATGAAATCATTCATAGCGTAGCACTTGACAGGCAAGTAAAAACAGTCCCAATGGATAAGTATTTCAGTGAGAAAGATCATTCGCAGATCAGCCGATTCTTCGCCTTCGATGGAATTCATCTTTCGCCTTCAGGTGTAAAGCACCTTTTGGATGCTATCCAGAAAACCACACAGTTGCAGCTAGTATTAAACTTTCAGACATGTGCGTTTGTCAGCTACCAAAACCGCACTAGATATAACAAAGACACAAGCAGGTCCAGACAAATAAACAACAACCTGCGCAAAACATGTTTTATGTGTGGCGAGCAAAATCATCAGTCGTTCGAGTGTAGGCACAGATATAGGTTACGTTGTCATGGGTGTGGCTCTCTTGGGCACAAAATTAAACACAAAGTCTGCATGAAAGACTAGGACAGTGGCCAAGATGCCCTAATATGGATCTCTCAAAATAGGTACAATTTTCTTCATGAGCAATGCTCGGATTGTGAATTACCGCTGGCTATTTGTGAGTGTCTTATGACAAAGGCCTCACATAGAGTTGAAAGTATATGTAGCTCAGAATCAAAGTCAAAACTAATTAAGACATCTAATGCAGAATCTAAGTCATTCACTTCATGTGCAAATGAGAAGAACACAAGTTTGATGCTGGAAGCAAATGTTTATGAACAAACGACAGTAGATAACGATGATCCTGATAAAATGTCTTTGTACTTGAATGAAACAGATAACTCTTGTTTAGAAAATGTAACTCCCTTTTGTGCCAAAAACAGTATGATGAGTCTAGGCCTTAGAGGTAAAGGTATGCATGTTGGACACCTTAATGTTAGGGGCATCAGAAGTAAAATAGATGAAGTCAAAATTATGTTGCAATCAGATCAAAATGATATTGCAATACTTGGTCTGTCTGAAAGCAAAATTGGGTCAAATCAGCCGGATTCTGCTTTTCAGATACCAGGCTTTAGGTTATTTCGAAGAGATAATGTAGAAGGTTCGGGCGGTTTACTTGCCTATTTAAGAGAGGATATAACTTGCATATACAAAGAAAATCTTCAGTCAAACAATATTGAAATTTTATGGCTTGAAATATTTCCAAAAAATAGTAAATCTTTTTTAATCGGATTTATATACAGAAACCCCAATTCAAAGGTGTCCTGGAATGATGATTTCGATTTACACATTGAAAATGTCCTCGATGAACAAAAGGAAGTCGTTTTGCTAGGAGACTTTAACAAAGACTTATTAAATGGTCACATTAAAAATCAATGGACTGAATACATGGCCTCGTTGGGATTTGTTCAACATGTAAATAAACCATCTAGGGTAGTTGAGGGAAAAAGTAGCACCCTCATTGATCACATATACTCAAACTGTCCCAATAATATCACATTTATTGATGTACCATGCATAGGCTTAAGTGACCATTTTCCAGTTTTTCTAACAAGAAAAATCAGACAGAATGAAAGCAAACACTCTCATCATACCATTTCTTATAGATCATTTAAAAACTTTGATGAAGACAATTTTACAAAAGATTTAGAGCAAGTGCCATGGGATATCATTAAAGTATTTGATGATGTTGATGATTCTATTGACTCTTGGTATTCTTTATTTAATGAAGTTATTGATAAGCACCTTCCAGTAAAAGAACACCGGGTTAAACGCCATACTCAGCCAAAATGGCTAACATCTGAAATTATAGATGCAATAAAATTTCGCGACAAGCTTAAATCTCAAGGTAAAGAAGATGAATACAAAACAGCAAGAAATAATGTATGCAAGTTAATTCGATTAGCCAAACAAAATAATTATGAAACAATCTTTGAACAATCCGGTAATAATCCGCAAAATGTATGGAAAGTTTTCAAAGAATTTGGAGCAGGGAAAGGGGGTAATACTAATAAAAGCACTATCTTTTCAATAAGACATGAGGAAGAACAAGTTTATGACAACAAGGAAATTTCTAACATATTTAATAATTTTTTCATATCTATTGCTAGCAATCTCAAAGAGCCACAGGACCCTACCTCTCATGAAAAACTTTTTGATTTCTGTAGAGAGAAATTTGCTACAACTGAAAACAATTGGTTTGAAATTCCTTTAGTATGCCAATACAAAGTATTGAAATATTTATCCACCCTTGATGTATCTAAGGCAACCGGAAATGACAGTATAGGACCAAAATTATTGCGTATTGCAGCTCCATATATAGCTGATAGTTTAACCCACCTTTGTAATGTAAGCATACAAACTGGCACATTCCCTAGCAAGTGGAAAGAAGCAAAAGTCAAACCTTTGCATAAAAATGGCTCGCATGAAGACGTTAATAATTACAGACCTATTTCCATTCTCCCAATTGTATCCAAACTTATTGAAAAACATGTCCATGACTCTTTAATGAAATTTCTTGAAAGCCATAGTCTAGTTTGTATGAACCAATCTGGATTCAGGCCGAACCATTCCTGCGAGTCAGCGCTTATCAATATAGTTGAGAAATGGCTGAAGGCATTAAATGATGGGGAACTAGTAGGGGTTATCTTGGTAGATTTTAGAAAAGCTTTTGATCTTGTCGATCATAACATTCTTCTTAGTAAACTCAAAGCCTATCAACTCTGTAACTCAACAATAAATTGGTTCAAATCTTACCTAACTGATCGAAAGCAGATGGTGCAAGTTGCAAATGAAGTATCAGATTTTCAATCTGTTACTTGTGGAGTGCCTCAAGGCTCTATTCTTGGACCTTTACTGTTTTTACTGTTCATTAATGATTTGCCACTGAGCACTGACAATGTAATTACTGATATGTATGCCGATGACACCACTCTGTATGATATCAATAAGTCTCAGCAGGTCGTTGAAAGGAATTTATCAGAAGCTCTTAATAGGTTATCAATATGGTGCCGACAAAATGGAATGGTGATAAATTTCGACAAAACAAAATCAATGTTGATTACTACAAGGCAAAAGCGAGACCAACTTGAAGTTAAATCACTTAATATAAAGATGAATAATGATACAAACTTAAAAATGGTTTCGTGTGATAAAATCCTCGGAGTTCAAGTAGATGAAAACTTGACATGGGCAGAACACATTAAGTCTGTTACCTTAAAAATGTCAAGAAACATTTGGCTATTATCACAAATAAGTAAATATCTATCTATTGATCACAGAATTGTCTTTTATAAGAGCTACATTCAACCCCACATTGATTATTGCAACATTGTGTGGTCTAGCTGTTCTCAAACCTGTCTTGCTAAGATTGAAAGACTCCAAAAAAGAGCATGTAAGGTTATTGTTGATTATGAATATGATGATATAAAGCAGTCCATGAATGATCTTCATATTTTGACTATTTATGAAAGGATTTTCTTACGCAAAGCTAAATTTATGTACAAAGTTTCAAAGAATACTTGTCCTCCGTACATTAAAGAACTCTTTCAAAGGAGAAATAAAGAGGATGAAACAGTTCCATCTTTAAGATCTACAACCTTAAATAATTATTTACTTCCTCAGCCGAAAACCGAAATTTACAGAAAAAGTCTTGCTTTTGCTGGGCGGACTATTTGGAACTGTCTTCCACAACATATTAGAATCTCTTCATCCCCGGAAGTATTTCATAAAAGGTGCATTCATTGGATGAAGAATGATAGCAATAACTAATTTTGTCATAGCACAGTTTTTCTTCCTTTTGTAAAAACTAGCTACTTATATTAACTCTGGTATATTTTTTGTTTGTAAATATATGCATTTGCTTATTTGATTGTTTAGCATTTATATCCGTATTTTGTCCATATCGAATGTTACATGCAGGACTGCACTAAGCGCATATGAAAATCATATTCACCGAGTGCAATCTTGCACGCATCCCTCAACTTGTATGCCTGGATTAAGACGTTGGTCAAATTATTCCATTTGAGTCTGTTGACAATATTTTAATCTAGCGGTGTGGTTTCCCCATGCAAATCTCTTTTCAAACACTTATCTCAGCAAACTGCCATCAACACATTAGGACTTCTTCATCCCCGGAAGTATTTCATAAAGTCGCGTTTATCATTAATATCTGTATTTTGTCCATATCGAATGTTACATGCAGGACTGTTCTAAGTGCATATGAAAATCTATTCACCGAGTACAGTCTTGCACGCATCCCTCGACTTATATGCCTGGATGAAGACGTTGGTCAAACTCTTTCATTTGAGTCTGATTACAATTATTTCCCATGCAAATCTCTTTTCGAACACTTGTCTCAGCAAACTGCCACCTCTCATTCATATTAATGCTGGCATATTTTTGTTATTGGCAAGCGAGTTTGCGTGCTTCCAAGCATGTGCGTGTGTATGGATACCATATGGGTTTTGTTTGTTTGTAATCTAAACATGTTTACAAATGTTAACAAATTTACTGTGAATTAACTTATCTATACCAAGCTGTTATTCATAACCATTCTGATATATAAAGTCGCATGCTTCTGATGAAGCAGCTCTCTAATCGCATGTGTTAACATGGTCTTTTGTTTTACTGCAGGTATAGTTAGTTTAATTCTACAGTAGATACATTGTGCATTTTCTGTAAATATCTGTACATTATAATATGTTTGAGGGCCACAAGGGAGATTAGTTGCTTGCCTGTACTAATTGTGTTACCCTCTTGAAATAAAGTCTTTATTATTATTATTATTATAATACAATAGGGGCTTATCTAGTTGTCATGACCAACTATCGCAGCAAGTTTGAAGATTCTAAGCCAAACCCTTGAGCAGTTATTGATCGGAAACCATTTGACCAGTTAAGAGCATGGTGACCTTGACCTTTGACCTAGTGACCTAAAAAGCAATAGGGGTCATCTAGTAGTCATTACCAACCACCAAAGCAAATTTGAAGATCCTAGGCCAAACCCTTGAGCAGTTATTGATCGCAAACCATTTCACCCTTTAAGGTCATGGTGACCTTGACCTTTGACCTAGTGACCTAAAAAACTATAGGACTCATCTAGTTGTCATGATCAACCACCTAAGCAAATTTGAAGATCCTAAGCCAAACCCTTGAGCAGTTATTGATCGGAAACCATTTTACCAGTTAAGGTCATGGTGACCTTGACCTTTGACCTAGTGACCTCAAAATCAATAGGGGTCATCCAGTGGTCATGACCAACTACCACAGCAAGTTTGAAGATTCTAAGCTAAACCCTTGAGCAATTATTGATCGGAAACCATTTAACCATTTAAGGTCATGGTGACCTTGACCTTTGACCTAGTGACCTCAAAATCAATAGGGGTCATCTAGTGGTCATGACCAACCACCACAGCAAGTTTGAAGATCCCAAGCCAAATCCTTGAGCAGTTATTGATCGGAAACTATTTCACCATTTTAGGTCATGGTGACCTTGACCTTTGACCTAGTGACCTCAAAAACAATAGGGGTCATCTACTTGTCATGACCAACCACCATAGCAAGTTTGAAGATTCTAGGCCAAGTCGTTTATTAGTTATCGTTCGGAAACCATCGATCTACCGACCGACCGACAGACCGACCGACCGACCGACCGACATGTGCAAAGCAATATACCCCCATTTTTTCAAAAGGGGGGTATAAAAAGATGAGAAAATATAAATGAGGGCTAATTTTAACCCATTACCTCATTGGCTATTTTTAGATCCAATAAATATACCAAAAAGGAGCATTTACTAGATAAAAGGAAAGTTTAACAATTGTGTGGTTTTGAAACCATTGTGATAAATAGAGCATTTGCTCCTATTGAGCAAACACTCTATTTATCACAATGGTTTAAACAATGGTTTAAAAATGTGACTTTTACAGAGGCATCAATATGAGGGAAGTGGTTACTGTTTTCAAACTTTTGCCATAGTAACCTTTTATATTTAGATTTAACAAAACAGTATCATTATAAGACAATTATGCTTATCCCCCATTTCTTCCTTTCAAATCCTTCAAATATGTTCTGACAGCAATTTATATAAATAAGCATCTTATTGTGAAAGTTATTCTATAAGGCATGAGCAAAACTTTTATGAAGGAGAGAAAAAAATCTAATTGTCTTGAAAGATAAAACTGGAGTATATTATACTAATCTAACAGGTTGCTTTAAAAAAAAAAAGTTTGTTGTTTTGGTGGAACAACAAGCATTTGTGTTGATGGTTATTATCTACAGCGGACATCTTACATCCTTGATCGTTTTGTAGTTCCTGGTTGCATGCTTGTCAATTTTTGGCCCAAGGTCCAGATCAATAGGAGATCCCTTTTCTGATGAGTACGACTTTGTCTGAAACAAGCAACCATAACAGTGATAATATTTGAACATAATAGGTTGACTCCTCGCTCTCAATTCACTCAGGTTTGTATATTTCAATGAGTCAGAGCTGCAAGTTTTATCATGTAATTGTATGGGAACTCTCTTTGCCATCATCAGCAGACCGGCAATTGGTCATGTGATCTGTGATCATACAGGTAGCCAGTCAGCTGAAGAAGACAAAAGACTTTAAGGAAAATTACATCAGTCCATTTGAATATTTGAATAAAGTAACATAAAAAAAGCTAAAACTATTGTCAAAACTTGACAATCAGTATTAAGTCTTAACTGTAAGATACTGGCTATTCATACATCATCATTCCATAATTATTGAAAATTGGAGAGGTCGGTCAGGTCAGTTCCATTTGGATGGTGTAATCAATGCCAAGCAATCCATTGCACCCCCCACACACACAAACACGCACCAGAGACAGCTCTTAGCTCCTACAGGAGCTGTCTGGTCTAGGTCTACTCTGTTTGCCAATGTGTTAATATATATCTCTATCACGTGTGGAATACATACAGTACCTGTACTCACAAATTTCAATGACCATCTGATTTATAAAACTCCATTAAGCCTTTTCCTGTTGAATATTCATGTAGGAAATAATGACATCATAAATATTAATATATTTTGTAAAGGCATAATTATGAAAACATGACATTTTGGCTCAGGCAGAAGCTGTAGAATCTGAACTATATTACACCATAAGCAAACAGAGCAGACCCTGATCAGACGGCTCCTATAGGAGCCGTCTGATCTGGGTCTACTCTGTTTGCAGATGCGTCAAAATGCGCTTACATAAGGGAAAGGGTCAAAAGGAATCAATTTCATTAATAAGCATAAGTGACAGTCACACCATTGTTTACCTCTGATTTAGAGTCGGACTTCTTGTTTTTCTTGGATTCATCACCCTTTTTCTGTTTGTATACCCAAAGTTCTGACTTTTCCACCAAGTTCCTCAGCTCATCTAGGTCTGCTTTGATCTGTGTGTAATTCTCTACATCGCTATCTGTCACCAAAAGCTGAACCTAAAATTCAAAAGCAAACAAACTCTGTAACCCAAATCTTATTTACAAAGTTACAACAAGATGGTCTTTTTGATAGATTTTAATAGGTACATGTAGTGGACGGACTCGGAGAGAAAAATATTTTACCCCATAGATACATCTTTTAAACCTTTCTTACATATAAACAGCTTTCCACACCATTTGCAAACAGAGTAGACCCAGATCAGACGGCTCCTGTGGGAGCCGTCTGATCAGGGTCTGCTCTGTTTGTTAATTAAATTAAAATAGATCTGACTCTTCCAAAAATAGATCCGACTCTTCCAAACATAGATCAGTCTCTTCTAAAAATAGCAAAAACTACTGTGTACATGTTCACCATTAAAAAAATTCACCTACACTATTGTTAATTACATGAATATTCAAACAGGGAAAGGGTTAATGCCTATGAGAACAGAGTAAACCAGATACTGTAGGAGCTATCTGATCAGGGTCTGCTCTGTTTGCTTATGGAATAATATAAATCCGATTCTACAGTTTTTACCAGGGCTAAAACATTTCTTGTTTATATGGGGAATATTCATGTACAAAACAATGACATCACAAATTTTAATTATCCCTTTCCCTGTTCTATATTTAGGCCAAATTTCAAAACCTAATCAATATTCATTAACAAAATAGTTATAAAGAAAAATGGAAGGTGGAACATTATAGACATTTTAGAAAGTAAACAAGAGGGCCAGAATGGCCCTGACATCGCTCACCAGACAATAAGAGTTCTTTTTTATATGGGGAATATTCATGCATGAAACAATGACATCACAAATATTAATTATTATAATTTCTATAATGGTGCAAGAATACATGGAAACAATCAAAGCGTTGTAGATGCTGCAGTATTCTTTGCATGGCATCAATCTGTTATCAAATAAGTTCGCTTTGGCATGGAATTGCGTATCTAGATCTATAAGGGAAAGGATTAACACTCTTTCCAGTTGATGATTAAGTTGCAGCTGACATTTCAGCCATTTCCCACTATGCTCATTATCAAACTGACCACTCACAGTTTATGGGCGTGATTACCTAATCGCTTGCATACAGTCATCCGACGCACACTTCTTTATTCATTGAGTAACTGTCTCTGGGTACTTTCATTCATATTATGATCACGTGATTTCGTCATGTGACAGATATTTGTATATCCGTGCGCCCTTCTTATGCATTGCTATATTTTGTGGATTTTGTTGCACATACTAAGCCAAAACTTATGTTACAAAGCATTTTCATGTCAGAAACAGTATACCATGATTGGTTCCGAATGCCATGTTATTAAACACCTCTTGTATCCATCGAATGCAGGTCAATAAATTGCACTAGACTGCTATGCGGAATGAGAGTTGTCAGGTAGGAGAGTGTACAATGAGTTTGATTGTATTTTATTGCTACCTAAAAATTACAAACACTGTAGAATAAGATTTATATTATTCCATAGGAAAAAGGAGCAAACCCTGATCAGAACAAACCAATCTGATCTTGGTCTACTCTGTTTTGCAGAGGCATTAACCTATTCCCTCATACTGACACTTTTTTATGCCTCTGTAAGGTCACTTTTTTAAACCATTGTGATAAATACACCATTTACTCCTATCGAGCAAATATGTATTTATCACAATTATTTCAAAACAACACAATTCCAAAAATATTCCTATTTCTAATAAATACTCATTCTCAGTAGCTTTATTCAAAGTGGTTTGGTCTAAAAATAGCCCATGAGACAGTGTCTTTATGATGTGAAGAGTTAACCCTCCCAGTTCTATATTTAGCCCAATTTTCATTATATGTTCATTATATATTTCCATCATATGAATATCAATGTTACCTGTTGGAAGGCCTGTAGCACTTCTCTTCTCTGGCTGAAGTGCCTAAATAGAAGTTGAAGAGAACCAGAGACCAGAGCTGGGTAGTTGTGCATGACCAGATTTAGCAGAACACGCAAGAACATCTTCCCACCCTGGTCATCCAAATCAAGTTCTGCTGTCTCCGCACTGAAATACACAAATCAAGCACATCTCAAATGTTTCAAATATATGGTAGTCATTTAACTCTTTCTACAATTTCTGTGTACATCTGCTATTATAACAATCTAATTAATATTCATGAAGTCACGACTTCTTTCAAGAATATTCACGGAGTACAGGGTTAATCTACCGGTAATTACTATTCATTATGTCATTATTACTTACATGAATATTTATGGAGTGCAGGGTTACCCCATTATCTCATAGGCTATTTTTAGACCCATCCTCTTTGAATAATTATCTACCGAAAAGGAGTATTTAATAGAGAAATGGATTTTTTTTAGAATTGTGTAGTTTTTAAACCATTGTGATAAATAGAGCATTTGCTCCATAGGAAACAATGGTTTCATAAAGTGACTTTTACAGAGGCATCAAAAGGCATCAATATGAGGGAATTGGTTAACCCTTTCCCTGTTCTATGTTTATTTCAAATTTCGACACCTACTTAATATTCATGGACAAAAGATATATAATGAAATATGGAAGGTGGAACATTGTAGCCATTTTAGGAAGTAAAGAAACAGACCTATCAAATTCTATTAGCAAACAGAGCAGACCCTGATCAGACGGCTCCTATAGGAGCCGTCTGATCAGGGTCTACTCTGTTTGCAAATGGGTGAAAACACGCTTATATGAGGGAATTAGTTAAGCAGCTTACCTTCCTCCAAATATATCTTCTGCCTGTTGTCCAATGCTCTCCAAATCAAGACCTGGAATCAACATACCATTGGTTAGAATACTAATGACCAACGAAATAAACATATAGTAGAACCTGTCTTAACCGGCCATCAAAAAGAGCTCTAATTATGGATCTGCAAGGCCGGTGGTAGCTTAATGCAGGTCAAACATAATTCAGAAAGTTCCTATATAGGAGCTTTCTGCATTACTTTTGCCCTGAATTAAGCAACCATCTGCTTTTTTAAGACTCCTATGTTCAATAAATGAATGGCCACCTAGGACAGGTTCTACTTTGTTTTATGTAACTGTTAACACATTACCTCATAGGCTATTTTTAGACCCAACCTCTTTGAATAAACCTACCGAAAAGGAGCATTAACTAGAGAAAAGGATATAGGAGCAAATGCTCTATTTATCACAATGGTTTCAGAAAGTGGTTTTTACAGAGTTGTCAAAAGTCGTCAATATGAGGGAATGGGTTAAAATTGAAAGTCTTCAAAATTTAATACATCATCCATGTAAATTCATTGATAATATGCTATTATGTTACTTGCAACAAAAAATATTTATACTTTCAACATATGTACTTTAAGTTACTTTCAACAATTTTTTTTTATTCTTTTACTAATATGGAAGTAATATCTTTAACAACAAATTACAAATGCTCGATTTTAGAAATAGCTTTTAGTTAGTCAATGCTTTTTCTCATTCTTCCCATATAAATGTATTACAATGTACACATATGTACAGGCCTTTTTCTGGCATTTACACAGGTCCATAAAAATGACCGTTTCACAATGCAAAATAGTTCTAAAATCCTCTGAAAACAGGAAATCCAGATCAGTCAACATATAGGAGACTTGTCTGAGTCTACACTGTTTGCAATGCACTAAATCTATTTTTAGTAAGCTATTACAATATCAGGAGCACCACAAGAGATTTGAAAACCCTCCACAATTTTTTTCTCGGATGTAATAAATCTTAATCCTTTCCCTGTTGAATATTCATGAAAGAAATAATGACATAATGAATATTTATTAGCTGTATTATTATAATGGCATATGTATACATGAATTTTTGGTATTGGTAGAAACTAGAGTCAGATCCGTTACAATTTCATAACCAAACAAAGCAGACCTTGATTCTACCCATTCCCCCGGGGTAGAAAATAAACTACAGGGGGAGAAAGAATGGGCCGGCCCATTTCTTCTCAAGGGAAAAGAATGGGCTGGCCCCTTCATTCACTAAATGGGCTGGGGAAGAAATGGCCTGTTACACCGAGGCCAAATCTTTTATTGTTATATGCCAATGTATATATCCAGCTAATGAATATTCATACATATACTATTTCTTTCATGACCATTCATGGAGTAAAGGTTTAATGGAGCCTAACAATATTGAAGACTGGCGTACAGCACTTTGTCACAGTTTTACTCTTCTGGTGGCAAGCATATGTGAGAAGTTTAATGAATAATTTGGGGAAAACTCCAATACCGATATACATGTATAAGAGTTCTGGTCACTTTTATATAAATTCTTTGTACAATTGTAAAAACATTTGAAAATCTATGAAATCAGTTTGGATACAGGTGACACACTGAGTATCTTGGCATCTCATCAGGATCCAAACTATTTGACACCTGGTACATTCAATCAGAAATGGTGGAAAATAGTACAGTACAACCTCTCTATAACGGCCACTACATTACATCAAGTATTTTGTTGTTAACGGCAGGTGGCTGCTTAAAGCAAGTTGAAAGTAAAACAGAACGCTCCTATAGGAGCGTTCTGTTTTACTTTCATTTTGCTTTGAGCAGCCACCTGCCATAAATACCAACTGATTAACACAATTCAGTGGCCGTTATAGAGAGGTTTTACTGTACTTTGAAAGCAGTAGCAAATGAGAGTTTTGCAGACGACAATTACTTAGAGTGCAAAGAGTTATTTTTTCCCTAATAAACATACAAACTTAACTCAGTGCACCATGTAGGCTTAACCCTTTACTCCATGAATATTCATTTAAGAAATATTGATACCATGAATATCAATTAGATCAGTTTTTATAATGCCAAAAGAACAAATGGAGTTTTGGCCATGGCAGAAACTTTGGCCATGGCAGAAACTTTAGTATGATATCTATATTATTTCATAAGCAAACAGAGCAGACCCTGATCAGATGGATCCTACAGGAACTGTCTGATCTGGATCTACTCTGTTTGCAAAGACATAGAAAGGTATATTCATGGAATAAGGGGTTAAGGAGAACCATACATATTTGTCAAAATATTCATGGAATGATAGTCAGAAGAAACTATTATTCGACTTACTACATGCAAATAAAACAATACGAGATTTTTTTCTTATCTGAAAACAAAAGAAAACTAAAGACTATCTATTAAAATAAAATCAAACCAATGTTTTACCTAATTACTAGCAGTTCATAGCCTATACATGCTTGTGCATATTATTTCTGACAACAAGAGAAAGAAATTATTAAACTGGCAAACAATAGACACTACTCTTTACATGTAAAACGAGTTTAACCCCTCCTTCCATGAATATGCCTTTGCAAAACAGAGTAGACCCAGATCAGACGGCTCCAATAGGAGCCGTCTGATCAGGGTCTGCTCTGTTTTTCTTATGATATAATATAGATGATTCTATACTTTTTGCCTAAACTAAAATTGTTTAAAATTCTTCTTCGGGTGGGATGGTTGGTGAAAACTGAATGTCTTTACAATAATCGATGCAACAACATAAGAACATTTTCATACATAATCTCTGTGTGCATTGATACATGTGTATTTTGTGCAGTGTCACATTCAAAAAAAAGAAAAAAGCTGTTCCGTGACAAAATTAGTTTTATCACATAACCTGTGGTATGGGAGTGCTTTATAAAGAGTGCCGTAAACGGTAGAAATACACTAGTGCATTTATTTAGTCAAATAAGCTTTTTGAATCTGGCCAATAATGCATCTTAAAGATAACATGCAGAACCAATGTATGACACATTTAATTGTTGGCCAATCGTAGCGCTGCATGACAGATTCAATCCATGTGCATTGTCTGTTGTAAACAATGGCTGAAACAGCCATCAGCTATAGCCTGTTTCACTTTTTATGACACTTTTCAACGGTCATGTGATAAAATTTAAAAGAATCTTACATTCATGTTCATTACAAATTGTTTTTGTGAAACTCATTTATTACAACTAATATGACACTCGCTAAAGTTTGCACATGTATCATATTACATGTATTATAGTAAATTCGTTTCATAAAAACAATTTGCAATGGACATGAATGCAAGATCCTCTATCTAATGCATTGCAAACAGTATAGACCCATATCAGCATCCATGTCTCTGAAATCCAGATCTATCATCATGTACAGTATAACCTCTTTACAACGGCCACTAAATTGTGTTAATTTGTTGGTATTTAAGGCAGGTGGCTGCTTAAAACATGGTGAAAGTTAAACAGAATGCTCCTACAGGAACGTTCTGTTTAACTTTCACCTTGCTTTAAGCAACCACATGCCTTTTTACACAAAATACTTGATGTAATTTGGCGGCCGTTATAGAGAGGTTTTACTGTAGATGATCTGGCATCTGATCATAGGTCTACACTGTCTGAGAGTCATAAGAAACCAATACTGTTCGCTAATTACCGTAAATATTCCGACCGGCAAACTTAGGCAAATAGTGCAGACCCAGCTTCTGTAGGAGCAGTTTGATCAGGGTTTACACTACTTGCTACTCTATCAGTCTTAACCCTTTCCTTCATATAAACACCTTTTCGTGCTTTTGCAAACAGAGTAGACCCAGATCAGATGGCTCCCAACAGATCAGATGGCTCCTGTTGGGAGCTGTCTGATCAGGGTCTGCTCTGTTTGCTTATGAAACTATAATAGACCTGATTCTAAAGTTTCTACCAATACCAAAACATATTGTGTACATTTACCATTATTAAATTCAGCAAATGATTATTCATGAGGTCATTATTTCTGATTTTAATATTAACAGGGAAAGGGTTAATTTGAAATTATCAAAATACAGTAAAACCTCTCTATAATGGCCACTAAATTACATAAAGTATTTTGTGTTAAAGGCAGGTGGCTGCTTAAAACAAGGTGAAAGTAAAACTCTGTAGCCACATGCCTTAAATACCAACTAATTAACACAATTTAGTGGTCGTTATAGAGAGGTTTTACTGTATTGCAAAAACTGATTTGTTCAGCTTTACAAACAAGGGGAGAGGTGAGACTTGGTGTTTGACTATCTACGGTAAACACGCTGTTTACCTCTAGAAACATTGGAAATCACGATAAAAACCTAAAAAACTAAATATTTTTCTACAATGTTTATCAACAAAGTGAAATTAGCGATGTCTACATGTTTTCTGACTACACAAACAGGATGAATATCATAATGTCAAAGCAAAAGTAGGTAGTGTTCAGCTAGGAAATTAACCCTTTACTCCATATATACGCCTTTTTATGTCTTTAGATCCAGATCAGACAGCTCCTCTAAGAGTCACAGATCTCCAGATAAGATGCGTAAATTTAAACATTTTCAAGCATAGCTCCTTTATTTCTCCACAAAACCCTATACTGTGACCACTCTTTTGAATCGTCTCAAAGAGACGATTCTAAAGAGTGGTAACAGTATAGAGTTTGGTGGAGAAATGACGATTTTAGTATTTGGGTATGCATCTATATCTGTAGCTCTGAATCATCTAAATTGTTATAATGGGCCTTAATGGCACATGAAACAAGAGAGTAAGACAATAGCAGACAGTAGAATCAGATATATAATATCATTTAGCCAGAGCTACAGATAAAGGTGCGTACCCAAATACTAAACTCATCATTTCTCAACCAAATCCTATACTGTGACCACTCTTTAGAATCGTCTCTTGGAGACGATTCTAATGAGTGGTCACAGTATAGGTTTTGATGGAGAAATAAAGGAGTTATCATTGAAAATGATTTAATTTTTCGCACCTGATCTGGAGCCCTGATTTAGCAAACAGAGCGGACTGATCAGACACTTCCTACAGCAGCCGTATTATCTGGGTCTACTCTGTTTGCAAAGGCTTAAACATACATATATATGCAGTAAAAGGTTAACCCTTTCCTCCATAAATATGCCTTTCTACCCCTCTGTAAAAATCACCTGTTGAAACCATTGTGATAAATAAAGCATTTGCTCCTATAGGAGCAAATGCTCTATTTAGCACAATGGTTTCAAACTACAAAATTCTATAATTTCCCTTTTCTCTAGTTAATGCTCCTTTTCGGTAGATTCATTCAAAGAGGTTGGGTCTAAAAATAGCCTATGGAGGAAAGGGTTAATAAACATTTCTTCAAATGAAGAAAAATAAAGTCTGTTTTCTTGATATTACACAAGTCAATGAAATATGTACATGTACAAATTTAAATTACTCGTAATTTAAAAGTTTTTAGGAAATACGGTTAAACAAACTACAGTTTACAATGAAATGTCATCATCATCATCATGGCATGGCTTCGCCAACGAATGAAACATGCTTTAATTTAAATATACCAGTTGTGTACATGGTAAGAATGTATTTCTCCATCATTCTGATGTAGGGAAACTCTTTAGTGTGAAGTGCATGTGAACGGTACTGGAATACTTGTGTAGGTTAATAACAACTAACATATGAGTTGTTTCTGGGCTGGAGGGAGTGGGTGGGGACTTTTATCTGCACAAACTGCATGCTGTTAATTGAACTCTTCTTTTCTATGTTGCAAATATGAATAAATCAATCACTTTAACCCTTTCCTCGATTGGCTATTTTTAGAACTAACTTCTTTGAATGAATCTACCAAAAAGGAGCATTTACTAGAGAAAAGGAAAATGTTAGAATTGTGTAGTATTGAAACCAGTGTGATAAATAGAGCATTTGCTCCTATGGAGCAAATGCTCTATTTATCACAATGGTTTCAAGAATTGACTATTACAGAAGCGTAGAAAGGCATATTTATGGAGGGTTAACAGTAAATATATGTAAATTTACATTTTTGTAAAAAATGTGATTCCTATAGGGCTCCTGCATTTTCAACGCGGGGTCATAATAACTTCTTTTCACGGTTTCTTACATCAAACTGCTTAGCTATAAAGAAATGCTTGATATCTAAAAGACTCTTAAAAAAATAAGATTTAGTAATTGTCTTAATCATGGAACGTAAAATCTGGAGCTATCCCTCATTAACCCTTTCCATGTTCTATATCTAGTCCAATGTTTAATACCTACTGAATATTCATGGACAAAACAGTGATAATGAAATATGGAAGGTGGAACATTGTAACCATTTTAGAAACTAAAGAAACAGACCTATCAAATTCCATTAGCAAACAGAGCAGACCGTGATCAGATGGTTCCTACAGGAGCCGTCTGATCTGGGTCTACTCTGTTTGCAGATGCGTGTAAACACGTTTATATGAGGGAATGAGTTAAAGACCATGTGACCATTCTAAGTGGCATGACGCTTGCTTACAAAAACTGATGAAGGTCTAATGATGAGACCGAAATATATGTATCAAGGTAAAAACAGACTTTGTTATGGAAGTTCCAAAATATGTTTCTTGTTAAGTTTTATTCAGTTAATCTAGGCTACCATTCTTACAATGCAACAATTCATCCTGTTTGTTTTGGTTCAGAAATCATTAGCTATCTGTGCAAAAGAAAAGAAAATCAACAAAACAAGCCAACGGTGCAAACAAAAGTGATCACCCCCACTGCCAGTGAACTGGGGAACGGCAGAGGTTTGTGCGGACTGCTCACTGAACTCGGCCTCGTCAACTTGATAGCCAATCTGATTCTTAAATATTGTTAAAATGACCGATATCCTGTAATCCAGCCTCACTGACATGATGAACTGAAATATTGCGTGTTAAAAAAGGTTCTGTTAGTCATATAGATACGTCTACGAGTAATTTACCAACCTCTTCATAGCTGATTAGGGTATTAGGTCACTACAAAGCCAGATGAGCTTCCATACCAGAAATGATTCCTTAAAGGCTTGGCACAGGGTAGACCCCCAGACCAGCTGCCTTGTTTAACTCATTTCAGCCTGCATTTCTTAGTTAACTTTTTCCAAATATGTATTTTGAATTATTCTAATTTTCGGTTCGAGACTTGTTTGCACAAGAAATATTTTACAGATCTGATCTTTGGGAAATAATCTGTAAACCAAAATGGTGCATACCCTAATAAGAGGCCTCCCGAGGATGCCTCTAATCTGGGTCTACTGTTTTTGCATATACAGTAAAAACCTCTCTACATGTATAACAACCACTAAATTGTGTTATTTGTCATTATTTAGGGTAGATGGTTGCTTAAAGCAAGGTGAAAGTAAAACAGAACGCTCCTATAGGAGCGTTCTGTTTCACTTTCACCTTGCTTTAAGCGGCCACCTGCCATTAACACAAAATACTTGATGTAATTTAGTGGTCGTTATAGAGAGGTTTTACTGTAACCCTGTTTACCAATTCCCTAATATTGACGCCTATTGACGCCTCTGTGAAAGTCACTTTTTGAAACCATTGTTACAAACACAGCATTTGTTCCATAGGAGCAAATGCTCTATCTATCACAATGATTTCAGAATTACACAATTCTAAACTTTTCCTTTTCTCCAGTAAATGCTCCTTTCCAGTAGATTTATTCAAAGAGGTTGAACCTTTAAAATAGCGTATAAGAGAATGGGTTACGACACGAAGCACACATGGGTTCCAAAATGTTTTCTGGGCCTTCAAGGTTTTCCTTTCTAATAAGGTAGCTCATTTCATTGCTAAGTGACAAAGTAACCTCATTTTACTACAATATACTTTGAAAAAGTCTTCTTCATTGCACCCTTTTCTTTCCTGCATTTCTTTATTCTAATCCAAAGCTTGAGGTTTCTTTGTCACAGAATCTTACAGCCCTACATGTTACAGCAAAATTACTTATTTTTGCCATTTCTGAACGCCCTTTCACTGGTGCTCAATTGACAATGTCTGAGAGAATAGTCCATTTCTCAGAGTCTAATACTCAAATGTTGCTGTAACTGGGTCCTGGCCCCAAGATTATAAAACCTTTAGCTTGAGTCTGAGATCATTCTCAAGCATCTGATTGGTCAAATAAATTTTGAGCTGGCTCAGAATCTGACCAATCAGATACTTGAGAATGAACTCAGACTCAGACATTTTATAACCTCAGATCCATATTATCAATATTAGTATCATTATAGAAGGAAATCCAAAGACGTCATGCATGTTTTAGTAACACAGTCGCTGTAGTAAAACACCATGCTATCAGCTGAAAGGTAAAGTTTGGATTAGTAAAGTCTATGAGCTAGTTAATCCAGGGCTATGAGTAGTTGGTTAATCCTTTAATCCTTTCCCTGTTTTATGTTTATTACAAATTTCATTACCTACTGAATATTCATGGACAAAACAGTTATAATGAAATATAGATGGTGATACATTGCAGTCATTTTAGAAAGTAAAGAAACAGATCTATCAAATTCCATTAGCAAACAGAGCAGACCCTGATCAGATGGCTCCTCTGGGAGCCATCTGATCTGGGTCTACTCTGTTCGCAAATGCGTGAAAACACGTTTATATGAGGGAAAGGGTTAATCCCCCTAACAGTGATGACAACATGCTGAACTCTACGCATGTCACACCCAAAAGTCTTGTTATCACAAGAAATCATCTATAGGTCAGGAATCAGACTATATCATGTCAAAAGCAAATACGGCAGACCCTGATCAGACGGCTCCTATAGCAGCCATCTTAACTGGGTCTACTCTGTTTGCATTGGGAAAAGGCGTTTATATGAGGGAAGCATTAAAATAACCAAATTCAGGAAACTTAAATGATTAACCATCCAATCCGAGGCATCCCGAGTATATTGATAAATATCAGTAGAAACTAGTTATCTAATAATACAAGTTCCGGGTTAGTTTAATCATGGAAACATATGAAGACAGCGTTTCATCTGAGAGAAATTAAAATTAACTGTAACAATCTAGAAAGATTGTTTCATCTAAAACATCTCTTACCATATGGTTTTAAATTGAATTTTGTAGTCTTTTTTATCAACAGTAAAACCAGATGAAAATGCATTTTATACAAATAATCATATATATACTTTCTTAATAATCGTGCTAAATTTTTTACAGAGCAACTGATAAATGATCGTACTCGGATACTATAATCGTCATTTCTCCACCAAACCCTATGTTGTGACCAAATTACTCTTTAATCGTTTCCTCCATAAATACGCCTCTGTAAAAATTACCTATTGAAACCATTGTGATAAATAGAGCATTTGCTCCTATAGGAGCAAATGCTCTATTTATCACAATATTTCAAACTACAAAATTCTAAAAAAAATCCTTTTCTCAAGTTAATGCTGATTTTCGGTAGAATTATTCAAAGTGGCTGGATCTAAAAATAGCCTATGAGGGAATGAGTTAAAATCATCTCTTTGAGACACTTCTAATGGGTGGTCAAAACATAGGATTTGATGGAGAAATAAATGAGTTACTCTTGAAAATGTTTAAATTACGCATCTTATTTGGACATCTGTTCATATGTTTCTATCTAGGCAAAGCCATTTAAAAGCCCTGATCTAAATATGTATTCCTCCACACTGGGTATGATGTGTTCAAAAGTTAACAGTAAAATACATTTTCCATAATAATTTATGACCTCACACAAAAACACAGGCATTTAGACACTGCACGTATAGCAGATCTGGATTGATTGTTGCATGATTTGCAGCCAATCTGGCCTTGATTTCAACCCTTTTCCTGATAAAGATGCCATTCCTATGCCTTTGCAAACAGAGTAGACCCAGATGAGACAGCTCCTTCAGGAGCTGTCTGATTAGGGTCTGCTCTGTTTGCTTATGGAATTATATAGGTCTGATTCGATAGTTTCTGGCAAAATTGAAAATCCTGTGATCATATACCATTATAAAACTTCAGCAAATAAATATTTATGAGATTATCATTAGCTGAACTTTTAGTGTCAAAAGCAAACAGAGCAGATCCTGATCAGATGGATCCTATAGGAGCTGTCTGCTCTGGGTCTACTCTGTTTGCAAATGCATGAAAGGACGTTTATATGAGAGAAAGGGTTAAGCAGCACCCTCATATAAACGTGTTTTCACGCATTTGCAAACAGAGTAGACCCAGATCAGACGGCTCCTAGAGGAGCCGTCTGATCAGGGTCTACTCTGTTTGCTAATGGAATTTGATAAAACTGTTTCTTTACTTTCCAAAATGGCTACAATGTTTCTCCTTCCATATTTCATGATAACTACTTTGTCCATGAATATTCAGTAGGTATTGAAATTTGAAATAAACATAGAACAGGGAAAGGGTTAAAGAACATACTTATCCATCAAGTGGTCGCTTTAGTGTGTTATACTGTAATACATCTTTAGTTCTAAGTGTTCGCAATACACATATTTAGTCGATGCTTTTAACTGCTTTGCTCTTTGTTAGGAGAATATTGCATATTAAGAATCAAGCCAAGCCAAGAGAAAATATAATAAGGGCTTTTCAAAGAATATGGACCCAGATCAGACACTGCAAAATAATGTGTCTAATATCAGTTTCTGCTCAGCAAGTTGCAATAGTGATGAAAGATAAACACAGTGCTCCAGATAAGATGCGTAAATTAAAACATTTTCAAGAATAACTGCTTTATTTCTTCACCAAACCCTATACTGTGACCACTCTTTAGAATCGTCTCTTTGAGACGATTCTAAAGAGTGGTCACAGTATAGGGTTTGGTGGAGAAATGATTTTAGTATTTTGGTATGCACCGTTATCTGTAGCTCTGTAAACAGTATGAATGCATCAATCAAACATTGTTCTACACGTTTGCAGTTGATCTGGGTCAATGCGGCATTTTTTCTCGTGACATGGCTACGTTACATATCAAAGCCTTCAATATAACAGCCTACAACTATAACTTATTACCCTCTGTGTCCCTGGGGGCACTGCTTTCAGCAAATTCTCGTTTGAAGATTGAAAGCAAGCATGTAATACGATAGTCAAGTCGAACATCCAAAATATACTGAAAATAATCAAATTGGTGACAACAAACAGTTAATAACATTATAAACCTATATATACTAGATTTTTAACTCTTTGCAAGCTAGTGAAAAAATTCATGGGTATCTATGGCAACAGTTTGGATCTAGATAAGATACCATGTAACCCTCTGGTCTTATCAGGATCTAAACTTTTTGTCTCTCTGACTTAACCCATTAACGGTAACTCATAGGCTATTTTTAGATCCATTATCTCAAAGGCTATTTTTAGAACCATTATGTCATAGGCTACTTTTTGATCCAACCCCTTTGAATAGATCTACTGAAAAGGAGCATTTATTAGCGAAAAGGAATTTTTTTAGAAATGTGTAGTTTTTAAACTATTGTGATAAATACAGCATTTGCTCTATAGGAGCAAATGCTCTTTGTATCACAATGATTTGAAAAAGTGGCTTTTACAGAGGTGTCAAAAGACTTCAATATGAGGGAATGGGTTAATATTTGAAGAGAAATATAAGAATAATTTATCTCTGAAAATAGTAGCAGATGAAATTATTTTACATGTGACCATTAGTTAGAGTGCAAAGAGTTAACCTTTTACCCCATGAATATTCATAAAAAAATAATGTAAGTATGAATATTCATTAGCTTAACCCTTTCTTCCATGGGCTAATTTTAGACCCAACCTCTTTGAATGAATCTACCCAAAAGGAGCATTTACTAGAGAAAAGTAAAATTTTAGAATTTTGTACATGTAGTTTGAAACCATTGTGATATATAGGAGCAAATGCTCTATTTATCACAATGGTTTCATTAAGTGACTTATACAGCAGCGTAGAAAGGCGTATTTATGGAGGAATGGGTTAATATCTATAATGGCATATGTACAAGGAAAGTTTTGGCCCTGGTAAATACCTATATACATCCACAAGCAAATAGAGTAGACGCTGATCTTTAGGCTCCTACAGGAACCTTCTGATCTTGGTCTACCCGGTTTGCAATGGAACTAAAAGGTGTATCTATGGAGTAAAGGGTATGGTTTTATACATAATATTTCTACTAAAAAAAGGCTGGTTTTTTGTGCGTGTCTTAGAAAATGCCATCGACTTAGTACCTAACTAAGCCTACAATGGCCAGTGATAGAATACCCCTCCCATTTAACCATTTTCTCCATAAATATGCCTTTTAACGCCTTTGCAAACAAAGTGTACACAGATCAGACAGTTCTTGTAGGAGTCGTCTGATCTGGGACTGCTCTGTTTGCATATGAAATTATATAGATCTGGTTAGACAGTTTTTGATATGATAATAAAAATGCTAAAGTTCATATGTTACAGTGAAACCCCACTAATGCGACCACTTAATAAACAGCCACTGGTGTTGTTTAAAGCAGGTGGTTGCTTAATGCAGGTTGCTTAATGCAGGACAAAAGTTATGCAGAAAGCTCCTATAGGAGCTTTCTGCACAACTTTCATCCTGCATTAAGCTACAACCTGCTTCTGCCACCCATAGTTATGCCCATTTTCGGTGGTCGCATTAGCGGGGTTTTACTGTATTATACAAATTCAGCTAATTCATTTGTTACATGAATATTCATGGAGTAATGGGTTAAATGTACAAATGCTGATCATAACAGCAACATCTTCAATTGTTTTGATAGAATATCCAAACATTTACCATGATTTCCCTTTTAAATATTCAGGTAAGAAATAATGAATAGATTAATTTGTAAGATGACATATTAACCCATTCCCTCATAGGCTATTTTTAGACCCAAGTTCTTTGAATAAATCTACCGAAAAGGAGCATTTACTTGAGAAAAGGAAAATGTTAGAATTGTGTAGTATTGAAACCATTATGATAAACAGAGCATTTGCTCCAATGGAGCAAATGCTCTATTTATCATAATGGTTTTAAGAAGTGACTATTACAGAGGTGTAGAAAGCATATTTATGGAGGAAAGGGTTTAATACAGATATTTTTTACCAAAGGAGGAATTGTAGAATCATATCTATATTCTTTCATAAGCAAACAGAGAGGACCTTGATCAGACAGCGCCTCTAGGAGCTGTCCCATCTGGGTCTATTCTGTTTGTATTTATGGAGTAAGAATTTATGACTTCATGAAAATCAATTAACTGAACTTTTATAATTGCACAAAAAAGCAAAAGTTTTGCCATGACAGACAGTGTAGAATCTGACCTATTAACCCTTTCCTCCATAAATACGCCTTTCTACGTCTGTGTAATAACTACATCTTGAAACCATTGTGATAAATAGAGCATTATAGGAGCAAATGCTCCTCTATTTATCACAATGGTTTCAAACTACAATATTCTAAAAAAAAATCTTTTCTCTAGTAAATGCTACTTTTGGGTATATTCATTCAAAGAGGTTGGGTCTAAAAATAGCCTATGGAGAAAAGGGTTAAAATCATTAAGTAAACAGAACAAAACCTGATCAGACAGCTTCTACAGGAGCTGTCTTATCTGGGCCTATTCTGTTTGCAAAGGTGTAAAAAGTTAGATGATCACATATGGAATTAACCCTTTCCTCCATAAATACGCCTTTCTACATATTTGCAAACAGTGCAGACCCAGATCAGACGGCTCCTGTAAGAGCTATCTGATCATGGCCTGCTCTGTTTGCTTATGAAATAATAAAGATATGATACTACAGACCCTGCCATGGCCAAATATTAATGTGATCACGTGCTAAACTAAGCAAAAATAATCTAATTGATATTCATGATGTCATTATTTCTTACATTAATTCTTTACTCCATAAATACACCTTTTTTCTCCTTTGCAAACACAGCAAAACCAGATCTGATGGCTCCTATAGGAGCTGTCTGATCAGGGTCTGCTCTGTTTGCTTATGATACAATAAAGATCTAAATCTACAGATTCTACTTCAGTAAAAATTTCATGTGTTAACCCATTCCTCCATAAATACGCCTTTCTATGCCTCTGTAAAAGCCACTTTTTGAAACCATTGTGATAAACAGGGCATTTGTTCCATAGGAGCAAATGCTCTATTTATCACATTGGTTTCTAAACTGCACAATGCTAAAATGTTCCTTTTCTCTAGTAAATGCTCCTTTTCGGTAGATTTATTCAAAGAGGTTGGGTCTAAAAAAAATAGCCTATAGAGGAAAGGGTTAATATGCCATTTTGAAAATTAACATAATTAATATTCATATGTCATCGTTTCTAACATGAGTATTCATTGAGTAAAGGGTTAATATTTATGGCATACTGAATAACTAAATCCATGAGGATTACAAATGACAGTTGCAAGTCTACATTGCAGCAAATGGACCAAAGGTCTTAGCATCCAGTAAAGTTTTTAAAGGTAAAATTTCTATAAATGAAGCATTTTAGAAGTCTGTCAAAACAGAATAAATTGTACTTTCTTAACCCTTTCCTTCCTATTAATGCTTTTAATATTCTTGCAAACAGAGAAGACCCAGATCAGACGGCTCCTATTGCAACCGTTTTATCTGGGTCTACTCTGTTTGCTTATGGAATATATAGATCTGATTCTACATTATCTGCAACAGTAAAAAACTCCTTTGTTTATAACCCTTTCCCTCATATAAACATATTTTCACACATTTGCAAACAGTGTAGACCCAGATCAGACGGCTCATACTGGAGCTGTCTGATCAGGGTCTGCACTGTTTGCTGAAAGAATTTGATATATATGTTCCTTTACTTTCTAAAATGTCTACAATATTCCACCTTCCATATTTCATTCTATTTTGTTAATGAATATTCAGTAGGTATTGAAATTTGGCCTAAATACAGAACAGGGAAAGGGTTAAAATAGTTCAGCTCATTTACATCCATGATGTCATTACTTCTGACATGAATATTCAACAGGGAAAGGGTTAATAAATAGTAGTAGGTTGTGGAAATAACTTTTGTGTGGAAATAAATATGAATTATCACTTTAAATTGCAGTGAAAGTTTGATGCTAAAGTCTATGTCGCTAATACTATTCTTAAATGTTTTAGACAAGATCAGTGTGCTTTTCAGTTCCGTATCAATCGCAATTACTCAAAGGTTTTTGACTGGTTCCCCAATGAGTTCTGACTGGTTCCATGTATGTTTGTGATATTGAACAAGAAATTATGAGTGGCGATACAACCCGTTCTTAGTGACTCACAAATGTATTAATGATATAAATTGTTCTGAGAATCTTCATTAAATAGTCCAAACCGTATTATGAATCAAAAGTTATGAGATATGTAAACAAGAGCACCACATGCAGGTGCCAAAGCTTGTCTGTTCAATTGCAGCCCTTGTGATGGTGAACATTGTGTGAATAGTAAAGAAGTACGTAATAACCAACTTTAAAGTTTCTAGCGAGAACGGCGACAAAGACAATGCAGACGCAGGAGTTATAAATAATAGCTAATATTGTTTTCTTTGAAAAACAGAAGAGCTAAGAATATTATTAATTTATAGACAGATTACCTTTAAATCTTGTTTGTAAATCTTGCAAAAGTATAAAAATATTATTAAAAGTATAAAGTTTTGGAATAATTTAGCAGTTGATGTTTACTCTTCTCTTACTGAATTTTAAAACACATTTACCTTTCTTTGCCCAAATCCTGCTGAATAGTTACATACATCTTCATGTTCTATAAATGTTTCTCTGTGCAATCACTGCTGTGAAGTGCACTGGTTGTAAAATGAACTTGTAAACAGAGCAGACCCTGATAAGACAGCTCCTGCAGGAACTGTCTCATCAGGGTCTTCACTATTTACAGGTAAGTATATTGACGTGAACAGCAGGAGGATGGTTAAAGCTAGTTATAGTATTCAATTCTACTTATTTACCATTGGTAAAATATTTACCTTGAGAATTTCTATGATTTTGAGCTTTGTATCCATCACAAGTGTATCGAGATCTTCTTGCCGTCTCTTTGTTGGAAGGACATCATGGTGATCTGAAGTTATACATAGACATGTTGCTCATACATGCTACGATGCATTGCTTTATTTGTCATAAGACATGCTACAATACATTGCTTTATTTATCATAAGACAAGCTACAATCCATTGCTTTGTTTTACAACATGGTGCAATGCATTGCTTTGTGATAAGACAAGCTACAATGCATTGCTTTATTTGTCATAAGGCAAGCTATAATTCATTGCTTTGCCTTACAACATGATGCAATGCACTGCTTTGTCATATTAAAGACAAGTTACAATGCAATGCATTATTTGTCATAAGACAAGCTACAGTGCATTGCTTTGTTCCAAGATATACTACAATGCACTGCTTAATATTAGAAAAGTACCGGTATCCCTTTACTCCATGAATATTCATACGAGAAATAATGACATGAATATTAATTAACTGATTCTTTACATACACACATTTTAAATATAATCTTTCTACAGAGGCGTCAATATGAGGGAATGAGTTAAATAAGGCTACCTTTGAACCGAACTTCAAGGGACCATACATGTTAGTTCGAGATAACAGAGGTTATCCGATTTCTGATCTGCCCAATTTCTTAAGTTCACAGCTTAATGCAGTTCTAAATTAATGCTGAAAGCTCCTGTAGGAGCTTTCAGCATTATTTTAGACTTCCATTAAGCTGTCTCACGTGTTTCTAGATATGCGTAGTAATACATTTTATAGCAATTCTGTATTTTAAGTTTTGGAAGGACCGGACTTTTAGTTCGATTTATCCCAAAGTTTGACACCTTTGCAAACACCTTTCTACACCTTTACAAACAGAGTGGACCCAGATCAGATGGTTCCTATAAGAACTATCTGATCAGGGTCTGCTATGTTTGCTTGTGATATTACATAAATATGATTCTACAGTTTCTGTCTGAGCCACAATGCCCTATGCCATTATACCAAATAATCTAATTAATATTCATGATGTCATAATTTCTTACATGAATATTCATGGAGTAAATAATTAAAAGTTCTGCAACAAGCCCTAGACAAGCTATATGTCATATATTCTACACACCTTCTGCCACACTCCCCACAGAATAGGCCATATTCTCTGGCACACAATCCAGTATGTTCAAAAGTGTTTTTGTGAGACGCAGCAAATCACTAAATGTGTAAAAACCAAAGTAGATCAGCTCTCTGGCCAAATTCACAACCTGAAATTATCAAGATAAATATTTTGGTGGAATAATAAATAAACACAGAAGAAGAAATAAACATATATAATTATCAAGGCTGATTATTTTTTAATAAAAACAATTCTATCATTTTGAGATACATGTAATTAAAACCAAACTAAGTGTCTGCATGCAAATTGATTACTTAACAAAATTATTGAAACACATTATCAAAGATACTCTTTTTTCTTTTTTTTGAAACTTTCATTTACAATTTATTACACAGCTGTAATATAACTGACAACTGCGTATCCTTGATGTAACTGTATATCTGTGATGTAACTGTATATCCGTGACATAACCGTGTATCTATGATATAATTGTATATCTGTGATGTAACTGTATATCTGTGACATAACCATGTTTCTATGATGTAATTGTATATCTGTGATGTAACTGTGCATCTGTGACATAACTATATCTGTGATGCTACTAATCTGTGACATAACTGTAATTGCGACGTTACTATATATCTGTGACTTAACTATATATCTGTGACGTACCAGTATTTGTGACGTAGCTGTGTATCTGTGACATAACTGTGTATCTGTGATGCAACTACATATTTGTGACGTAACTCTATCTGTGACGTAACTGTATATCTGTGACGTAACTGTGTATCTGTGATGTAACTGTGTATCTGTGAAGTAACTGTATATCTGTGATCATCATCAAATATCTATCACTTTTTTCTTCATTAAAATGATATTAACAGAATAATTCCAACACTATGACCAAATTAACACCTTCCCTATTGAATATTCATATAAGAAATAATAACCATAATAGCCGTCTGATCTTGGTCTACTGTCCTTGCAAATGCGTGAAAAGGCATTTATATGAAGGAAAGGGTTAACCCTTTCACTCATATAAACATGTTTTCACACATCAGCAAACAGAGTAGACCCAGATCAGACGGCTCCTATAGGAGCCGTCTGATAAGGGTCTGCTCTGTATGCTAATGGAATAAGATAGATCTATTTCTATACTTAGTAAACTGGCTACAATGTTCCACCTTCCTTATTTCGTTGTAACTATTATGTCCATGAATATTCATTAGGTATTGAAATTTGTAATAAACATAGAACAGGGAAAGGGTTAACAATTTTCAATACCTACCGAGTATTCATTTTCAAAATAGTTATAAAGAAATATGGAAGGTGGAACATTGTAGACATTTTAGAAAGCAAAGAAACAGATATATCAAATTCTGTTAGCAAACAGAGCAGACCCTGATCAGACGGCTCCTCTAGGAGCCGTCTGATCTGGGTCTACTCTGTTTGCAAAATGCGTGAAAACACGTTTATATGAGGGAAAGGGTTAATGACTATTGTGTGGAACAAAATGTTACCTCATATGTGAGTTTATTCTGTTCCCTGTCAGCAAATGATCCATCCTGACTGACATTGTTAAGATATTCCTCAACAAACATGATTGTCTGAGAGAAATGGGGCTTAACTCTCTCCTTCTCGGGGTCTTTGCCGATATTAGACTCGTAGCTGAAAACAGACATTATTTTCAGAAAATACATTCCACACATGCTTCAAATGAAACTAGAAAATAGTGTCCATAGGACAAGGATGTAAGTAGCGTAACTATCTTACACCAAATTGTTCAACTGTAAAAGTTGGAAGTAAATCTTCCCATTGGTGTATGAAGAGTATGACACACAAGATAACTCTGGCGTCCGTGTTGTCGTCCTTAACATTAACTTCAAAACTGGCAGCTGCATTCAAACAAACGAATGTTGGCATCCCCATGCGGTGCTCTTGTTTCACTATATGTTATATAGTGAAGAAAATTTCCCATAACTCTGGTAAAAATTATCAGAACAAAAATTCCTTTCCTTTAAATACATCTTCTCATCAGCGGTGTTCATCTGTGAAAGTTTAAATAAGTTATGGTGGAATGTCATGTGATCAGGATCTTCACTGTTTGTCACTAACAAGTGTTTTAGACCCTGTTTGTGCAAAACAAAATATTCCACATATGATCTGGATCTAAGCTGTTCAGAATCTGTAGCATATACAGTTCAACCTCATTATATTGAATTTTTAGCAAAGAAACCTTGAGAACTTTTTAGGCAGGTGGCTGCTTAATGCTGGGTTAAAGTCATGCAGAAAGCTCCTAGAGGAGCTTTCTGCATGACTTTCACCCTGCATTAACCCATTCCCTCATACTGACTACTTTTGACAACTCTGTAAAAGTCACTTTGTGAAACCATTGTGATAAATAGAGCACTTGCTCCTATAGGAGCAAATGCTCTATTCATCACAATGGTTTCAAACTACAAAATTCTAAAATTTTCCTTTTCTCTAGTTAATGCTCCTTTTCAGTAGATTTATTCAAAGAGGTTGTATCTAAAAATAGCCTATGAGGTAATGGGTTAAGCAGCCACCTGTCTAAAAGACTAGTAATAATACATGTCTGAGAGTTCGAGTAACTGAGAGTTCACTGGAAGTAAACAGCGCAAACCCTACAATAGCTAATCAGGGTCTACTCTATTTGCAAAAGCATAAAAGGTGAAATTATTAAGTAATGGGACAACAATTAGTACAGTTGAACTTCGATATCTCGAACTTGGATAACTCGAACTTCAGGATAACTCTAACTAAAAGTTCGGTCCTTCCAATATCTTACAATACAGAATTGCTCTAAAATGTAATACTACGCATATCTAGAAATACATTTCACAGCTTAATGCAGTTCTACAGTAATGCTGAAAGCTCCTGCAGGAGCTTTCAGCATTACTGTAGACCTGCATTAAGCTATGAACTTGAGAAATTGTCCAGATTACAAATCGGATAACTCAAACTTCTGTTATCTCGAACTAATTTATATAGTCACTTGAAGTTCGAGATATCGAAGTTCAACTGTATATTGGAAAGATCCTATTCACTGCCCTATGTTTCTTACTCTTCTATGGCTATCTGTTGGGGTATCTCTTTCCATAGTCTGGCATATTTAACAGGCTTCACCGTCTCCTGGGGATCTCTGTCCACATGCATGTGCAGCATCAGTCGGCAAAATGAGGCCCGCAACTCATACGACAATAGCTCATCAGCCATGCACCTGAAGAAATTTTTAGGTTTATAAAGCAATCATATACCTATAGCCTTTTAGGCCTTTGCAAATAGAGTAAACCCCAATCAGACGGCTCCTGCAGAAGCAGTCTCATCAAGGTATGCTCTGTTTGCTTATGGTATGTCTTATTCGTTACATGAAAATGCAACAAGGAAAGGATTAAAAGAAAACCCTTGCACAATCCTTGCAAACGAATTGTAGAAATAAATTTTGTTTGTGGAAAGATGCTGTGAAGTAATAGTTATTATAGCATCAATTCTTCATGTTGGTTGAAGTACAACAAGATCTAAAATGTATATATATACTAGCCAAATAAATACTTTCAGCCATTATTTTGGGATCATGGTTTATTATATACTGTATTGTACCCTAGATATTGTTCAATATGTTCCTTAGCTTTTGAACAAATTGATATGATTACAATTTACTGTGACATAAATAAGATGTTGTTTTTGTTTTTATCAAGAACGACTCCTTTATTCCATTACCGAAACCAGATTATCTCTCTGAAATGATTCTACAGAATAGTCATCTACAGTAAAACCTCTCTATAACGCCACTAAATTACATGAAGTATTTAGTGTTAAAGGCTGGTAGCTGCTTAAAGCAAGGTTAAATTAAAACAGAACACTCTTATAGGAGCGTTGTATTTTACTTTCACCTTGCTTTAAGCAGCGACCTGCCCTTAATACCATCTAATTAACACAATTTAGTGGCCGTTATAGAGAGGGTTTACTGTAGTAGGTACAAGGTTCGGTGGAAAACTGACAAATCTATAATCTGAAGTATGCCTTTTTAACCCTTTACTCCAAAATATTCATGTAAGAAATAATGATGTCATGAATATTAATTTAATTTTTTTTTATTTTATTTTTTTAAATGGTACATGAAAAAAGGAATTTTGGTAATGGCAGAATCTGTGGAATCATATCTATATCATTTTATGAACAAACAGTGCTGACCCTGATCAGATGGCTCCTATATAGGAGCCATCTAATCATGGTCTGCTCTGTTTGTGTTTGCAACAGTATATTTATGGAGTAAAGGGTTATCTACGGCTCCGACTTACCACCTGAGGAAGTATCGAAACCTTATACAATCATACATACCTTAGAATGAGATCAATGTCGAGGTCCTTGGACAGCTCGTTGATGGCCAGATATTGTCTGTCCAAACACATGTGGGAAAACAGGTCCAGCTGGTGCCTACAAATAAGTAATAAACGAAATTTAACACTTTTTCTGACAGAGATGAGAACTTTTACTTAGACTGACACAGTAACAAATAGTTAAGACCCTGATCAAACCACTCAATCAGGAGCCGTTTGGTCTTGGTCTGCACTATTTGGCTCAGTTTGTCTGTTCATATACTTATTGTAATTATGGTAAACATCCTGTGTATTTTACCTGTAGTACTTCAATACAGCCACATCACGTGAGCTATTCTCCTGGGCTGACATGGCCAGAGCTCGTATGTCCTTCTGCTGGGGCTGTCCGTCATCGTCCTTCCAGATCACCACTACATCTTCCTCCTCCTCTATGGTGAAGAATGGCTCCGATATTCCACTGTCAGGATTCTCATCCTCCATTTCCACCTCTGTCTGTGTCTTCACAACTCTGTGAATATAGAAAACATGAGTATATAAACTACATCAATCGGTTCTTCCTCCTCCAAAAAGAAAGCTTTGCATCTTTTTAAAACAAGAGTGTTCAAAGGAACACATGTGTCAGCTCGAAATTGACACAAAAAACTGTTAATCCACTAGAGTGAGAAAATCAGAACAAAGGGGAATAACTAAAAAAGTATTGCATGAAGAGTGACGGACCTTAGTTACATCAATGGTCCTCAATGAGAGGAAGACATATATGAAATTTGAAAGCTCTATAATGATTAGTTTAGAAATGACAGCCAAAGAAATGAAAGTGTGATGGACAGACAGACAGACAGACGATAGAAAAGTGATCCCTAAGTGACACACTGCCTCTCGACAGGTGACACAAAAACTGTTCAAACTCTAACACTTTTCTACTTTAAACATTATCAAATTATTTTAAGTTTGAAACACCATTGACCTAGTTTCAAAAGGCTATTATCTTGAACAGAAGCATAGAAATTTGATCATTAAACCTGACGAATATTCATGTAAGAAACAATGACCATCTGAATATTAACCATTTCCCTGTTCTGTAATCATGTAAGAAATAAAGGACAACATGAATATTAACCATTTCCCTGTTCTGTAATCATGTAAGAAATAAAGGACAACATGAATATTAACCATTTCCCTGTTCTGTAATCATGTAAGAAACAATGACCATCTGAATATTAACCATTTCCCTGTTCTGTAATCATGTAAGAAATAAAGGACAACATGAATATTAACCATTTCCATGTTCTGTAAGCATGTAAGAAATAAAGGACAACATGAATATTAACCATTTCCCTGTTCTGTAATCATGTAAGAAATAAAGGACAACATGAATATTAACCATTTCCCTGTTCTGTAATCATGTAAGAAATAATGACAATATGAATATTAACCATTTCCCTGTTCTGTAATCATGTAAGAAACAATGACCATCTGAATATTAACCATTTCCCTGTTCTGTAATCATGTAAGAAATAAAGGACAACATGAATATTAACCATTTCCCTGTTCTGTAATCATGTAAGAAATAAAGGACAACATGAATATTAACCATTTCCCTGTTCTGTAATCATGTAAAGAATAAAGGACAACATGAATATTAACCATTTCCCTGTTCTGTAATCATGTAAGAAATAATGACAATATGAATATTAACCATTTCCCTGTTCTGTAATCATGTAAGAAACAATGACAATCTGAATATTAACCACTTCCCTGTTCTGTATTCATGTTAGAAATAAAGGACAACATGAATATTTATTAGCTGAATTTTTATAATATACACTTTTCAATGGAATTTAATCCGTTGATAAAAAAAGTAGAACCAGATCTATATCATATCAAAAGCAAACAGAGCAGACCCCGATCAGACGGCTCCTATAGGAGCCGTCTGATCGGGGTCTACTCTGTTTGCAAATGCATGAAAATGTGTTAATATGAATGAAATGGTTAACTCCTATAGGAGCAAATGCTCTATTTATCACAATGGTGTCATAAAGTGACTTTTACAGAGGCGTAGAAAGGCGTATTTATGGAGGAAAGGGTTAAACAATAAAGAAAATGCAGGAAAAGTTTAACTTTCTGCATTCTGAGTAATTGTCATCTGCAAGCATTGTTGTCTGCTTCAATTCTAAAAGCACCTTTTTCTTCTATATCTTTGCAATAAACAGTGTCAGAATGACAAACAGTTTGGATCCTGATGAGACGTCGAGTTACTCAGCATCTCATCTGTATCCAAACTGTCTGCAAAGGTTTTTACAAAGTCATCAGTAGAGTGCTAGAGGTTAGTACATATACCAAATTGCATAACAAGCCTCCATACTAGGGTGTAACAAACATGATACAAACCTTGTTTCTATGAGGATGTCTTTGTTTTCCTCACTCAGTAGACACTTGCAGATGAGTTCCTGAGTGATGGGGATTGCTACCTTATTGGATACACACAGGTCAGATAGGTAGTCAAGAAACCTGCAACAACACACAATGTATTAGCAATTTACCTGTACAATAGTCATGTCTAACAATTTACCTGTACAATATTCATGTAAGAATATTTATTAGCTGAACATTTATGATGATATATGTACACAAGAAGAGTTTTGATATTGGTATCTATTATAATTTCATAAGCAAACACAGCAGATCCTAATCAGACAGCCTTGGCCCATCAGGGGTAACAAATTTAAGTGCAGCAAAAATATATACATTATAATTTTTTATCACTGTTTATAACTGTATAACTGTATTATATTGAATAACAAGAGCACCTCGTCTGTTCGATTATAGCCCAATGCGGATGCCAGAGTTATGCCAATAGTTTGTATATTTTTTTCCTAAAATAGACGAGCTGAAAATGATTCTACCTTGGTTCCTTGTTTTTGCGAACAAGTTTGACAAAAGTTTCTATCTCAGAGGCTGTGATATGCTTCTCCAGCAGCTTTCTATTGTTGTGAAGCAGTGCAGTAATGGTGTCCTCTGCTAGGACATCATATCCAATCTGACGCTGCATGAATGGGAAGTTTTTGGCTATGTATTCCTGGAAACAAACAAACATCACCTTATATAAATAACCTTAGAGTGAGTGAGTGAGTGAGTTGGGTTTTACGTCCGACCAACAGTATTTCAGTTATTTGCAGACGGCACCCGCATGAAGACAAGTTATAGTGCTGCCTCACTGGAATACCCCAGCCGCTGGCACATGGCAAGGGCACCCCACCCAGTCACATTATCCTGACACCGGGCCGACTAGTCCTAGAACTACCCCTTTAATGTCGAGCGTAGACAAGGGAGCTACTAGTACCAACTTTTAACAACTTTTGGTCTGTCATGGCTGGGGATCGAACCCACGACCTTAAATAACCTTAGAGCAACAGATAAAGGTGTCCTCAAATACTAAAATTATTCTTTCTCCACCAAACCCTATGTTATGATCCTGTAGAATTGTATCTATATTAAATCATTAAATCATAAATAAACAGAGCAGACAATGATCAGAAGGCCCCTACAGGGGCCGTCTGATATGGGTCTACTCTATTTGCAAGGTGTAGAAAGGCATATTTATGGAGTAAAGGGATAATACAGTTCTGTAGCAGCTGTCAGGAGAGGGAGTAATACAGTAAAACCTCTCTATAATGGCCACTACATTACATCAAGTATTTTGTGTTAAAGACAGGTGGCTGTCCTATAGGAGCGTTCTGTTTTACTTTCACCTTGCTTTAAGCAGCCACCTGCCCTAAATACCAATTAATTAACACAATTTATTGCCTGTTAAAGAGAGGTTTTAATTTACCACAATTACAATGTCACTGAGTAATGCAGCAAGTACAAAACGGTAGACTGTACCTGATTTTTCCTGTAGTCCTGTTGTGACAGTTTGAGGATTCTGTAACACAGTCTACATATCTGTCTGTATGGTGCGTGTCTCTGATCCATGATGTCCTCCATCTTCAGGGCGGGGCCGTCACCATGGTCTGTAAATGGGGCCTGTAGGATCTTAAATACCTGTGGAAATAAAACGATATATAGTTACCCTTTCCTATTATAAAGTCTGGATGAAGCGATAAATATCTTAACCATTTGCTCCACAAATCCACCTTTCTATGCCTTTGAAAAAAAGAGTAGATCCAGATCAGAGGGTTCCTATAGGAGCCGTCTGATCAGGGTCTGCTCTGTTTGCTTATGACATAATATAGATCGGATTCTACAGATTATGTCATGCTAAAATTTCTTTTGTTTATAGTGCAATTATAAAATTTCAGTTAATTAATATTCATGATGTCATTATCTCTTGCCTGAATATTCATTGAGTAAAGGATTAAACAGATATAGGGTTAAAAACCTCGATCTAGACTTTGGAGCAGTCAATAATGAGAAGCTATACAGTGAAACCCCTCTAAACCGGAATTCTAGTAGAAAAGAATTTAGATACTTTTAGGCAGGTGGCTGCTTCATCCAGGGTGAAAGTCATGCAGAAAGCTCCTAGAAGCTCCTAGAGGAGCTTTCTGCATGACTTTCACCCTGCATGAAGCTGCCACCTGTCTCCAAGACCTATATTTATACCAAATTTAACGTCCGGTTTAGAGGGGTTTAACTGTACCTGTTTGACGATGTTCTGTTCTCGCAGCAGTTTCTGCCTCTCCCTGCAGTCATTAGAGTTGTTCATGTCCACCTCAAGTGGGTCTCCCCCTGTGTCTGTAACCTCCTCACAGCACACAAAGATGATCAGGTCTGACAACAACTTTGTGATGATCCTGAAACAAAATAAAATAACAGCTGTAAACAGAGCATCATAAAAAGGTGTGTATTCAAAATACAGTAAAACCCTGCTAATGCGACCACCTAAAAGAAGTATAATTCTTGGTGCTACATGCAGGCGGTGGCATAATACAGGACAGAAGTAATGTAGAAAGCTCCCAGAGGAGCTTTCTGTATAACTTCTGTACTGCATTAAGCTACCACCTGCTTATAAAGTCACACATGTTTATTCATTAAGTGGTCGCATTAGAGGGGTTCTACTGTACATGTACAAAAATCATCTTTTCTTCACTAAACCCTATGTTGTGACCACTCTAAAGAACCGTCACAATGTAAGGTTTGGTCAAACCAGGATGTATCCATATGACACATAGTCCTTCAATTTATGCTTTTCACTTACAAGCCATAACTCATCCCAAATTGGTGAACTGTAATCAAAATTCTTTTTAACCCTTTCCCTCATATAAAGGCCTTTTCATGCCTTTGCAAACAGATCAGATGGCTTCTATAGGAACTGTAAGATCAGGGTCTACTGTGTTTGCTTGTGGTATAATACCGGTATAGATCTGATTCTACAGTTTCTCCTGGAGCCAAAATGTCCTGTGTTCATATGCCATTATAAAAATCTAATATATATTAATGATGTAATTATTTCTTTCATGAATACTCAACAGGTAAAGGATAAATTTGAGCAGAATTAGCTTCTGCTGTGTCACATAAGGATGACTCTTTTTCATGGACTTAAAATGCATGGAATGCATTTTAACCCTTTCCCTAATATAAACGTGTTTTCACGCATTTGCAAACAGAGTAGACCCAGATCAGACGGCTCCTTGAGGAGCCGTCTGATCAGGGTCTACTCTGTTTGCTAATAGAATTTGATAGATCTGTTTCTTTGCTTTCTAAAATGGCTACAATTTTCCATCTTCCATAATTCGTTATAATCATTTTATCTACGAATATTCAGTAGGTATTGAAATTTGGAATGAACACAGAACAGGGAAAGGGTTAAGAAGTGGACATGAATATGAATAGACTACAAAGACCTTACCTTTTTTCATTCTGTGTGATGGACCCTTTTTCAAGTTTACTAGCAATTTCTCCAGCCAGTTTGCTGGCATCATTAGCGAAATCCAGGTCCCGGACCTCTGAGGGCGACACAGGCACAATGTTGAAGGCTTCCTTGTCTTCTTTGATCTGGGCACAACCAACCTGCCAACGGAACATGTACGTACAGTTACTGTCCTTTGCAAACAATGCAGACCCAGATCCAGAAGGCGCCTAGAGAGGGCCTCTGGTCAGGGTCTGTATTGTTCGTGATTCATACTCTTCTTGGAAAGTATACCTTTTCATACTGAATGGACTTTATTGTTTCAAAGAATAATGCATTTTTTTCAGACAAAATTCAGCAAGAATTATTAAAGAAAAAGTCTCATTTTGGACAAATTGGTACAGTGTCTTATATTTATTTACTCTTATTGTACTGAAAAATAAATCCTGCTAAAATCCTGATTCTATGCCTATATTACTTACATCAAATTCTTTCAATCTTTTAACCTTTTACTTCAGGAATATTCATGCAAGAAATAAGGACATCATGAATATTAATGAGCTGAATTCTTATAATGACATTATAAAACCATGGCATATTCATAGCATACTTATGGAGTAAAGGGTTAAATATGAAACAAGAATTTTTTTTAATCACTTTTTTTGTCAACTGCATGCATTGTTTAATAGGAAACAAGAATTTTTCAAATATGTATCTTTGTCAACTGCCTGCTAAGCATGAGGTATTAAAAAATTAAACAAGAGCACCACGGGCGGGTGCCAACGTTCGTTTGTTCGATTTTAACCTTTATGACGGTAAACATGTGTGAAGTTTCATAAGATTTGCATGAATAGTAAAAAAGTAATAACAAATGTTAAAGTTTCCAAACAACAACGATGACGACAGTGTGGATGCAGAAATTACAAGGATATCTCATATTTTTTCTTCAAAAAACAGCAGGCTAAAAAAAACCATAACGCCCCCTGACTATCATCAATGGGGGCATAATGACATGTCTCTTTGTTTCGCAGAAGATGCAAGATCTTGACTGCTTTTACGAGCTTCTTTCCATCTTTTATTACAAGCAGTATACAGGGTATTTTCAATGATATTGAAAAAGGATTTCATGTGCTCTTTAATTATCAGTACAAACACATGTACAAGATGTACCTTGTTCATGACAGGTCTGTCATCGTCTTTATCTATAGCTAGAGATGAGGTGCTGTGAACCCAGGTACCAGTGCAAAGATGATGTAAACGAACATAGGAGTTCCTGCAAATATAACCAAGTTTTCTCAAATTATCTACTCTCTTATAAAGAGCCCAGGGACTAAGATTACAAAATTTCTGAGTAAGAGTTCATTCTCAAGTATCACGGTCACATTTTGAGCCTGCTCAAAATGTGACCAATCAGTTGTTTGAGAATGAAATCAGACTCAAACAAAAGGTTTTCTAACCTCAGGACCTGGCAAAGTTCCATGGACCCTGTTTTCAAGCAGGGTGGTTGTCTCATAATTCTTATTCTTTAGCATATTTGAATTGAAATAAACACAATATGTCCCCCCAACACAAGCTTAGTTTGGAGGCCATAATTAATTGTTGCAAATAACAAGAATGCTTACATGTAACAAAATACGCTGTCAATCTTTTTCTGATCTAAGGGACCTAACTCTAGAGTGTCTATTGATGATTGAGCAAAAGTTTTTCCTAAGTTACACAGTAAACAGTAAGTTTGGCATCAATTCTGCTTTTATAGGGTCATCACACCATTGTGTCTGGGGCAACGTGAATAGTGACTTATGTTACTGTTTGAAAAAGTATAAATGATTGGGATTATTAACCCATTCCTTCATAGGCTATTTTTAGATCCAACCTCTTTGAATAAATCTACCAAAAAGGAAATTTTTAGAATTTTGTAGTTCTGAAACCATTGTGATAAATAGAGCATTTGCTCTTTAGGAGCAAATGCTCTATTTATCACAATGGTTTCAAAAAGTGGCTTTTACAGAGGAATAGAAAGACATAGTTATGGAGGAAAGGGTTAACCCTTTACTTCATATATACACCTTCCTATGCCTTTGCAAAAAGGGAAGACCCAAATCAGACAGCTCATGTTTGAACCATCTGATCTGGGTCTTCTCTGTTTGCTTATGATATAATATAGATATCATTTTGCAGTTTCTGCCATGGCCAAATATTCCTATATGTATTGTGCTATTATAACAATTAATCTAATCAATATTTATGATCTGGGTCTACTCTGTTTGCAAAGGTGTAGAAAAGCGTGTTTATTAAGTAAAGGGCTAACAACCTAGGGACCTCATACTATATAAGCCAAAGTGTCTTACCTGGGAACCAGTGTGTCTGATCTCACCATGGTAGTTGGATCCAGCTCAAACAGTGTAGCTATGTCATGACCATGGGGAACCGACACCAGACAGTAAACTGGGGAACCAGGAGGCCCTCGCAGCTTTTGTCGATTAGGGTCATATGTTGGATCATTGTCAATCTGAAAAATATAAAAATGATTATCCTTCGTCCAGGTGCATTAAATTTTTTAAAAAGAAACAACATTATAATTTTTCAAGATTAACTTTTTATTTCATGAATATTCATGTAAGAAATAATGCTAGCATAAATATTAACCCATTCCCGCATATTGATGCCTTTTGCCGCCTCTGCAAATGCTCTATTTATCAGAATGGTTTCAATATTATACAATTCTAAATATTTTCTTTTCTGTAGTAAATGCTCCTTTTGGGTAGACTTTTTCAAAGAGGTGTGGTCTAAAAATAGCCTTAAGTGGGAATGGGTTAATTAGCTGAATCTTTATAACAGTGTATCAAGATAGGAGTTTTTAGCCATGGCACAAACTGCAGAATAACATCTTTTCAATGTAATCCAATAAGCAAACAAAGCAGACCCTTATCAAATGGCTTCCTGTCTGATCTGGGTCTACTCTTTTTGCAAAGGTATGAAATATAGTCTCTATCACATAAAGGGTTAATGAAAAGGCATGTAAATCTTTATCTGCTGAATATTCATGCAAAGACTGATGGATATAAATAAATTCCTTTATTGAAATAAAGAACTTTATTGCCATTTCAAAGAGTACAGAATTAGATCTGTTAATATTGTAAATAAACAGAGCAGACCTTGGTCAGACAAGAAGCTCTCTGGTCTAGGTCTACATAGTTTGTAAAGGTGTGATAATCATGTAACGAGTTTAAATTCAAACTTTAAATTTATTTAACCATATGCCTTCTAACACTTTTGCAAACAGAGTAGACCCAGATCAGATGACTCTGTATGAGCTGTCTGATCAGGGTGTGCTAAGTTTGTTTATTGAATAATATAGATATGATTCTACATGTTCTTTTGGCCAAATATTTCTGTTCTTAAAATGTTGTTATAAAACTCAGCTAAGAAATGAGCAGGAGTGTATTTTTACTATATTATTCTAACATGGATTTTTTTTGTGATCCCTAGGGATCATCTTGCTAAAGCAGGTGACACAATACCCTGTTCAATATTCATATAAGAAATTATGACATCATGCATATTTATTAGCTTAAGTTTTATAATGTAAACTTTTCAAGGGAAGTTTTTGCTTTGACACAAACTGTAGAATCAGATCTATATAATTCCATAATCAAACAGAGCAGACCCTGATCAGACAGCTCCTACAGGAGTTGTCTGATCTGGGTCTACTCTGTTTGCAAAGGCATATTTATGGAGTAAAGGGCTAAGTAACCATGGCATACCTCTGCTGCTAGATAGTTTCCTGAGGCCAGATGTTTGAACCTGAACAAACTGTTCCAGTGGCCGGCCCCTCCCCTACATGGGTCATGTTGAACAACCTGAAGAGAGCATAAGAGAATACAGGTAAAAAACAACAACAACCCATATGTCATCAGGAATCACTGCATATTCCAAACCTCTGATATCTGAAAACAAGTTAACATGCATTTCAAAGCAGTCTAGACTGTCCAGGTAGTAGATATAGGGTTTCAGTTTGCATTGCCTTCTATTCTAGTTTGCATTGCTTTCTATTCTAGTTTGAATTGCTTTCTATTCTAGTTTGCATTGCTTTCTATTCTTAGTTTGCATTGCTTTCTATTCTTAGTTTGCATTGCTTTCTATTCTTTCTTCTTTTCAGCAAATATGTTCCCTTTCTACGCCTTTGCAAACAGAATAGACCCATATCAGATGGCTCCTGTAGGATCAGGGTCTACTCTAGCTGTTTGCTTATGATATAATATAATATAAATATAATTCATAATTTCTGCTAGAGCCAAAACTTCCTATGTCAATGTGCTAATATAAAACTTAATCTAATTCAAATTCACAATGTTATTATTTTTTTCAAATAAAATTATTCATGGTGTAAAGAGCGATTTAAATGTCAAGCTACAAACATCTCATCTGGATCCAAACTGAATGCATTTAAATTATTTGCCTATGTTTTCACATGCAAAGAATTCATCATGATTATACATGCTATGTCACACCCACCTCTATCTCCCATAAGGCCTTGGAGCTAGTCGCCGAAGTAGCGGAGGATCGTGCCGTGGTCCTCAGGAACACATGCAGCTGTTTTTTATGCTCATCTCCGGTGAGAAACTTCTGTTCTTCAGCATGAAACAGTCGAACCACATCTCCCTGAAAAAACAACAACAACGATGATGCAATATTATCCCTCTAAAACCACCATTTAACCCTTTCCCTCATATAAACACATTGGCATACATTTGCAAACAGAGTAGACCCAGATCAGACTGCTCCTATTGGAGCTGTCTGATCAGGGTCTGCTCTGTTTGCTTTTGACAATATGTATATAGATCTAATTCAACAGTTTGTGTCAAAGCATTATCTGTATTATAACAAGAGCACCGCAAGCCAGTGCAACGCTCGTCTGTCGTCATTGTCAAGATGAACATGCATACCAAAAATGAAGGTTGTAAATGAAAAATTGAAGAAGTTATGGTCAATGATAAGATTTCAGATGACGACGATGTGGATGCCGGGGTTACGACAATAGCTCGTGATTTCTTCGAAACAGACGAGCTAAAATGTCATTATTTCTTACATGGGATAAATTAACAACCAACACGTTTTTTATTTTACTGCATACATGTTTCGATTTACATCTTCATCAGTGCATAACAACTATAATTTTTTATTATTTCTTACATGAATATTGAACAGGGAAAGGGCTAAAACTCATGAATATTCATGTAACCATCATAAACATTCCTTAGCTGGAGTTTTATAATGCCAGATGAACATGAGATGCTATCGCCATGGAAACTGTAGTATCAGACCTTTATAATGACATAAGTGAACAGAGCAGACCCCGGTCCTAAAGGAGCTATCTGTTCTAGGACTATTCTGTTGGCAAATGTAAAGGGTTTGCTTAACCCTTTCTTTCATATAAATGCGTTTTCACCCCCTTGCAAACAGCATAGACCCAGATCAGATGGGTCCAGTAGGAGCTGTCTAATCATGGTCTGCTCTGATTGCTTATGACATAATACAGATGATTTTACAGTTTCTATGGCCAGAAATTCCTCTGTTCATTTGTCAATATTAAGATTAAACTAATTAACCCTTCACTTGCTATTCGCGTCAATATATCTACCTGTAAATAGTGAAGACCAGATGAGACAGCTCCTGTCTCATCAGGGTCTGCACTAATTACAAATTGATTGTGCAACCAGTGCACTACACAGCAGTGGTTGCACAGCGAAATACTTGTACACAGTGAAGATATATTATATGTAATTATACAACAGGCATGTGTAAAGAAGGAGAAATGTATTTTAAAATTCAGCAAAAGAAGGGTTAATATTCATAATGTCAACATGAATATTTATGGAGTAAAGTGCTAATCAGTTGAAAAGATTTAATTCTTCTAAGCTACAAAGAAAATTCATGTCAGATGAACTTTGCCAATACATAGGATCCTGATTAGATGCTGAGGGAAGATATAAGCACACTGGCAGTTTGATGATGTCAGTCACTGATTTCTATCAAACGATCAAACGCTGATTATTGATTATAAAAGGTTAATCTTTTCCCTGTTTAACCCATTCCAGCATATTGACGCCTCTTGACGCTTCTGTAAATGTCACTTTGTGAAACCATTGTGATAAATAGAGCATTTGCTCCTATAGGAGCAAATACTCTATTTATCACAATGGTTTCAAATTACAAAATTCAAAAAATTTCCTTTTCTCTAGTCAATGCTCCTTTTCGGTAGATTTATTCAAAATGGTTGGATCTAAAAATAGCCTATGGAGGAATGGGTTAATTTAGCTACCACCTACATTTAACCCATTCCCTCATACTGACGCCTTTTGACCCCTCTGTAGTCACTTTTCTTTTTTTTAAATCATTGTGATAAATAGAGCATTTGCTCCATAAGAACAAATGCTCTATTTATCAAAATGATTTAAAAACTGCACAGTTCTAAAACTTCCCATTTCTGAAAAAATCTATTTATTCAAAGAGGTAGGGTCTGAAAATAGCCTATGAGGGAAAAGATAAATATCTATTACAGAGCTGACCCAGATCAGATGGCTCCTACAGGAATCTGATCTGGGTCTACTCTGTTTGCAAAGGCATGAACAGGCCTTTATATTAAGGAAAGGTTAAGGATGGACAATCTATCCTGAAAAAGTTAAAGCAGATGGCTATTATTATGCAGACATCAATTACTTAGAAGGAGATGAGTGTCAGGAGGGTCTGACAAATCCATCACAAGCTAATGAGTTTACCGTAACTACACTTAGTATTAGAACATCCACTCTCCATCGGTTTGTTAACCCTTTCCTTCATATAAACGCCTTTTCACGCATTTGCAAACAAAGCAGACCAAGAACAGACGGCTCCTATAGGAGCCTTCTGATCAGGGTCTGCTCTATTGGCTGATGGAATTTGATAGATCTGTTTCTTTACTTTCAAAACTGGCTACTATGTTACACCTTCAATATTTCATTATAACTGTACTGTTCATGAATATTCAATAGGTATCGAAATTTGGAAAGATATAGAACAAGGAAAGGTTAAAATTAGGCTGACAGAATAGCAAATAGTGCAGACCCTGCACAGTTCTAAAAGGAGCACTTTGACCTTTGACCTGGGTCTGCAGTGTTCTGCACTATCTATACCAATTCTTAGGGTAATTGGAGTATATAAGAAAAATCTATTTATGGATACAGCGCCAGCAGCTGTAAATCAAATATCCACAACTGGTATTGTTAACATATTTTATTTATATTTCAACTAAAAGTCATATAATATATCTATGTATATAATGGACACATCTTTTAACCCTTTACTCCATAAATACACCCCCTTCTGCGTGTCTGCAAACACAGTAGACCAAGATTACACGACTCCTGTAGGAGCTGTCTGATCAGGATCTGCTGTTTGCTTATGACATAATGTAGATATGATTTTACAGTTTCTGCCATGACCAAATATTTGTGTCCATGAGCTATTACAACAAATTAATCTAATTAATATTCATGATGTCATAACTTCTTACATGAATATTCATGGAATAAAGGTTTAACCCTTACTCTGTTCAGTATTCATGTAAGTAATAATGACAATATGAATATTTATTAGCTTAATTTTTATAATATTTACTTTTCAAAGGAATTTTTTGCTTTTACAAAAAATGCAGAGTCAGATCTATAGCATGTCAATAGCAAACAGAGGGCTCCTATAGGAGCCGTCTGATCTGGATCTACTTTGTTTGCAAATGCGTGAAAAGGCCTTTATATGAGGGAAAGGGTTAACTCTATACAAACTAGTGGTGAACTTTTGAGATGCTAAATATGGTGTCAAGATCTACATTGTCATTCTCAGAAAAATGGAGAAAAAGTTTACTTACAAAATTAATGCACACAACTCTTTGCACATATATAATAGTTGAATCGAGTTCAAGATCTTTTAAATTTTCACTATAAAGTTTCTGAGCACAAGAAATTTAAAAAATATCTGTTTTGATACCATGGCAAAAAGAGTTCTGCATTGCAATCAATTCTTTGTTAACTTAGGCTCAGCAGTTCATGAGCAGAAATCATTTGAATTAATTGGTGACGCCGACAAATGAAACCGAATGACATAGAAATATGCCTTTCTACACCTCTGCAAACAGAGCAGAACCAGATCAGACGTCTGCTCTGTTTGCTTATGAATTAATATAGATATGTTTCTACAGTTTTTGCCATGACCAAATATATTGTTCATGTGTCATTATAAAAAATAACATAATTTATTTTCAGGATGTCATTATTTCTTACATGAGTATTCATGGAGTAAAGGGTTAACCGATTGCATTTCCCTCCTACCGACACCTTTTTGGCTCCTCTGTAAAAATCACTTTTTGAAACCATTGTTTATCACAATGGTTTCAAAACTACATACAGTAAAACCTCTCTATAATGACCACTAAATTACATCCAGTATTTTGTGTTAAAGGCAGGTGGATGCTTAAAAGTAAGGTGAAAGTAAAACAGAACACTCCTATAGCAGCGTTCTGTTTTACTTTTTCACCTTGCTTTAAGCAACCACCTACCCTAAATACCAACTTATTAACACAATCAAGTGGTCGTTATAGAGAGGTTTTAGTGTAATTCTAAAAAAACAACTTTTTTCTAGGTCCTTTTTGGTAGATTTATTCAAAGAGGTTGGGTCTAAAGAAGGTTTAGGGGGGAACAGGTTATTTATGAACCGTTGAAAGTATGATTTGATTTGTTATAATCAATAATTGTCCAGAATTTCATCCATCTGTAAGTCCTTAGGGTGTTCAGTCTGTATGAGTTTTCCCCAAGAGGTAACTTATTCCATAACAACTGATTTTGTTGAAAATATTTTCGCTATTCCAAACACAAAACACAAAAATGCAGAAATTTGCATTCAACAGAAATAACTGGCCAGAGAGAATATGTACAGTACAATAAGAATGTTAGCATCCTTGTCGTGTGTAGAAAATGAAAACTATCTTTTCACCCATTCCCGCATATTGACGCCTTTTGCCGCTTCTGTAAAAGTCACTTTGTGAAACCATTGTGATAAATAGAGCATTTGTTCCACAGGAGCAAATGCTCTATTTATCACAATGGTTTCAAAACTACACAACTCTGAAAATTTCCTGTTCTCTAGTAAATGCTCCTTTTTGGTAGATTTAATGAAAGACCTTGTATCTAAAAATAGCCCATGCGGGAATGGGTTAATTTAAACCCTTTACCGGGTAGAGACTGCTTTTCAAAACAGAGTGGACGAAGGTCAAGGAGACTGCTCCCACAGGAGCCATCTGATCTGAGTCTAATCTGTTTGCAAAGGTGTTAAAGGGTTAAACCCCTTCCTTAGTATTAATGCCTTTTCACACCTTTGCAAACAGAGTAGATCCAGATCAGACGGCTCCTATAGGAGCCGTCTGATCTGGATCTGCTCTGTTTGCTATGACATTATAAAAGATCTTACTCTACGGTTTCTACCAATACCAAAACATCATGTTTACATAATAAATTAAATTTCGAGGGCTTGGTGCAAAACTATTCTAACTCCTTCACAAAGTGAACCAAGACCTCAATATGCGATCTTGCTGAGAAATAGAACATTCTCCTCTTAACTACAGCCATTCGACATGGACAAAATAGTTATAATGAAATATGGAAGTTGGAACACATTGCAGCCATTTAAGAAACTAAAGAAAAAGAACTATCAAATTCTACTAGCAAACAGAGCAGACCCTGATCAGATGGCTCCTATAGGGACCTTCTGGTCTTGGTCTACTTTGTATCAAAATGTGTGAAAAGGTGTTTATACATGAGAGAACTAGAAAATTGTGTCTGTAAGACACAGTAATGCCCCCGTGTGGGTGCTTGCCTAGCTGCACGTAAAATTCCCAAGTCATTTGGCCTTGATCTTGGGCTTGCGGGCAGCATGGGCTGGGTGTGCAATGAAAGTATGGATGGTGTTTAATGTGTATATGCAATTCCATGGCAATAGCTACAGTGGTTAGGGAGAAATAAGACAATGAAAAAACTGTGAAAAAAAACTGCACGTAAATGTGACAACCAACTGCATGTAAAATTTCCAAGTCATTTGACCTTGACCTTGGGCTTGCCGGCAGCATGGGTGGGGTGCTAAATGATAGCACAGATGGTAATTGATGTGTATGTGAAGTTTCATGTGTATAAGTGTAGAAATTACTGACTTATAATACTTGAAAAACTGTAACATCCAACTGCACCTAAAAGGAAAACACACGGACAGACAGACAGACAGACAGACAGACACAGACAGACAGACAGACGGACAGACAGACGGACATGTGCAAAACATAATGCCCCCTGACTATCGTCAACGGGGGCATAAAAAGTTACGATAATATAGATTTTATTCTACACCTTTTACCCTAGTCAAATATACATGTATGGTTTCATTGGTTGATAACGAAGTTTTACCCCTTTAAGGACATCCTCCATGTTTTCCTTGTAGTCCATGAAGAGCACCATCTTCCAGCTTGTGTTACAGCTCACAGAGTTGACCTCCTTACAGCCTGGGTTGTCTGGCAGGTCGTAGTTACTGACATGCAGGGGCTGCTCTGCGTTTACAGGGTTCAGGATGGCCTTGTCACCCACAACCACCTGGCAAGTACATTGACAAATACAGTAAAACCTCTCTATATTTATCACAATGGTTTCACAATGTGAATTTTATAGGGGCGCAAAAATGCTAGGGGATAATGTGCTAAAGCAAGGTGAAAAAAACACAGAATGCTCCTATAGGAGCGTTCTGTTTTGCTTTCACCTTGCTTTAAGCAACCACCTGCCCAAATTGCAAACTAATTAACAAAATTTAGTGGTCGTTATAGAGAGGTTTTAATGTACATAATTCTTGATCAGTGTGATAGATACAAATTCTGTTCTCAGAACAACAGATAAATGTGCGTACTCAAATACTAAAATCGTCAATTCTCAACCAAACCCTATGGTTTGACCACTCTTTAGAATCGTCTCGAAGAGAAACCCTACAAATGTGACCACATTTTAGTCTAGAATCATCTTGAAAAGACAATTCTAAAGAGTGGTCACGACAAAGGGTTTGGTGGAGAAATGAAGAAATTATTCTAGAAAATGTTTTATCTCGACCTCTATGTTCTGTCCAATTTTTTTTTATTACCAAGTCAACATATATCTTTAAGATTTTCCTATGAAAAACTAATAAGCCCTTGGGCGGGGCCATTTTTGGCCTGGGGGTCATAATTCGAACATCTTTTGTAGAGGACCAATAGATCATGCTACATACCAAATATCAAAGTTCTAGGCCTTACAGTTTGAGATAAGAAGATTTTTAAAGATTTTCCTATGAAAAACTGATAAGCCCTTGGGCGGGGCCATTTTTGGCCCGGGGGTCATAATTTGAACAATATTTGTAGAGGACCATAAGATCATGCTACATACCAAATATCAAAGGTCTAGGCCTTACAGTTTGAGAGAAGAAGATTTTTAAAGATTTTCCAATGAAAAACTAATAAGCCCTTGGGCGGGGCCATTTTTGGCCCGGGGGTCATAAATTGAACAATCTTTGTAGAGGACCATTAGATCATGCTACATACCAAATATCAAAGTTCTAGGCCTTACAGTTTCAGAGAAGAAGATTTTTAAAGATTTTCCTATGAAAAACTGATAAGCCCTTGTAGAGGACCATAAGAATAAGATCATGCTACATACCAAATATCAAAGGTCTAGGCTTTACAGTTTCAGAGAAGAAGATTTTTAAAGATTTTCCAATATTGCCATATATGGAAAAAAAATGACCACGCCCTCTGGTGGCCATGTTTTTTGCCGGATCAAAATTCTTTTAACAACTTTTAAAGTCTATCAACTGTGAAACATTTTGTTGAAAACGATATTCAAATCGGACAAGTCATTCTGGAGAAGAAGATTTTTCTAGATATTGTGTACAGTTGCCATGGCAACAGGACCGATGGCCCCACCCACTATATTTTAACAACTTTTGAAGCACCCACCCACAGTATGTATCTGACCAAGTTTGGTTACAATTGGGCAGTCGGTTTCAGAGAAGAAGTCGTTTGAAATTGTTGACTGACAGACAGACGGACACACTAACAAATGGGTAGTTGTGTGACTTTTTCCTTTGATCTTTTCTTGTGGGACTAGTCCCACAAGTAAAACTATTTTTGGCTCTAACTTTGGAAATAGAATGATCTGGAAGCTAACCCTAACCCTATGTCCCACAACTGGCCAGGTTAATGTCACAAGAAATGGCCAGGTTAATGTCACAAGAGATGGCCAGGTTAATGATTTTACTTGTGCGACTAGTTAGAAAAAGGACGCCGGACACAGGGGTATCACAATAGCTCACCTTGAGCACTTTGTGCTCTGGTGAGCTAAAAAATCAAAACTTCTGTCAAACTTGTTGCAGCCCATATTCCAATCCACATGACCATCCTCACATATAGCTGGTTCATATGTAAAAGTTTGAACGAAAGCTCCCAAATAGTGTAGGAGGAGTTAGCTGCACAAGATTTTTTTGCTATATAAGGAAAAACAAGAAAGGGCCATAACTTCTGTCAAAATTGTTACAGCCAAAAATCCAAACCACATGACCATCCTCGCATATAGCTGGTTCATATGTAAAAGTTTGAAGTAAATCCCTCAAATAGTGTAGGAGGAGTTAGCTGCACAAGATTTTTTCGCTATATATTCTATACAAGGAAAACAGTGCTGGAGCACAAGATTTGCTATATATTCTATATAAGGAAAATAGTGTTGGAGGAGTTAGCTGCGAAAGATTTTTTCGCTATAAGGAAAAACTACAAAGGGCCATAACTTGTCAAAATTGTTGCAGCCAAAATTCCAAACCACATGACCATCCTCACATATAGCTGGTTCATATGTAAAAGATTGAAGTAAATCCCTCAAATAGTGTAGGAGGAGTTAGCTGCACAAGATTTTTTCGCTATATAATTATTCTATATAAGGAAAAACTACAATGGGCCATAACTTCTGTCAAAATTATTGCAGCCAAAATTCCAAACCACATGACCATCCTCACATATAGCTGGTTCATCTGTAAAAGTTTGAAGGAAATCCCTCTAATGGTGTAGGAGGAGTTAGCTGCACAAGAATTTTAACAGACAGACAGACGGACAGACAGACGGACAGACAGAAAGCACAACATCAATATGTCTCCCTCCCCTAAACGGGGGAGACATAATTAGATAATTTTTTATAATAGCATATGAACCCTAGACATTTAGTCTCAGGCAGAAACTGTAGAATCAGGGCTATATTTTACCATAAACAGAGCAGACCTTAATCAGAAGGCTCCTACAGGAGCCGTCTGATCTGGGTCTACTCTGTTTGCAAAGCGTGAAAATGTGTTCATATGAATAAAGTGGATAACTGATGAATATTCACTTCAAACAGAGGAGACCTAGATCAGACGGCTCCTGTAGGAGCCATCTGATCAGGGTCTGCTCTGTTTGTTAATGGAATTTGATAGATATTGTTTCTTTAAATTTTAGTTTCTAAATTGGCTACAATGTTCCATTATCCGTATTTCATTATAACTATTTTGTCCATGAATATTCAGTAGTTATTGAAAATTTGAATCAATATAGAACAGAGAAAGAGTTAACAAGTTAATATGGATAACTTTAACCCTTTCCTCCATAAATACGTCTTTCTACGCCTCTGTAATAACCACTTCTTGAAACCATTGTGATAAATAGAGCATTTGCTCTTATAGGAGCAAATGCTCTATTTATCACAATGGTTTCAAACTACAAAATTCTAAAATTGTACTTTTCTCTAGTAAATTCTCCTTTTGAGTAGATTCATTCAAAGAGGTTGGGTCTAAAATAGCCTATGGAGGAAAGGGTTAAATTTGTAAATGACAATATATCGCTGTAGCAGGAAGTAGAATCAGGTCTGTTTGCCTGAAAATCTGGGAAAATTATCAAATTGTTATGATCAGTATTCTTACCGGCAAGAACAAATAGCCAACTGATTATCAAGAGGAACCCATTTATATAATAATCCAGGGAACTATTCAGACATGTGCAATTCAATTTTATGCAGATCTATTTGACTGAACTTCATTAATTCAAGACAGATTCAATTACATTGCAATTCAGTATTTCCATATAAATGATATTAACCCATAACCCTTTCCTTCATATAAACATGTTTTCATGCATTTGCAAACAGAGTAGACCCACATCAGACGGCTCCTTGGTCTACTCTATTTTGAGGGCTTGGTGCAAAAACTATTCTAACTCAAGGAGTTAGAATAGTTTTACACCAAGCCCTCCATTTACAAATGCGTGAAAACATGTTTATATTACGGAAAGGGTTAACTAATACTTTTAAAATTGTATACCTTGTCCCCAGCCTGCCGTAACTTATAGAAGGGAACAATGTAGAACCAGGACCCCTCATTTCCGGAGGGGTCCAGTGACACTCTCATGGCATTCTTCTCGAGCTGGGCCGGTAACCGCTTGTTCACCGTCAGGTATTTATTGCTTTTCATGTGAAGAAGCTGTAAAACACAAAAACAGAATTACAACTAAGTTTTTACCTCCTGAACATATAGTAAGAAATACTGACAAATATTTGTTGATATATATTTGGTCGTCTGCTGAATTGTCGTCTGCAACATTTTCTAAACTATTAATTTTCTTTCTGATAATTTTGCAGAAGTTAAGTCTGAGTGACAAACAGTCTGGATCTCAGATCGAGCCATATTTTCTTTGGGGTCTAATCTGGATCAAAACTGTTTGTATAGGTCATAAATGACGGGAGAATCTGCCACTATCTTGCATTGAGATCAGATCCAAACTACCGGTATTTGATGATCAATATGCATAATTGCAAAGATTTGTCTATTATTTTACTCAATGAATATTAATGAAAGAAATAATGACATCATTAATATCAATTAGATTAATTGTTATAATAGCACATAAACACAGGAAGTTTTGCCCGTGGCAGATACTGTACAATCATATCTAAATGGTATCATAACCCATTCCCTCATAGGTTATTTTTTAGACCCAACCTCTTTGAATTAATCTACCGAAAAGGAGCATTAGCTATAGAAAAGGAGCATATTAGAAATCTGTAGTTTTTAAACCATTGTGATAAATAGAGCATTTACTCCTATGGAGCAAAATTTAATGCTCTATTCATCACTAATGGTTTCAAGAAGTGACTATTACAGAGGCATAAAAAGGCATATTTATGGGGGAAAGCAAACAGAGCACACCTAGATCAAACAGCTCCTACAGGAGCCATCGGATCTGGGTCTGTTTCCGTTTGCAAAGGCCTAGAAAGGCATATTTAATGGAGTAGAGAGTTAAACAAAAACATCAGATGCTAAGAATAATTTGCTAAATAAGCAAAACATAAACTAAATTTCCATAATTCAAGGTAACAAATCACATCTCTGGGCCCTCCCTAAGTTATTGCGACTGCTGCTTAGAAGTACAGAAGAAAGCATTACTACTTTATTATAACCTTGAGTGTCTAAAAAAAATAAATGCCGTTGCTTCATGCAGGAAGTAATGTAGAAAGAAGGCTTTTCAACCTTTCCCTCATACAAACACCTTTTAACGCCTTTGCAAACAGAGTAGACCCAGATCAGATGGCTCCTATATAACCCATTTCCTCATATTGACACCTCCGCAAAAGTCACCTATTGAAACCATTGTGATAAATAGAGCATTTGCTCCTATAGGAGCAAATGCTCTATTTATCACAATGGTTTCAAACTACAAAATTCTAAAATTTTCTTTTTCTCTACTTAATGCTTCTTTTCAGAAGATTTATTCAAAGTGGTTGGATCTAAAATTAGCCTATGTGGGAATAGGTTAAATAATGCCTTTTCACTCCTTTGCAAACAGAGCAGACCTACATCAGACGGCTCCTGTCGGATCAGGGTCTGCTCTGTTTGCTTATGAAATTATAATAAATCTGATTCTTCAGTTTCTACCAATACCAAAATAATGTCAACATATGCCATTATGAAAATTAACCGAATAAATATTCATGAGGTCATTATTTCTTGCATGAATATCAACAGGGAAAGGGTTAAAGACAGCTTTCTTCTTAAATTTCACTCTACATTCAGCTCCTACCACCTGTCTAACTCTCTACTCAATAATCTCCAACTTTTCATGCCTATGCAAACTGAGTAGACCCAGATCAGACAGAGGACAAATATCAAGGTCTAGGCCTTACAGATTCAGATTTTTAAAGATTTTCCTATGAAAAACTGATAAGCCCTTGGGTGGGGCCATTTTTGCCCAGGGGTCATAATTTGAACAATCTTTGTAGAGGACTATTAGATCATGCTACATACCAAATATCAAAGGTCTAGGCCTTACAGTTTCAGAGAAGAAGATTTTTAAAGATTTTCCTATGAAAAACTGATAAGCCCTTGGGCGGGGCCATTGTTGGTCCGGGGGTCATAATGTGAACATCATTCCATTGCCCCTAGCCACTGATGCTTCTGACAAAATTTGGTTAAAATCGGGTCAGCAGTTTCAGAGGAGATGTCATTTGAAAATGTGGACGGACGCCGGATGCTGGATGGATTGCGGTCACAAAAGCTCATCCTGAGCCTTTGGCTCAGGTGAGCTAAAAAGCTGTTTACATTTGCAAACAGAGTAGACCAAGACCAGACGACTTCTAGAGGAGCCATCTGGGTCTGCCCTGTTTTGCATATGATGAAATTATATAGATCTGATTCTCCAGAATCTATCTGCCATTGCCCAAAAATCCTGTATTCATATACCATTATAAAAGTTCAGCTAAAAATATTCATGATGTAATTATTTGTTATATGAATATTGCCCCTGATTAACCCATTCCTCCAAAGTCTATTTTAGACCCAACCTCTTTGAATAAATCTCCTAAGGAGCAAATGCTCTATTTATCACAATGGTTTCAACAATTGACTTTTACAGAGGCGTAGAAAGGCTTATTTATGGAGGAGAGGGTTAAATAACTTGAATTACATTTCTTCTGCGTTATCATTTTAGAGATTCTACTGTTGCAACAGTACATACAACAGTACATAAAATTAATGAGCTAAGTGAACAGAGAGACCATTCAAAGAGACCGCTAACTATTTGAAGGCCAACGTAAATTATTTTTAGAGAACCTATACGACCAGCCTGGATCCGGATGAAAAGCAGCATCATTCAACATCTGATCAGGATCCAAACCGTATGGCTATCAGTATGTTATGATTTTTGAAGAGAAATAGATGAAAAACAAACTTTGAGAATTTTACAAGACAACAGCTTGGCAAAGGACAATAACTAACCACGCAGGGAATTAATTAATAATGAATGGTAATTACGCTATGAGTGCCTCTTCAAATCAATGTAACAGGAAATTGTCTAATTTCAAAAATTAACCATTGGAACAGGGCTGTGGAAAATAACATACAGTAAATCCCATATCAATCTGATGTTCAAACTAGTACCAATGCCTTCTTCAAGACAGGTGGCGGCTTAATGCAGGGTAAAAGTCATGCAGAAAGCTCCAAAAGGAGCTTTCTGCATGACTTTCATCCTACATTAAGCCATCCACCAGCTTAAAAAGACTAAAATTCTTCTTAATTAAAATTCCAGTATTAGAGAAGTTTTACAACTACTTATTTAGAAAGCCTCATTGAACTATTTTTTTATATTTCTTCCCTAAACCCTATGTTAGTCTGCAAATTATTAGAATTATCCCTCCGAGGCAATTCTAATGGGTTGCAGGAAGATACAGTTTGACTGATAAACAGTTGAACTTCAATATCTCGAACTTCACGGGACCTGCATACAAATTATTTTGAGATTCCAGAAGTTCGAGTTATCCTATTTCTGATCTGGAAAATTTCTTAAGTTCACAGCTTAATGCAGGTCTAAAGTAATGCTGAAAGCTCCTGTGGGTGATGCATTTTAGTGCAATTCTGTATTGTAAATTTTGGAAGGACCAAACTTTTCGTTATCCCGAGTTTGAGATAGTTTGACTGTATTAGTACATATTTTGGCTACAACCTCGCTGGAATGTGAGAATTCTGCCAAGGTCAACCAGAAAATACTGCAATTTAAAGCAGTTTGTACAAACGTTAACCCTTTCCTCCTTAAATACACCTTTCTAGGCCTCTGTAAAAGTCACTTTTTAAAACCATTGTGTTGGGAGCAAATGCTCTATTTATCACAATGGTTTCAGAACAACAAAATTTTCCTTTTCCCTAGTAAATGCTCCTTTTTGGTAGATTTATTCAAAGAGAGGCTGGGTCTAAAAAGAGCATATAGAGGAAAGGATTAAAGGACTGTACCATTACACTACAATGTTTCAAAATCAAGTGTCCTATGCAAAACAAACCAATCTGCAGCTGAATCTTGTCAGCTTTACCCAATCCCCCGTACTGACGCCTTTTGACGCCTCTATTAAAGTCACTTTTTGCAACCATTGTGATAACTATTTATCACAATGGTTTCTAACTACACAATTCTAAAATTTTCCTTTTTTCTAGTAAATGCTTCTTTTCAGTAAATTTATTCAAAGCGACTGGATCTTAAACTAGCCTATGAGGGAATGGGTCTTAAACAAGAGCAGCGCAAGCAGGTGCGAATGCTCCTCTGTCTGCATTGTCAAGATGAACATGCATACCAAAAATGAAGGTTGTAAATGAAAAATTGAAGAAGTTATGGTCAATGTTAAGATTTCGGATGACAACAACAAAGACGACAACAACAACGACGCGGATGCCTGAGTTACGACAATAGCTCCTGATTTCTTCTATGAGGGAATGGGTTAAATAATTAAACTAGAATGAGTGTTTAATCATGTAGAACTTGATATGATATCACATCTATAACAATATCTGTCTTGTTCTACATCATTTGCAAAATCTCAAATACACCTCTCTCCGTAGCTGAACCCCTGGTATATATACCTGGTGTAAAAATTAACAGCATAAAAGATAACTGCAGTTGGCAACCGGCCTGCAGAATCCATACCTTAATGCTACATTAGTTCCGAAAAAAGAGAAAAGCCTTCATATTCAAAAGGAAAAAAAAAAATGTGATGTAAAAACTTGCATGATTGAGGTAGCATCTGGCATAAAGTAAAACTTCTCGCATGTAGAGCTTCTACTACTTGTATTTCACGGTTATTTAGCTTTACCTATAGATAAACACCCCTTTGTATGAAAGTCTATTTAGATTTGTAAACATTTCAAATTACATAAATTTATAAACATAAATGTCTTTAAAATTTAAGGTGGTCAGGCTTAAATTAAGCAGGACAAAAGTAATTCAGAAAGCTCCTATGGCAGCTTTCTGCAATGTTTTAATCCTGCATTAAGCTACCGTCTGTCTTTAACCCTTTACTCCATAAATACACCTTTTTTCGCCTTTGCAATCTGATCAGGGTCTTCTCTGTTTGCTTATGATATAATATAGGTATGATTCTACAGTTTCTGCCATGGCCAAAATTTCCTATGACCATGTGCTATTATAACAAATTAATTTAATCAAAATTCATGACATCATTATTTCTTATATTCATGGAGGAAAGTGTTAAGACCCAGACTATAGAGTAATGGGTTAAGCTTAAGATATGAGATTTGGTGTTTTATTCTGAATAAATAAGGCAATGCTAACAATTAATATGAAAGCTAGATCTGAATCAAGCCAAGTATTTTTGGCAAATATCAAAGCAAAGTTGAATATTATAAGCACAAACAGAGCAGACTCTGATCAGATTACTCCTACAGAATGGCTCCTGTAGGAGTCATCTGGTCTGGGTTTACTCTGTTTGCAAAGGTGTATTTATGGAGTATGGGGTTAAATACTGAATATATGAAGTGGAATGGTCTATCATTGTTTAACCCTTTCCTCCATAAATACGCCTTTCTACGCCTCTGTATAAGTCACTTGTTGAAACCATTGTGATAAATAGAGCATTTGCTCCTACAGGAGCAAATGCTCTACTTATCACAATGGTTTCAAATTACAAAATTCTAAAAATTTCCTTTTTTTCTCTAGTTAATGCTCTTTTTTGGTATATGAATCCAAAGAGGTTGGATCTAAAAATAGCCTATGGAGGAAAGCATTAATGATAATTCAGTTAAGAACAACAGGGTATGTCAAACAGCGAATTTATAATCACAAAAAGTGCAAACCCTGATCAGAGGGCTCCTTGAGGAGCCCCTCTAATACAGGTCTACAATGTTTGTTAAAGACTCTCGTCTCCCACAGTTGAAAGGTTTGTTATATTCAAATCAATAAAATTTTGAGGAAATACATTAATTTTCTGATAATTGAAAAATAACAATACTGCTGAGGCAACAGCAACTTGTCATGTAAATGAAATGTCAGGTCATGAAAATGTCATATTCTTTGCCCAGTGTTGTTGGTTATGATTCTACTGTTCGAGTCAAGGCTAAAAAGTTACTATTCCATGTAATAGACTCCTTTCCCTCATATAAACGCCTTTTTAAGTACTTGCAAACAGACTAGACCCAGATCAGACAGCTCCTATAGTAGCCATTAGATCAGAGTCTGCTCTGTTTGCTTATGGTATAATATAGATCTGATTAACCCTTACCTCCATAGGCTATTTTTAGATCCAACCTCTTTGAATGAATCTACCCAAAAGGAGCATTAACTAGAGAAAAGTAAAATTTTATAATTTTGTAGTTTGAAACCATTGTGATAAATAGAGCATTTGCTCCTATAGGAGCAAATGCTCTATTTATCACAATGGTTTCAAGAAGTGGTTATTACAGAGGCGTAGAAAAGCGTATTTATCGAGGAAAGGGTTAAACAGTTTCTGCCTGAGTCAAAACATCCTGCTCATAAATACTCATGATGTCAATGTACCTTATATGAATATTAAACAGGGAAAGGGTTAAAGGCAGGTGGTTGCTTAACCCTTTCCCTGTTCAGAATTCCGTAAAGAAATAATAACAGCATGAATATTTATTATATGAATTTTTATATTAACCCTTCGCTTGCTATTCACGTCAATATACGTACCTGTAAATAGTGAAGACCCAGATGAGACAGCTCCTGCAGGAGCTGTCTCATCAGAGTCTGCACTATTTACATGTTGATTGTGCAACCAGTGCACTCCACAGCAGTGATTGCACAGCGAAATACTTGTACACAGTGAAGATATATGTAATTATACAACAGGGCATGGGTAATGAAGGAGAAGTGTATTTTAAAATTCAGCAAGCGAAGGGTTAACATATTATGTGCATAATGTGAGTTTTTGACATTGGTAGAGACTATTTCAAAAGCAAACAGAGCAGACCTTGATCAGACAGCTCCTATAGGAGCCATCTGATCTGCATGGGTCTTCTCTGTTTGCAGATGCGTGAAAATGCATTTATTTGAGGGAAAGGGCTAATGAAGGGCAAAAGTAGTGCAAAAAGCTCCTATCGGACCTTTATGCATAACTTTCATCATGCAGAATAATACCTCTTGAATGGTTGTACTAGATGTTTTACTGTAATTCAGTTTTGTTCAATAAACTCAGATACAAGACAGTTTCATAAAAATGAAGATAAACTGTTTGGTAAACTTGCACTTGCTGAACAAACTGCAACTTGCACTTATTAACTGTTCACTTAACCCTTTCCCTCATATGCTATTTTTAGATCCAACCTCTTCAATAAATGTACCGAAAGGAGCATTAACTAGAGAAAAGGACAATATAAGAACTTTGTAGTTTGAAATCATTGTGATAAATAGACCTATAAGGAGCAAATGCTCTAATTATCACAATGGTTTCAAAAGGTAATTTTTACAGAGGTGTAGAGGAAAGGGTTAATACAGATACCAAATAGAGCAGATCCAAATCAGACTGCTCCTGTAGGAAACATCTGATCAGGGTGAGCTCAGTTTGCATATGAAATTATATAGATTGGACTGCTATACAGTGTTTCCGCCATTTCTTATAACACTATAAAATTTAAACTTTATATAACAAATATTCATAAAGTCATTATTTCTTATATGAATATTAATGAGGTATACGCTAAAGGTTAACGTCTGCTTCAAAGGCTATATTCTAATTTGCTAAAATATGAGGATGGTAATTTATTATCATTCTACAAAACAGGCTATATATAAAACGAGGAAGGTAACTGATTATCTCATTATGATAAAAAATTGTTTGTAAACACAAAATGATCATTTAAAGGCTTTAAACCCGCTTTACACGCTAATTAAGTTTTCGTCTGCTATAATTTTTGTCTGTTTCAATTCTTGAAATAAAATTTCTCTAATTGCTTTGCAACAGTATGGAGAAAGTGTCAAACAGTTTGTATCCTGATGAGACATCGCATTATGCGGCGTCTGATCTGGATGCAAACTGTTTGCATACCTAATTACGGTTTAGCGGCATCGACATGCAAAGTGTTAATAGCATTTGTCAACACGAAGGCAGATATAGGTAAAATAATATGCCTTTAACCTTAACTGTGCTGAAAACAATTTTCCCGTGCTCGAAACCTGGCCTGATTCATATTAAAACCTTTAATCCATATTTAATCCTTTTAATGATTTTGCAAACAGAGTAGACCCAGATCAGATTGCTCCTGTAGGAGCCATTTGATCCAGGTCTGTTCTGTTTGCTTATGAAATAATATAGGCCTGATTCTACAGTGGCCAATTATAATCATCAGCTAATTAACATTCACAAAGTCATTATTTCTTACATGAATATTCATGGAGAAAAGATTCATGGTCTTTTTTCTACAAACCGAGAGCTTGGTGCAAAACTATTGTAACTCCTTCACAAAGTGAAGGATTTACAATAGTTTTGCACCAAGCCCTCGAAACAGACACCATGATAAAGGCTGATTCATTTTACAGTAACTTGTGCTTATGTCATAATAATCCACTTTGTTTTTGTATAATTACATAAACAGCTGTTATAACGAACACTTCAGACTATTAACCTTTACAAAAATATCTTACCCTCTTGACTTTTACATGACAAAAATTACTGATACAGTGAAGCTCATTTATAACGAAGTCCTCGGAACCCTCTGATTTCTTTCGTTCTATCCAAATTTCGTTATATCGGGTCCATTTTACTATATGTTAATTAGTGAGGAGGAATATATTTTGTTTCGCTATATGCAATATTTCGTTATATCCCAGTTCGTTATAAGTGAACTTCACTGTATATTCATCATATTAATGACCATCCTCGACATAATTCTCACCATCATCCCCAACATCATCACCTTCACCAACTTCATCATTATCATCACTACCACCACCATTATCATCATCATCATTATCAGAATCATCAACTTCATCATCATCATCACCACCATCAACATTATCACTATCATCATCACTACCATCATCATCATCACCATCATCATTATTATCATCATCATCCCTGCTGTTTACCTGTATAACACTGCCATACTGCACATCTTTGCCCAGTTCCTTCTGGTTCTCCTTCTCATTCTGCTTCTTCTCCTGCTCGGCTGCATGCTGAAATCACAAACAGAACTCAGGTCATCGGCAATGTCAAAGGTTCCGTGAATATTAACGTAAACATGAATATTAATTAGATTACCTATTATGACAGGACATGAATACAGAAAATTTGGCCATGGAAGAAACTGTAGAATTAGATCTATATTACATCATAAGCTAACAGAGCAGACTCTGATCAGATGGCTCCTATAGGAGCTGTCTGATCTGCGTCTACTCTGTTTGCAAAGGTATAGAAAGGCATATTCTTTGAGTAAAAGTGTTAATCTTTAGTGAAGGTTTAACCCTTTCCCTCATATAAACGTGTTTTTACGCATCTGCAAACAGAGTAGACCCAGATCAGCCGTCTGATCAGGGTCTACTCTGTTTGCTAACAGAATCTGATTAAGATGCTTCTCTACATGTAGTTTCTAAGAGCTGTCCACAGGACAGCGCGCTCCACTTTCTTAAGTGCCGGATAGTGTAGTGGAAGTCTAAGTCAGAAAGGGGAGATAACTATAGCAAAATTAATTTTAGGCTTACCTGTCCTTGTGAAATGGGTCCCCCTTGTAATAGTCAACATATATACCAAAGTTGAACCATTAATATTTTGGACAGTTTCTGAGACATAGACCTGAACATAAAACTTAACCAACAATGAAAAATCTAAGTCGAAAAAGGGGCATAACTATGTCAAAATTAATTTTAGGGTTACCTACCCTTGTGAAATGGGTTCCCCTTGTGATAGTAAACATACATACCAAATATGAACCAAATATCTTTGATGGTTTCTGAGAAAAGGGACCTTAACAAAAAGGTTAACCAACGCCAACGCTGACGAGAGGGTCATGACAATAGCTCCACTTTTTGTGTCGAAAAAACTAGAAAAATGGATTGCTACGGAAATCAATGGAACAGCCTTCGCCATTGGCAGGAATCTGTTGTAAGATTCAAATATTTACATACCAGAAATAATCATTTGATGTACCTGTATGAGTTAGCTCCCTTTGACAGTTATATTTGATTGGCACCATTGAACGGTACATTTAGCTTATTTGCATGTAAATTATATGTAGTAAGATGGGAATATTGCCTTATTTTCCTGAATAAAATCTATTTTCTAGGCCAACAACCAGTGTCAGCCACTGTACATGTGGTAACAACCTAATTAATATTCAAAGCGTTGTTCCGAAATAGAATCGGAGTCATTCAGAACTTGGCCGAAGATGTCCACTGATTTCCGTACAAAATCTCCGTTTCTAAAAAGGAGGCTCCTTTTAAAGAATTTAGCAGTATTCAGACAGCGATAATATTTAGCTGAACAAATATATCCTGTCGGAAAATGGGTTGTAAGCATAATATTTTCATTGCATGTATACCTGTACAGCTTCTGGTGTTGATTGATTAATACGAAAAATGCACATAATACATCTTTAAGCAAACCACCTGCTCTTATAGACTCCAATATTAATTCATTAAGCTGTCACTATAGAGAGGTTATCATAAGGACCAATCACTGATATCCAACAGGTCAAACCTCATGGCAACGAACACAGCTGAACTTTTTTTTAATTTCAGAATTCAGACAGCTTTATTTCATATTGATAAAATTATGACAAGTCTACCTGCAAGCTAAACAAACTAAACTAACATTTCCAGAAGCACCAACAGAGTTTGATTAGATAACTGCACTGTAAAAACATTTGGTTAACATCTGTTTTGTGTTGAGCATTTAATCCACAAATACACCTTTCTTAGTAACACCTTTGTAAACAGAGAAGACCCAGATAAGACGGCTCCTGTAGGAGGCCTCTGATCAGGATCTGCTCTGTTTGCCTATGATTTAATTAAGATATAATTCTACAAAGTTTCTGCCATGGTCGAAACACCAATGTATTAACCCATTCCCACTTAAGCTATTTTTAGACCTAACCTCTTTGATTAAATCTACCAAAAAGTGGCATCAACTAGAGAAAAGGAAATTTTCAGAATTGTGTAGTTTTGAAGCCATTGTGATAAATAGAGCATTTGCTCCTGTGGAGCAAATGCTCTATTTATCACAATGGTTTCAAAAAGTGACTTTTACAGAAGCATCAAAAGGCGTCAATATGCGGGAATGGGTTAAGTGAAAATTCCGGTTTAGATGGGTTTATTGTACACTCCCCTTCCTCCATAGATACGCCTTTCTACACCTCTGTAAAATCACTTTATGAAACCATTGTGACAAATAGAGTATTTGCTCCTTTAGGAGCAAATGCTCTATTTATCACAATGGTTTCAAAACTACACAGTTCTAGACTTTTCCCTTTCTCTAGTAAATGCTCTTTTTCGGTAGATTTATTCAAACAGGATTGGGTCTAAAAATAGCATATGGAGTAATGGGTTAAAAAGACCTTTGATGAATTCAAATGGTTTACCCTTTCCTTCACATATACACCTTTTCATGCCTTTGCAAACAGTTTAGACCCATACCAGACAGCTTCTGTATGTAATTACATAGATCTGATTTTACAACCAGTTTCAACCATTGTGAAAAAATCCCTCTTGCGTGTTCCATTTTATTGATTCTGTCAATGAATATTAATAACGTAACAAAATCTTGAAAATGTGTTAACCCTTTCCTTCCTATAAATGCATTTTTGCGCATTTGCAAACAGAGTATACCAGATCAGAAGGCTCCTGTAGGAGCCGTCTGATCAAGGTCTGCTCTGATTGCTTTTGACATCATATAGATCCGATTCTAGTTTTTTTTTGTCCAAGGAAAAATATTCTTTGGAGAGGTTTACATTATGAAATTTCATCTAAGAAATATTCATGATGCCATAATTTCTGACGTAAATATTGAACAGGGAAAAGGTTAAACAAGGAAAGGGTTAACCCTTTCCCTGTTCTGTTTCTTACAGATTTCAATACCAACTGAATATTCATGGCCAAAAAGGTTATTATTAAATATGGAAGGTGGAGCACTGTAGCCATTTTAGAAAGTAAAGACACAGATATTTGAAATTCTATAAGCAAACAGAGTAGACCCTGATGAGACGGCTCCTCTAGGAGCCGTCTGATCTGGGTCTACTCTGTTTGCAAATGCGTGAAAAGGCGTTTATATGAGGGAAAGGGTTAACTATAGTCTTGATGAAAGAAGCGGATGACAAAATTTTGTCAATTACTCCCGAGTATATAATTTAGTGTGTACAGAGATAAACACCTATGAAAATTTTATTAGGACAACTTCTGACGCTCTATTTATTTATGATACTACATCCCCTTGTACATATTTCATCTCTAAAATCATAAATTTCTCTTCAGGAGCTTTCAACCTTTGAAATGTAGGTCACACATACACTGTCATTTGCAAACAGTGTAGACCCAGATCAGAGGGCTCCTTGCAGAGTCCTCTGATCAGGGTCTGCACTGTTTGTCATTCACAATCCTATCACAAGTCTTTCATACTGAGTGGACTCTATAGTTAACCCTTTCCCTCATATAAACGTGTTTTCACGCATCTGCAAACAGAGTAGAACCCAGATCAGACGACTCCTAGAGGAGCCGTCTGATCAGGGTCTGCTATGTTTGCTAATAGAAGTTGATAGATCGGGTTCTTTAGTTTCTAAAATGGCTACAATATCCAACCTTTCATATTCATTATAACTATTTTGTCCATGAATATTCAGTAGGTATTGAAACTTGAAACAAACATAGAACAGGGAAAGGGTTTAACACTGATGGGCTATTCCGCTACACTAGTACTGTGTCATTGATGTCTCCAAAAACTACCATCTGCTTTTACGCTAAAGGATAATTTTCTTTCTGATTGTCTTAACCCTTTCCCTCATAGCAAACGCCTTTTGCAAAATAAATAGAACCAGATCAGACAGTTCACGAATGAGCTATAAGATCAGGGTCTGCTCTGTTTGCTTATGGAATTTTATAGATCTGATTTTATAGTTTTCATCATGGTGAAAAAAAATCCCGTATCCATGCATGTTCCATTTTATTAACGAGTCCATGAATATTAATGAGGTGATAAATTCCTGCATAAATGTCAAACAGGGAAAGGGTTCAAATGTTCAGCGTGTCAAACAGTTTGGATTCTGACTGTTAGAATACATTATCCAGAATTGGTCACCTGGTTACTCAGCGCAGCATGCAAAAGGTTAATATGATAAGTGTCTGCTCAAAATTTGATAAAGATTCAAGCTAACAAAGAATCACTTAGTCATTCTTATAGTTCTTATCTATGGCCGTCTTCACTACAATGTCAACAAACAAACTTCTATAGGGAACAAAAAATCCTGGTGAAAGACAGGTAACAGCTATACGTTGTATCAGTCTTTATGGCATATCTTGAAATACTCACATCAACAGATAACCTTCTCATTAATATGGGTAGGAACATCAGAACCTATCTATAGCAGTCATATCATGAATAAATATGGGGATCTATAAGAACTGGTGGTTGCTTAATGCAGGGACAAAAGTAATGCAGAAAGCTCCTGGGAGCTTTCTGTATTACTTTTGTCCTGCATTAAGCTACCACCTGTCTTTAATCACCAGAATTAGACTAAGTTTTAGTAGACACTGTTCATAGATGGATTTTACAGTATTTTTAAGAGGTTTTGGTACAGGTGTTGGTTGGTACTTGATAACCTTGCTGAAGACTTCGTACTACTGCTGCATAAAGGATGTTCCGTTATATAAGTAGCAGAAGGGAATGTAACAGCAGCAGGAGTTAAATAGTAACATCAGTAGTGGTGGAAATGGTAGTTAGTAGCAGCAGTAATAGTATTAAAATGGTAATAGTAGTAGTAGTAGTAACAGTTGCAGAAGTAGTACATGATATAGTAGTAGTTATGGTGGTAGTAGGAGGGGGGGGGGTGGAGGGGGAGGGAGCGAGGTGGCAGGGGGGGGGGTTAACTTGGAAGTTGCAGGTGAACATGAAATTGAAAATCACATACACAATGACAGAAATAGATTAGATGCAGAATTAGTCCAGGGTGAAGAGAAGATCAAGCCAGAAGCTAAATTGGATTTGCTATAACGTATAGTACAAACAGGTTACAATACAACTGTAACTTGTTATCAAGTTAAGCCCGTCTCACACAGAACACACGGCTTATACGGTTGGCCATCCGTGTAAACCGTACATACAACCGAACCAACCGTGGCCTTATCCGAGTTACACTCGGGCCATTCGAGTGTATCCGTGAAAGCCGTGTATGATTTTTAAAACTTTTAAAAAACTGACATGGGTGCCATGTCCGTGTATAATCGTATTAGCGATCGTACAAGACCGTGAGAGACCGTGTGAGACCGTACGAGACCGTATATACAACCGCACATGAAGTCCACTCCACGAGTGAGCTCAACCGTGTCAATATCGTATATAAATCGTATGGAATCGTGTGAAACCGTTCCCAAGTCCTACATCCAACACCCGGATTAACACTCGAATGTCACACGATCACCGTACGATTCACACGAGTGTACACACGGTTTTATACGATCGCCATACGACCAATACGGTTTCATACGATCGCCATACGACCAATACGGTTCAAGTACGAATTATACATGGTCAAGTACGACCAGACATGGTCTCTATGTCTGTACAAAACTCGTGTATGATCAGCACTTGAACACAATAGAAAACACAACTACCTGCTGCCAAAATAATCTCAATGTCTATCAGTCTTATCATGATTTCTAATTCCCTTATTCTGTCATCTGCCATTTTCCTATACTTCTCTGTTGAAAGTTCGAAAATTTATGAAGCCAAGCCATCAAAACGAGTCCATTTATATAAAAACATACACGAATGTGTGGTTATTCGAGCATAACTCGAACAAAAGTCGGTGGGACCGTATGTAAACCCTGTGAATGTCCAGTTAATCGAGTAAAAGTCGTGTTTAATCGTACTAGGCCGTAACAGACCGTACTAGACCGTACTTGGAACCGTACAACAATCGTATGAATCGTATGAAAATCGTTTTGCATATCGTGTTCAAACCGTTATCGTGTTTCGTTTTCAAAGTTTTCTCTTCAGTAGATTTATTTAAAAAGGCTGTATCTAAAAATAGCCCATGGAGGAATAAGTTAAGTAAGTAAAAATTGCAACAAAGTTTAACCCTTTATTCCATAAACACGCTTTTCTAAGTCCTTTTCAAACAGAGAGTACATGTAGAGTTGTAGACCCAGATCAGACAGCTCTTGTAGAAGCCATCTGTACCAGGAGCCATCTGATCAGGGTCTGCTCTGTTTGCTTATGAAATTATAATAGATCTGATTCGACAGTTTCTACCAATATTGTTCCCTGTATTTTTCAAGAATTTACTATTATAAGAAATAATCTAATTAATATTCAAGGCGTTTATAAGCATTTACTAGAAAAGGAAAATTTGATTTCTTACATTGTCAGCAAACAGAGCAGACTCTGATCAAACGGCTTCTTCAGGAGCCGTCTGATCTGGGTCTACTCTGTTTGCAAACATAAGGGTCTGTACCTCTATGTATATCATATAGTATTTGTAGACTCCCAGGGAGTGGTACAGACCCCTATATATATGTTTGCAAAGGCATAAAAAGTGTATTAATGGAGTAATGGGTCAATATAATAAATGATGACATCATGAATATCAATTTGCTGAAATTTGATAACGGCATATGAATTTTTGGCCATGACAGAAACTGCAGAATAAAGATCTATATTCCAAAAGCAAACAGAGCAGATCCAGATCCTGATCAGACGATATGAGTCTACTCTGTTTGGAGAAGCATGAAAAGGCATCTCTATCAGGAAAAGTATTAATGCTAGACCCAATGTCCAGACAAGAGTGTTCGGAGGAACACATGTGCCACCTGCTCGCAGCTGACACAAAAACTGTCAATATGCTGAAATGAAATCAAAACAAAGGGAAATAAATAAAAAAGTATTGCATGCAGAGTGATGGACCTTAATAACATCAATGGTCCTCAATGAGAGGAAGACACATGTGAAATTTGAGAGCTCTATAATGATTATAAGTAAGTGGGATGGACAGACAGACAGACAGATAGACAAGGGAAAAGTGATCCCTAAGTGACACACTGCCTCTCGGCAGGTGACACAAAAAGTAAGAGAGGACAAGGGCATGACAGCAACTTGTTTTCTCAAGGAATGTGGGATAAAAAATGTTTATCTACCAAACTGACAGCTTATCATCATCTATTCCATCATATCAAGCTTTGTTGCCACAATCTAACATGATGTTCTTAACAAACCACATTCCTGGCACCAAACTACTGCATTGGTGCTAAACTATAATCCCTTTAACCCCTTCCCTGTTCTAAGTTTAGTCCAAATGTCAATACCTACTGAATATTCATTAACAAAATAGTTATAAAGAATTATGGAACTTGGAACATTACAGACATTTTAGAAAGCAATGAAACAGATTTATCAAATTCTATTAGCAGACAGAGCAGACCCTGATCAGACGGCTCCTCTAGGAGCCATCTGATCTGGGTCTACTCTGTTTGCAAATGCGTTAAAACACGTTTGTATGAGGGAAAGGGTTAATTACTCCATGAATATCTGCGTAAGAAATAAAGACATAATGAATATTAATTAAATTAATTTTTAAAATGACATGATAGACACTGGAATTTGTGTCCATAGTAGAAACTGTAGAACCATATCTATATCATAAGCAAACAGAGCAAACCCTGATCAGACGGCTCCTACAGGAGCTTTCTGATCTGGCTCTAGATACTTTGTTTGCAAAGGCGTAGAACTTAGGGAGTAAAGGGTTAGGTTAGTAAGAGTACCACAATTATTATAGTTCTTACACAGCGCATTTATTGGTCGAACATCTAAAACTGTTTTCAGTTTCTCTGTGTTTGCATTTTTAAAAACAAGATGTGTTTGTGACACACTATGCCCCCTCATATATTTGACCTCTGACCTTGAAGGATGACCTTGACCTTGACATTAATTAGATTAATTTTTAAAATGATATGATAGACACTGGAATTTTTTGTCATGGTAGAAACTGTAAAATCATATCTAAATCATAAGCAAACAGAGCAGACCCTGATCAGACGGCTCCTACAGGAGCTTTCTGATCTGGCTCTAGATACTCTGTTTGCAAAGGTGTAGAACTTAATATGGAGCAAAGGGTTAGGTTAGTTAAAGTACCACAATTATTATAGTTCTTACACAGCGCATTTATTGGTCGAACATCTAAAACTGTTTTCAGTTTCTCTGTGTTTGCATTTTTAAAAACAAGATGTGTTTGTGAAACACTATGCCCCCTCATATATCTGACCTCTGACCTTAAAGGATGACCTTGACATGTCACCCCTCAAAATGTGCGGCTTTATGAGATACATATGCATGCCAAATATCAAGTCTCTATCTGTACTGGCTCAAAAGTTAAGACCAATGTTAAGGTTGCGTTAAAGTTACAGACAAAGAAACAGATAATTTGACCTTTGACCCTGAAGGATGACCTTGAACTTGACATGTCACCGCTCAAAATGTGCAGCCTCATGAGATACACAAGCATGCCAAATATCAAGTCTCTATCTCTACTGGTCCAAACGTTATGGCCAATGTTAAAATCGGTGATTTGAACCATATATTTGACCTCTGACCTTGAAGGATGACCTTGACCTTGACATGTCACCCCTCAAAATGTGCGGCTTTATGAGATACATATGCATGCCAAATATCAAGTCTCTATCTGTACTGGTTCAAAAGTTATGATCAATGTTAAAGTTGCTGACAAACAAACAGACAAACGGACAAACAGACAAGGCAAAAACAATATGCCCCGACTATCGTCAATGGGGGCATAACAATTCTTCAAAATTTTCACCAGCTTTCTTCTATAAACAAAGATTTGAATATAACCACTTTTAAATCTAGTAACTCATGTTAACCCTTTCCCTGTTCTATATTTTGTCCAACATTTCAATACCTACTGAATATTCATGGCAAAAGTTACAATGAAATATGGAAGGTGGAATATTGTAGCATTTTTTAGAAGTAAAGAAACAGATCTATCAAATTCTATTAGCAAACAGAGCAGACCATGATCAGACGGCTCCTATAGGAGCCGTCTGATCTGTGTCTACTCTGTTTGCAAATGTGTGAAAACACGTTTATATGAGTGAAAGCACCCACAGTATCTCAACTCATTGAATGCTTCCAGGGAAACTGGGATTACTTGTGCAGTTTGGATCCAGACATAATGCTTTTCAACCCAGTGTTTCATAATCTGTACATTTTAAGAGAGATCAGGGAAAAACAACTTTCGGACAGAGGTTCAGATGAGATGTGTATATGTATACATTTTCAAGAATAACTTCTTTATTTCTCCACCAAACCCTATACTGTGAGCACTCTTTAGAATCGTCTCGAAGAGACGATTCTAAAGAGTGGTCACAGTATACTTATAGGGTTTGGTGGAGAAATGATGAGTTTAGTATTTCGGCACCCTCTTACATGTATATACAGTTGCTCTATTCAGATTTGAAGAAGACAACAATCTTTTCATGACAATTACTTTAGCATACTAAGAGGCAAATATCTTGAAAGATCAGGATGTTTGTGTAAGGTTTATCAGCCTTCAAAATGTAGAATAGCTACTTGGTAGATACAGTAGAATGTCTCATAAAGTTGCATGAAACAGGAAGTTGACAGGTTTTTCAAGGAAAAGATACTGATTTTTATCCATTATCTACATGAGCAAACAGACCTGAGCAACAGATAAAGATGTGTGCTCAAACGTCACTATAATAAACATCGTCTTTTCTCCACCAAACTCTATGTTGTGACCACTTTTTAGCATTGTTCTAAGGAGTGGTCATAACATAGGCAGGCCCGTAGCTAGCGATACGCACTTACGCATGTGCGTAACTTTAATTTGAAAATTGAAAACGATTACTATGGATAAATTTGAAGAAAAATGGAAGGCAAAGGGGGTAGACTTTGATAATGTTGTCTTGTCATGTAAACTTTATTACATTTCATCTTATTGATGCCTTCTGATGCCTCTCTAAAAATCATCTTTTGAAACCATTGTGATAAATAGAGCATTTGCTCCTATAGGAGCAAATGCTCTATTTATCACAATGCTTTCAAAACTACACAATTCTAAACTTTCCCCGGGGGAGCAAGCTGAGAACCTTTCAGTTTCAGAGGAGAAGATTTTCAAAGTTTTCTCTATATGTTTCTGCTGAAAACTACCCACCCCTGGGGCGGGGCCAATTTTGACCCCAGGGCCATAATTCATATAACTTTTGTAGAGGACCTATACATGATGCTATGTGCCAAATATGAAAGCTGAGAACTTTCCATATTCAGAGAAGAAGATTTTCAAAGTTTTCACTATTTGTTTACATTGAAAACTTCCCACCCCTGGGGAGGGGACAATTTTGACCCCAGGGCAATAATTAATATAACTTTTGTAGAGGACCTGAACATGATGCTCTGTGCCAAATATGAAAGCTGAGCGCCTTCCAGTTTCAGAGGAGAAGATTTTCAAAGATTTCACTATTTGTTTCTATTGAAAACTGCCCATCCCTGGGGCGGGGCCAATTTTGACCCAAGGGGCATAATTTATATAACTTTTGTAGAAGACCTGAATATGATGCTATGTGCCAAATATGAAAGCTGAGAACCTTCTAGTTTCAGGAGAAGATTTTCAAAGTTTTCACTATATATTTCTATTGGAAACTGCCCACCCCTGGGGCGGGGCCAATTTTGACCCCAGGGCCTTAATTTATATAACTTTAGAGGACCTGCATATGCTGCTCTGTGCCAAATATAAAAGATGAGAGCCTTTCAGTTTCAGAGGAGAAGATTTTCAAAGATTTCATTATTTGTTTCTATTGAAAACTGCTCACCCCTGGGGCGGGGCCAATTTTGACCCCAGGGTCATAATTTTTATAACTTTTGTAGAGGACCTAAACATGATGCTATGTGCCATATATGAAAGCTAATAACCTTCTGGTTTCAGAGGAGAAGATTTTCAAAGTTTTACTATATGTTTCTATTGAAAACTTCCCACCCCTGGGGCGGGGCCAATTTTGACCCCAGGGGCATAATTTATATAACTTTTGTAGAGGACCTATAGGTGATGCTATGTACCAAAGATGAAAGCTGAGAACCCTGTAGATTCAGAGGAGAAGATTTTTAAAGGTTCAAATTGTTGACGCCCGACGACGGACGACGGACGCCGACGGACGACAGACATCTGGCGATCACAAAAGCTCACCCTGAGCACTTTGTGCTCTGGTGAGCTAAAAATTAATCACTGCATGATATATTATCAAAATTAATCACCGTAACATACTACTCAGAATGGCAAATAGTACAGATCCAGATCAAACTGATCATAAATGAATCATTTAATCTGGGTCTACACTATCTACACCTAACGAATGTGTATAAAAGAAATAATAATGACTCTAATCTAATCAGCTGAAATGACATACTGTCCAATTTTTGTGCAGTTTCATGAAAAGGCAGAAAAAAACCCCAACAACTGCAAATGTACCATGATCATCCTGAATATTCATACAAACTTAAGAAAATAGAACAGATTAAGATCTAACAGCTCCTAAAGGAGCCATTTGATAAGAATCTACACTATTTGCTACTTAACACTTTCCCTCTTATAAACGCTTTTTCGAGCATTTGCAAACAGAGTAGACCCAGATCAGTTGGCTCCTATAGGAGCCGTCTGATCAGGGTCTGCTCTGTTTGCTAATGAAATTTGATAGATCTGTTTCTTCAGATTCTAAAATGGCTACAATGTTCCACCTTCCATTTTGCATTATAACTATTTTGTTCATGAATATTCAGTAGGTATTGAAATTTGGAATAAACGTTGAACAGGGAAAGGGTTATAATGTCAGTCTATTTTCAAAGTTATCAAAATGATGCCAAATTGACTTATTCAGCTTTACAAACCCATGTGCATGAAGAGAGGATTTTTGATGTCGAAGTACTCAAGGTAATTATAGGGTATTTCACTCCGCAAAGACATTACAAGTCCAAGACTGTCGCTAGTCAACTATTTTGAATCTTATTGGAAATTCATTTATGTCACACACTTTGCCTAAACATGTCAATCACTTTTGTAAATTTTCCAGAAAATGCAGTCAAAACTGAGATGCCAAGTAACCAGGAGCCTAAGGACCAAATCAAAGGGTTAACTCAGAAACAATTGTTTTGAAAAGTGGTAGAAATTGTACTTTACTGAGGCATAGATAAGATTATGTAAAAACAAGAGATGTCACAGTCACGTGACAAATGCCCCCAAAAATTGTACTCTGTGACCTTGACCTTTGACATATGGACCAGGGAGCTGAACGCGACACATCGTCTTTGTGTGGTGAACATTTGTGGCAAGTTATATTGAAATCCATTGATAGATGAAGAAGTTACAGACCGGACACGAAATTTGTGACAAAGTAATTGTACCCTGTGACCCTGACCTTTGACATATGGACCAGGGAGTTCAATGCGACACATCGTCTCTGTCTGGTGAACATTTGTGGCAAGTTATATTGAAATCCATTGATAGATGAAGAAGTTACAGACCGGACACGAAATTTGTGATAAGTAATTGTACCCTGTGACCTTGACCTTTGACCCATGGACCTGGGAGTTAAACGCGACACATCGTCTTTGTGTGGTGAACATTTGTGCCAAGTTATATTTAAATCCATTGATAGATGAAGAAGTTACAGACCGGACACGAAATTTGTGACAAAGTAATTGTACCCTGTGACCTTGACCTTTGACCCATGGACCTGGGAGTTGAACGCGACACATCGTCTTTGTGTGGTGAACATTTGTGGCAAGTTATATTGAAATCCATTGATAGATGAAGAAGTTACAGACCGGACACGGAATTTGTGACAAAGTAATTGTACCTTGTGACCTTGACCTTTGACCCATGGACCAGGGAGTTGAACGCGACACATCGTCTCTGTCTGGTGAACATTTGTGGCAAGTTATATTGAAATCCATTGATAGATGAAGAAGTTACAGACCGGACACGAAATTTGTGACAAAGTAATTGTACCCTGTGACCTTGACCTTTGACCCATGGACCTGGGAGTTAAACGCGACACATCGTCTTTGTGTGGTGAACATTTGTGCCAAGTTATATTGAAATCCATTGATAGATGAAGAAGTTGCAGACCGGACACGAAATTTGTGACAAAGTAATTGTACCCTGTGACCTTGACCTTTGACCCATGGACCTGGGAGTTGAACGCGACACATCGTCTTTGTGTGGTGAACATTTGTGGCAAGTTATATTGAAATGCATCGATAGATGAAGAAGTTACAGACCGGACACGAAATTTGTGACAAAGTAATTGTACCCTGTGACCTTGACCTTTGACCCATGGACCGGGGAGTTGAACGCGACACATCGTCTCTGTCTGGTGAACATTTGTGCCAAGTTATATTGAAATCCATTTATAGATGAAGAAGTTACAGACCGGACACGAATTTGGGACGGAAGGACAGACGGACGGACAGACGGACATACTAACAAATGGGTAGTTGTGTGACTTTTTCCTTTGATCTTTTCTTGTGGGACTAGTCCCACAAGAAAAACTATTTTTGGCTCTAACTTTGGAAAAGAATGATCTGGAAGCTAACCCTAACCCTAACCCTATGTCCCACAACTGGCCAGGTTAATGTCACAAGAAATGGCCAGGTTAATGTCACAAGAGATGGCCAGGTTAATGATTTTACTTGTGCGACTAGTTAGAAAAAGTCACACAACTACCCATTGGTGAGTGCGGACAGACGGACAGACGGACGGACGGACGGACAGACGGACAGACGGACAGACGGACAGACGGACAGACGGACAGACGGAAGGACGGACAATGCGATTACTATATGCCCGCCTTTGGGGGCATAAAAATGTTTTTTCAAAAGTATCTCCTTTGTTTCTCTGCAATAACCACTTCTTGAAACCATTGTGATAAATAGAGTCCTTACTGTACAATAACTGGCCAGTGATGGTCACTGACAGCTAGTTGTTTTCTATGTAAATATGTATAATTGTGGCTGGACAAGCAATTTGGCAAATCATCCTGTTAACTAATTAACCAGAAATTTCCCAGAGACGGCCATAACACATATATCAGGGACATACATAAGATGTGCACTGATCTGTCAAATCTCTTACGCCTCAGCCAAAGCCTAGAATCGCTCTGAAGAGTTGCAGCAAGACACAGGGTTTGGTGGAGAAATACAAATACGTTTTACTTGGATTTCGTAAATATACCTTTTATCTATAGCTGTGCTTAGCAGTATATGTCTTTAACCCTTCTCTTGCTGAATTTTAAAATACATTTCTCCTTCTTTACCCATGCCCTGTTGTATATTTACATATATCTTCACTGCGTACAAGTATTTCGCTGTTCAATCACTGCTGTGGAGTGCACCGGTTGCACAATCAATTTGTAAATAGTGCAGACCCTGATGAGACAGATCCTGCACATCTGGATCTTCACTATTTACAGGTAGGTATAATTGACGCGAATAGCAAGCAAAGGGTTAAATTATTCCAAATTGTTTACTGGACAAAACTCTGTTAATATTTTACTCAATAAATACGCTTTTCTGTGCCTTTGCAAACAGAGAATTATTAAGGCCCAGATCAGATGGCAAAAGTAAAGTACCTAGTTATTATACTAAGTCTTACTTTCAGTCCGAAGGAGCGCTCAGCCGATTGTACATTTACTCCCCTGGTCATTGAGTCATTCGCCTACAGTATTGAGCACTCAGCAGCTAACATATGGTGCAATCATGCAGCCACAGTACTGGCTAGTGACCCTCACAGGTACCCATTTTAACCCCTGGGTGGAGAGGAGGTGAGGGTGGGAGACACTGAAAAGCGTCTCTGAATTTCCGGGAGGGACCGGGATTTGAACCCCGGTCCTCCCGATGGGTAGTCAAGCGCGTTACCACTAGACCTTCGCACACCACAATGGCTCTAATAGGAGATGCTGATCAGGATCTGATCTGTTTGTTCATGATGTAATATGGTTATGATTCTACAGTTTTTTCCATGGTCAAACATTTCTCTGAGGTTGTGCTAATAAATTACAACATTTAATCTATATACAGCTGAACTTCGATATCTCAAACTCGGATAACTCGAACTTCGGGATAACTCGAACTAAATTTTCAATCCTTCCAAAACTTACAATACAGAATTGCTCTAAAATGTATCACTAGATATATTTAGAAACATGCGTGACAGCTCAATGCAGGTCTAAAGTAATGCTGAAAGCTCCTGTAGGAGCTTTCAGCATTATTTTAGACCTGCATTAAACTTAAGAAATTGTCCCGATCAGAAAGCGGATAATTCAAACTTTTCTTATCTCGAACTAATTTGTATGGTCCCTTGAAGTTCGATATATCGAAGTTTAACAGTTACTGTATGGTAATTAATATTCATAAGGTTGTCATTTCTTACATGAATATTCAAGGTTAACCCGTTATGTTACAGATATTCACATCCAACAATAAATTCCTTTTAAAATTGTAAAAGAAAAAATGGCAAATGGATGAATAACCAGATTTGCAATATATAAAGCAAACAGAGCAGACTTTGATCAGATAGCTCCTACAATAGCTGTCTGATCTGGGTCTACACTGTTTGCAATGGTGTAAAAGGCAGGATTAACAAGGCAAAGATTTACCCGTTACTTCATGAATATTCATATAAGAAATAATGTCATTATGAAATATGAATATTAATTAGATTATTTTTGATAAATGCAAATCGAGGGCTTGGTGCAAAACTATTCTAACTCCTTAACTTTGTGAAGGAGTTAGAATAGTTTTGCACCAAACCCTCGAAATAGACACAGGAATTTTTGGCCATGGCAGAAACTGTAGAAATATATCTATATTATTCCATAAGCAAACAAATCAGACTCTGACCAGACCGGTCCAACAGGAGCCAGAGCTACAGATAAAGGTGCGTACACAAATACTGAAATTGTCATTTCTCCACCAAAACCTATACTGTGACCACTCTTTAGAATCGTCTCTAACCCTAACCCTAACCCTCTTTGAGACGATTCTAAAGAGTGGCTACAGTATTGGGTTTGGTGGAGAAATAAACGAGTTATAATTCTTGAAAATGTTTGAATTTACGCATCTTATCTAGAGCTCTGGGAGCTGTCTGATCTGGGTCTTCTCTGTTTGCAAAGGCATAGAAAAGCATATCTTTGGAGTTACGGGTTAGGGTTGTACAATAACCCTTTAGTCTATAATTTCACCTTTTAATGACTATGCAAAACACAGTAGACCCAGATCAGACACCTCCTGCTGGCATGAAAAAACAGACATCAACTTTTCCACATATCAATTACGTTAGCTAAAGCTCGCTCGAGATTATCAATGTACATAAAAAATCTGAATAGTAAACGCTATAAAAACCATTAAAGTGTCGTATTAATTAATACCTTGGTATTCATATTCACTGAAATTTATTCAGTTGTTACAAAAGTCAGCATCTCATTTTCAGATATCCTTTACTAACACTTATTACTCTAAATATTTGGACTGAAACACTTAGTACAGACCCTCGTTAACCCTTTCCTCCATAAATACGCCTGCAAAAAATCACCTGTTGAAAACATTGTGATAAATAGAGCATTTGCTCCTATAGGAGCAAATGCTCTATTTATCACAATGGTTTCTATACAACACAATTATAACATGGATGCTCCTGTTTGGTAGATTCATTCAAAGAGGTTGGGTCTAAAAAAGCCTAAGGAGGAAAGGGTAAAAGTCATCTGTTGAAACCATTGTGATAGATAGAGCGTTTTGTTCCTACAGGAGCAAATTTTTCCTTTTCTCTAGTTTCTCTAATGCTCCTTTTCGGTAGATTTATTGGTGGTTGGATCTAACAAGAGCACTGCAAGTGGGTGCCAACGCTCGTCTGTCGTCATTGTCAAGATGAACATGCATACCAAAAATGAAGGTTGTAAATGAAAAATTGAAGAAGTTCCGGTCAATGTTAAGATTTCGGACGACGATGACGCAGACGCCAGAGTTACGACAATAGCTTGTGATTTCTTCGAAACAGACGAGCTAAAAATAGCCTATGGAGGAATGGGTTAAACTTATAATTCTTGAATGAGCAGTTTGATCAGGGTCTGCACTATATGCTACTGAATTAATTTTGTAAAAGAGTGTTAAATTGACTTAATTAACTTTAACCCTTTACTCTATGAATATTCATGTAAGAAATAATGACATGAATAATATTAATTAGATTAGTTTGTTACAGGAGCCATCTGATCTGCTTCTATTCTGTTTGCAAAAACGTAGAAAGACATATATATGGAGTAAAGGGTTAAAAGTTTAACATGACAAACAGTGCAGACCCTGACGAGAACTTGCTCCTGTAGGAGCCCTCTTATCTGCATCTACACTTTTTGCAAAGTTTTCCTCAATGAAAGGGTTGAAAATTTCTGTGGCAGTCAGGTTGACCTTGAATGATTTCATTTCTCTGTGAGGAAATTGAATTTATAAGGCTTTTCTTGTCAATATATATTATCACTGACATCTGTAATCGGTGTCTGGAGATCTCAAATACAGACAAGTGAGAAATTGGTGTAAAATCCCATCCATATGATAAGTGCAAATGGTGTGCTGTCTGTTTTGAGTGCAACAAGGATACCGAAAAGGCTTCATATATTAGAGTTAACCTCTCTCGCATGTAGACCACTTTTCAGGCCTCATTGCAAACACACCTTCCCAAATTGAGTAGACCCAGATGAGATGGCTCCTTCCAAATCTGATCTATTGTAATTTCATAAGCAAATAGAGCAGACCCTGATCAGATGGCTCCTAGAGGCATGAACATTTTAAGTGTTTACATGAGAGAAAATTTGTTTAACCCTTTCCCTCATATAAATGTGTTTTCACACATTTGCAAACAGAGAAGACCCAGATCAGACGGCTCCTATAGGAGCCATCTGATCAGGGTCTGCTCTGTTTGCTAATGGAATTTGATAGATCTGTTTCTTTACTTTCTAAAATGGTTACAATGTTCCACCTTCCATATTTCATTAAAACTATTTTTCCATGAATATTCAGTAGGTATTGAAATTTGTAATAAACATAGAACAGGGAAAGGGTTAACCCTTTACTCCATAAATACGCCTTTCTATGCCTTTGCAAACAGACTAGACCCAGATCAGTAGTCTCCTATAGGAGCCATTTTATCAGGGTCTGCTCTGTTTGCTTATGATCGATATAATACAGATAGTTATCATTCTACACTTTCTACCATATGGCCGAAAATTCCTATGTCCATGTGCTATTAATATAACAATTCATCTAATTAATATTCATGATGTCATTGTTTTTTACATGAATATTTATAGAGTAAAGGTTTAATAATGAACGTGTGATACTACTTGCATCCTGAGGCTTACATTGAGATCCAGAATGCTTGCAAAGATAATCACGTAATTATTTTCTCAGGGTGATGGAACAGTTCATATCAGATAGAGTCATAATAAGTACAAGACATAACTAGGTGAGGTAGATACAGTAGAAACTGTCTTAACCCTGTTCTATGTTTATTACAAATTCAATACATACTGAATATTCATGCCAGGACAAAATAGTTATAATGAAATACGGAAAGTGCAAAATTATTGCCATTTTAGAAAGTAAAGAAACACATTTCAGTACAACTATTTTGACCATGAATATTCAGTGGGTTTTGAAATTTATGGAAACATGGGAAAAGGTTAATGAGAAATAAAGACATAATAAATATTTATTATATGTAGTTGATTTTTATATGATATATGAACATAGAACTTTTGGGCCACAGATCAAATCTATATAATTCAACAGGCAAACAAAACAGACCCTGCATAATCAGAATTCTCATACATGAGCCAATTCTGATCTTGGTCTCCTCTGTTTGCAAAGGCTTGAAAAGGCATCTCTATATTATTAGCTTAAATAATTTCTTGAAAGTTCTATGCTGAAAAACAACAATTCTACCTTGACCTAGTGAAAAACAAACAAAATCAGCATAGAAATCAGTGCCAAGTAGAAATGTTTAATACGCATTTTAGAATAACATAAACTGAATTACCATCTTAAAATCAATTCACGAAGCATTCATTTAACCCTTTAACTGATAGATACATTACACACCTTTGTAAACAGAGTTACAAGACCCGAGATCCAATGAGATCCTGTAAGAGCCATCTCATCAGGGTCTACACTGTTTGACAGACTCTTTTTGACAGATCTTTTGCTTGAATGTTTAACAGCTAAAGCATAATATAAAGCTTGCATTATGCTCACAACTGTTTGCAACAGCTCATAATTTTGTTCTCCATTTTGAACTGTTCCGATGAAAAACGTTACAATAGTAAGTTACATGCTGTTGCCAACAGTTTTGAGTACAGTAGAAACAGTCTCAAAACGTCTAATTATGGGCCTGTAAGGCAGGTGGTAGCTTAATGCAGGTCAAAAGAAATGCAGAAAGCTCCTATAGGAGCTTTCTGCATTACTTTTGACCAGCATTAAGCAACTACCTGCTTTTTTAAGTTTCCAATCTTCAATAGATGAATGGCCGTTTAACCCTTGCCTCCATGAATATTCATGTAAGAAATAATGATGTCATTAATATTAATTGGATTAATTTATTATAATATCAGATGGACATGGGAATTTTTTGCCATCGCAAAAACTGAAGAATCATATATATATTATATCATAAGCAAACAGAGCAGACCCTGATCAGACAGCTCCTATAGGAGCCATCTGATATGGGTCTACTCTGTTTGCAAAGGTGTATTTATGGAGTAAAGTGTTAAAGGGGAAGTCCCTTCAATGAACGCATATTTTCAAAAATATCATAATACTTGGTATTTGTTATGCTCAATCATTATTATGAAGATTGTCAATTTGAACTTATATCGAAAAATGCCCCTGTGATACAAAATAAACTGATTTCATCAATACTTATAATTTCTGTTCTGCAACAAAGTATTATAGGCCTAAATAACCGTTCAAAGTTTCCACGTTTTGCTGAGTATCACCCGATCCCTCTATTGTTTACGTAACAGCTTTTCTCGCAAGTGGTCGGAGAAACGGGGATAGCGCATACAGATACGGAACTAAAACCCAACCCGAATAAAACTGAAACATCAGGGAATAAAACCGGGATCGTCGGTATCAAATACATGGAGTTTTTGCCATTTTCAACGTTTATTGGGTAGGTTTTCTAGCTATATATAATTTTTCAGCATATTTAAAACAAATTAGTTTTGTATATTTTAGGTAGTTTTGAAACGCGTGGAATGTAGGGACTAATCCCCTATAAGACATGTTCTACTGTCTGATATAGATTACACTATTATGGGTTTTAGTGATAAAGCCCTGTACCTCTGCTCAATATTTATCAGATGACGATTTATGAAATTTTCATTTTAACCCTTTCCTTCCTACAAATGCTTTTTCACGCCTTTGCAAACAGAGCGATCTGATACGGGTCTTAACTCTGTTTGCAAAGACATAGAAAGGTGTATTTATGGAATAAAGGGTTAATATGCAAAATCAATAAAATGGAAAACATGGGAAAGTGCTTTTTTTTCAATGAAGGTGGAGTCAGATCTATAAAATTCCATAAGCAAACTAATCAGACCCTGATCAGACAGCTCCTTCAAGAGCTGTCTGATCTGGGTCTTCTCAGTTTGCAAAATTTATGGTATTGAAAGGTATTTCTATGAAAGAAAGGGTATTAATAAGTTACAATGCAAAGTATACAATTACAAATGGCATGCTAGTTAACCCTTTCCTCCATAGGCTATTTTTAGACCCAACCTCTTTGAATGAATCTACCCCTCTTTGAATGAATCTACCCAAAAAGGAGCATTTACTAGAGAAAAGGAAATTCTTTAGAATTTTGTAGTTTGAAACCATTGTGATAAATAGAGAATTTGCTCCTATAGGTAAATAGAGCATTTGCTCCTGTAGGATAAATGCTCTATTTATCACAATGGTTTCAAGAAGTGGTTATTACAGAGGCATAGAAAGGCGTATTTATGAAGGAAAGGGTTAACCCTTTCCCTGTTCTATGTTTATTTCAAATTTCAATACATATTCATGGCCAAATTAATAGTTATAATGAAATATGGAAGGTGGACCATTTAAGCCATTTTAGAAAGAAAAGAAACAGACCTATCAAAATCCATTGGCAAACAGAGCATTATAACCCTGATCAGACAGCTCCTATAGAAGCTGTCTGATTTGGGTCTACTCTGTTTGCAAACGCGTGAAAATGTGTTTATATGAAAGAATGGGTTAACTGCATCACATATAAACATAAACTGGGAAACTGTAAAGTTGAACTCATCAAACGGTGAAGCTGAAACTGTTAAATTTTTTCTTTAACCCATTCCCTCATAGACTATTTTTAGATCCAACCTCTTTGAATAAATTTACAGAAAAGGAGCATTAACTAGAGAAAAGGAGAATCTTAGAATTTTGCAGTTTGAAACCATTGTGATAAATAGAGCATTTGCTCCTATAGGAGCAAATGCTCTATTTATCACAATGGTTTCAAGAAGTGACTACTACAGAGGCGTAGAAAGGCGTATTTATGGAGGAAAGGGTTATAAACCCTTTATCTGATAGAGATGCCTTTTGATCAGTTGGCTCCAGCTGGAACTGTCTGATCAGGGTCTGCTCTGTTTGCTTATTAACCCTTTCCCTGTTCTATATTTATTCCAAATTTTGATACCTACTGAATATTCATTAACAAAATAGTTATAAAGAAATATGGAAGGTGGAACATTGTAGACTGTTTAGAAAGCAAAGAAACAGATCTATCAAATTCTATTTGCAAACAGAGCAGACCCAGATCAGACGGCTCCTAGATGAGCCATCTGATCTGGGTCTACTCTGTTTGCAAATGCGTGAAAACACGTTTATATGAGGGAAAGGGTTAAACAATATAAGATCTGATTCTACAGTTTCTTCCATAGCAAAAACTTCTGGTGTTCATGCATGTCAGAATAAAAACTTTTTTCAGGAATATAATTCTCGCATAAATATTATATATATTCCCGCGGTAAAGGGTTGAAAACTAAATACATCAAGCTGAAATTGTGAACTCGTGAAGTTGACATCAGTGAATCCATACAATTGAAGATGAAACTGTCAATTTATGAGTTGACATTGTGAAATTATGTTAACCCTTCTCTTGCTGAATTTTAAAATACATGTCTCCTTCTTTACCCATGCCTTGTTGTATAATTACATATATCTTCACTGTATACAAGTAGTTCGCTGCGCAATCACTGCTGTGGAGTGTGCTGGTTGCACAATCAACTTGTAAATAGTGCACTATTTACAGGTAGGTATATTGACGTGAACAGCAAGCGAAGGGTTAAAATAGTAATATGTCGAAATCCTCCAGCACATTCCTTTACTCTATTAATATTTGTGGCAGACTCCATCCATTATAAACATTGATTAACTACCTACTGGTATATTATATTACCGGTATTTCCCTGATATAACCATGTTTTCACGCATTTGCAAACAGAGTAGACCCAGATCAGACGGCTCCTAGAGGAGCCGTCTGATCAGGGTCTACTCTGTTTGCTAACAGAATTTGATAGACCTGTTTCTTTACTATCTAAAATGTCTACACTGTTCCACTTTCCATGTTTCATTATAACTATTTTGTCAATGAATAATGGTGTTGAAATTTGGAATATAGAACAAGGTAAGGGTTAACATAGCCAAGACATTCCATAACAAAGCACACAGAGCAGACCCTGATCAGACAGATCCTGTAGGAGCTGTCTGATCTAGGTCTACTCTGTTTGCAAAGGCTTTAAAAAGCATTTCTATGTAGTAAGGGATGCAGCAATATAGATGCCGCAACAATCTTTCATAGATTTTTGGTACCAAGTCACTGTTATTATCAAGGCATACTTTCTTCAATTCCAAAAAGACCGTAAGTTTTTCTTCCAATTTGTCAGAAAGATAATCACAGCGTCTAACACTTTGAATCCTGTAGACGTGTACTTATATGGTAGCACAGATCAGAAAGAAATATACCAGTAATCCAGTAATAAAATTTCGTACCAATTTTTTGCATGCTCAGCAATTATTGTCTGCTAAAACTGACATCAGTTACAACTCTAAAAACATTTCGATTGTTTCTCCTTAGCATATATATAGAATCAAGGACCTATATTATTCCATAAGCAAACAGAGTAGACCCTGATCAGACAGCTCATACAGGATCTAAAAAGTGTATCTATAGAGTAAAGGGATCCGGCAGTATGAAATTGCCACCATCACTCTATCATCAAGACCCATTATTACCCATTTTCTTCAATTCCAACTTCAAGTCTTTCTTCCAATGTTCCAGAAAAACAATCAGTGTCTGACACTTTGAATCTTGTTAACCCTTCGCTTGCTGAATTTTAAAATGCATTTCTTCTTCTTTACCCATGCCCTGTTGTATAATTACATACATCTTCACTGTGTACAAGTATTTCGCTGTGCAATCACTGCTGTAGAGTGCACTGGTTGCACAATCTATTTGTAAATAGTGCAGACCCTGATGAGACAGCTCCTGCAGGAGCTGTCTCATCTGGGTCTTCACTATTTACAGGTAGGTATATTGACGCGAACAGCAAGCGAAGGGTTAAGCTCAGGCCTTTTTTTGCATCTGCACACGTCTGTTAAAACAGTGTCCGACAAATCCATTGCCCGGAGCCCGCGGGCTACCAGAAAATCTTGTCGGGCCATCAAAGAATTTCAAAACAAGCCCGCCGGGCTAAGAGTAAAAGCAAAGATCAATAGCCCGGCTATAACAGATAATCTAGAACGTAGGGCAATTAATGATGACATGTTAATTTCCCAGAGTTAGGGTCGGAATACATACAATTAATCTGGAGTTGTTTTTTTCTGACGCGTGTCCTGTTGTTAACCCACAGAGCGTGACAACCACTGACGCTGGTCATGTATTGGCTATCAAGTCATTTAAATCTCCGCCCAAGTGATGCATGACTGACACTTGTTCTTTGAAATGTTTAATCTCCGAATCTCGCAGAGCAAGAATATTCCATATGTATCTAGATTTAAGCTCCGCCCATCGTGTGTTACAGTTTCAGTTGACTAATAAATTGAATCAATTACCGCTTCAATGGTGCGAGATTTGGAACCAACTCGCTTATGTAATTAACTTCCGGTCGCTCATAGCATTAACAAAACCAAAAAATAATGGGTTTTCGCGGATCGAATCTCGGCGAAAATCTACAAATTTTCTCTCGCTACTCAATTTGAAAAACTTGATTTTTTTCCACCTCGTCATTATTTCTTCAAGATTGACGATGTTTGGCTCTGTCAACTCACGTTACATGATTGTGTTATATTGGGTAAATCAAGAATGAAACCTCGATCTATTTAGACCCGATTTTCTACCAGGTAAAAATGATGACTTCTACAATATCTTCTTGTATGACTTACAGTGCATACCGGTACGCAGATAAAAGGGTTACACTACATTTGTATCTGAAAATGTCTTATTAACATCTGACACACACTGAAAGGTTAAAATAAGTGCAAATGACCTAAAATCAATGTTCTGAATTCAATTATTTAATTCTGCATTACTTAGAATGTTGAAAGTCGATTTTCTATTTCAAGGCATTTAAAACATGATATGACCAGACCTGTCAGTATGAAATTTTATTTGATTAATGACATAGGTAATGACAAATAATGAGTATTAGACAAAATAGTAATAAATTGCCATTTAAAATTTGTGTTTATTTACTCATTTCAACATCTAGTGGAATGTTAGTATAATATATATTCACAGTCTGACAGTGCAAATTCATCATCTGATGGAACACATTTTGTCAGAGTCGCTTCAAAATCTGTCATAGCTAGCACCCCTAGCAGTTAAATCAAGCGGAAGAATGGCAATTTAAAATAAAATAATTAAATTTAAGAAAAATGTAATATAGATCTAGTTTTATGATTGTGTTGTCATTATTCTTAAGGGATATTAGGTCTGAATGAGTATACATACACCATACATGGATGCAATGTCTTACCATCTGGATATTGAATAAAAAATATCTGGGCTACTAGATTTTTTTTCTGGTAGTCACTGGGCTAGTACAAAAAAAATCTGGTAGCCCAGTGGGCTACCAACAAAAAAAATAATTTGTCGGACACTGGTTAAAAGGACTCGTTCCGAATGCAAAACAGGTAACACTTTTCCGATTTAAAATGTCAAAAAAATGCAAAATAATTTAACAGTGCTTTTAAATTCATTGAGTTTTATGTGGAAAAAAGTTCTCAACTGTGCTGATATGGTAGCACAGATCAGAAATAAATGTACTGGTAAACCAATAATACATTTTATGCATGCTAAGTAATAATTGTCTGCCAAAATTGTCATCAGCTACGATTCTAAAAATAATATTCTGTCATTTTTGTTCACCTCCTCAAAAACAATCAAAGTGTCAAATAGTTTATGTACTGATGTGATTGCAAATTAATCCATTACCTCATAGGCTATTTTTAGATCCAACCACATTGAATAAATCTACCCAAAAGGAGCATTAACTAGAAAAAAGGATTTTTTTTAGAATATTGTAATTTGAAACCATTGTGATAAATAGAACATTTGCTCCTATAGGAGCAAATGCTCTATTTATCACAATGGTTTCAAGAAGTGGTTATTAGACATAGAAAGGCGTATTTATGGAGGAAAGGGTTAACAGGCAATCCATCTGGATCCAAACTGATGTTTGCTGCTGAGCCTTCAAAGAATTACTAAACCATCATCATAGACTAAATGAACTAATTCACAGAATAAAGGAAACTCAGGCTGAAATCATTATTAAACTTTTCCCAAAAGAGACCTCTTTTAATGATGCCTTTACAAAAACAGTAGGGTCTGGTCTGTTTACTTATGAAATAATATAGATATGATTCTATAGTGTCTTTTTTTTATGGCTAAAATTCCTTTTATTATAACACCATTATAAAATTCATTTAGTGTCATTCATGAAATCACTATTTATTACTTGAATATTCAAAAGGTAATTAACTGTGAGATTAACCACATGGACTTTACATTGTATACTTAACCCTTTCCCTATTCTATATTTAGACCAAATTTCAATACCTACTGAATATACATTAACAAAATAGTTATAAAGAAATATGGAAGATGGAACATTGTAGACATTGTAGAAAGCAAAGAAACAGATCTATCAAATTCTATTAGCAAACAGAGCAGACCCTGATCAGACGGCTCCTTTAGGAGCCATCTGATCCAGGTCTTCTCTGTTTGCAAATGCGTGAAAACATGTTTATATGAGGGAAAGGGTTAAAGGTCCAGTCTACTCCTTCGATACGGATTTTCCATTCAAAAAAAAAAAGGACTTCTTTACAAACTCTTTAGTCTTGGTCTGTACTGATTGCTTACCATTGTTTGTATGTTTCCTAGCTGAAATCGATATCTCGAACTTCAAGGGACCATAAAATTTCATCGAGATAACAGAAGTTCGAGTTATCGGAATTCTAATCTGAACAATTTGTCAAATTCACAGCTTAATGCAGGTTGAAAGTAGACCTGCATTAATCTGTCAGATGTTTCTAGATATGCATAATGATACATTTTAGAATGATTCTGTATTGTAAATTTTGGAAGGACCGAACTTTTACTTCGAGTTATCCCAAATTTCAAGTTATCCAAGTTCGAGATATCGAAGTTCAACCGTTACAGTTAAACTAAAAATTTGCATTTGCCTATACAGAAGGAAGAGAGAACCAGCTATCAATTAACCCTTCGCTTGCTGAATTTTAAAATACATGTCTCCTTCTTTACCCATGCCCTGTTGTATAATTACATATATCTTCACTGTGTACACGTATTTCGATGTGCAATCACTGCTGTGGAGTGCACTGGTTGCACAATCAATTTGTAAATAGTGCAGACCCTGATGAGACAGCTCCTGCAGGAGCTGTCTCATCTGGGTCTTCACTATTTACAGGTAGGTATATTGACGTGAATAGCAAGCGAAGGGTTAAGATGCATCAAATATAGGGTGGAGGTCACCATTATTATTCTTTGTGTACACAATATCATCTGTATTCAATCATTAACCATGACTGAGCAATAACACTTGTTATGAACCACAGAAATGGTGGTGCATTATCTAAGTCTGGCAGATCGTTATCAACTTAACCCTTTCCCTCATATAAACAAACACATTTGCAAACAGAGCAGATCTGATGGCTCCTATATCTACGCTTTTGCAAACCGAGTAGACCCAAATCAGATGGCTCCTATAGGAGTCATCTAATCTAGTCATATGACTACAGTTTCTGCTGGAGCCAAAACATCCTGTGTACATAGTTTATGCCATTATAAAAACTAAACCGATTAATATGCATGATGTCATTATGTCTTGCATGAATATTCATGGAGATTTACACATCAGCGGTTCCCCTCTCCACTGATAGAGTGTCCAAATATACTTAGAGCAAACAGGGTAACAAATAATGAACGAGGATTAATGAAACCTGCAAATGCGTAACCCACTTCTACAAAATGACTAGCTAGGCAGACTATTCCATCAATGTCACAGCCAATAGGGGAATGCTGGTGCCTTTGGAGACTTGTCATTTACATATAGCTCCTTGAAATGAACTGTGCAAGATAAGTTATTATTTTAGTGATTACAGAATGCAATAAACCATTTAACCCATTCCCTAAGGCAAATAGGCTATTTTTAGACCCAACCTCTTTGAATGAATCTACCGAAATGGAGCATTAACTAGAGAAAAGGAAACCATTGTGACAAAGAGAGCATTTGCTCCTATAGGAGCAAATGCTCTATTTATCAAAATGGTTTCAACAGGTGATTTTTACAGAGGAATAAAAAGGTGCATATATGGAGGAAAGAGTTAACCCTTTCCCTCATACAAATGCCTTTTCACACCTTTGAAAACAGAGTACACCCAGATCAGATGGCCCCTGTAGAGAGCCATCTTATCAGGGTCTGCTCTGTTTGCTAATGAAACAATAATAGATATCATCTCACACCAAAGTTTCTACCAATACCAAATAATCCTCTGTAGATATGCCATTGTACAAATTCAGCTAATAAATATTCATGATGCCATTATTTGTTAAATAATATCCCAACAGGGAAAGGGTTAACCCTTCACTTCATAGATATGCTTTCAACACCTTTGCAAACAGAGAAGATCTAGATCTCGGGGTCTGCTCTGTTTGCTTATCAAATAATAAAGATTTGATTCTACAGTTTCTGCCATGGCAAAACAAATGGCCATGGGTGCATCATTATATCATTATCAAAATTCAGCTTATAGTTAAGTTAACCCATTCCCTTATAGGCTATTTTTAGATCCAACCTCTTTGATTATTTCTACCGAAAAGGAGCATGAACTAGAGAAAAGGATTTTTTTTTAGAAATTTGCAGTTTGAAACCATTGTGATAAATAGAGCATTGTGATAAATAGAGCATTTGCTCTATTTATCACAATGGTTTCACAAAGTGACTTTTACAGAGTCATCAAAAGTCGTCAATATGAGGGAATGGGTTAATGCAGGTTGAAAGTAGACATGCATTAATCTGTCACATCCTATAGGAGCAAATGCTCTATTTATCACAATGGTTTCAAGAAGTGACTATTACAGAGATGTAGAAAGGCGTGTTTATGGAGGAATTAAGTTAATGAAGTTAGGATTTCTTTAATTAATATATATTAATGGACTAAAGGGCTAAAATGAAAATTAGATTTCACAGCTTGTGTATGTTCAAAACGCTGTCAACATTGCCCAAGTCACGTAATGAATTTTCAATGAATAAATTTCAATGCATTGAAAAGAACAGATTGATGTGCTGTAAGTGCATACATTCTGCATACATCCTGGTCCTGAAATGGTATAACCAGGTCTGACCTGACCTACACAATTCTAATCTTTTCCTTTTCTCTAGTAAATGCTCCTTTTCGGTAGATTGATTCAAAGAGGTTGTGTCTAAAAATAGCCTATGGAGGAAAGGGTTAAAGATACCTCATCACACTTAGAATGCAAGGTAACTATCATTTGCAAAAACACTCTTCTGCTTCAATTCTCAAAGTGTATTTTCTTTTATTTCTTTTCCAAAATCAAGAGTCAGTGTGTCATACAGATTGGATTCTACAAAATTGCTCATCTAAATCCAAACAGTATTCCTAGGTACACGCATATGTAAATATCATACACCGGCCCTTTCCTCCATAAATACGCCTTTCTACGCCTCTGTAAAAATCACCTATTGAAACCATTGTGATAAATAGAGCATTTGCTCCTATAGGAGCAAAATTTTTAATGCTCTTTTTATCACAATGGTTTCAAACTACAAAATTTTAAAAATTTTCCTTTTCTCTAGTTAATGCTCCTTTTCGGTAGATTTATTCAAAGTGGTTGGATCTAAAAATAACCTATGAGGGAATGGGTTAACTCATTGCTAAGGTGCAAAGCGATGTAATTGTCTGCACTGGTTAACGTTATCAATCCTAGTATATCTCAGACATACAGATTGGATTCTATTGTGATGCCAAGTTTCTTGCATTGGTGTCTCGTCTGGATCAAAACTGTGTGATAAGGTTAACATCACACATCATTAATTAACTGCTAGAGTGCAAAGCAATGCAATAGCCCTATACCTGTTCAATATTCATACATGAAATAATGACACCATGAATATTTATCAGCTGAATTCTTATAATGGAAATTTTTGCTTCAACAGAAGTTGTAGAATCTGACATAGATTGTAAGCAAACAGAGCAGACCCTGATCAGGCAGCTCCTACAGGAGTAGTCTAATCTGGGTCTTCTCTGACTGCAAATGCGTTTATAAGAGATAAGGGAAAGGGATAGTCTGCACTAGATATCAATCCCAACATCAGATATAGCACTGTTGTCTGTTCCCTCAAATGCCTGTCTATTGGGTCTGACAGAGTTCCAATAATCAACCAGTTCACCTTGCAACAAAATCACTCCTAATAGCCCCGAGACAAAGGTCAAGCACTAACAACATACCCTAATAATAACCCTAAATATTCGGACAGACAAACTTGCGAATAGTGCAGACCAAGACCAAAGAGCTCCTGAAGGCGACATCTGATCTAGGTCTCCACTATTTGCTACTGTGTTAGTCTGAATTAGAGTTACATTGAATTATTCGGCTGTACGAACAGGTGGAGAGGCATGACTGGGTGTCCAAAACAATTAGCCTTATTACTGTAGCTGCTGTAATACTAGGAGTGGCTCTAATTCATGTTTGATAGACAGATAGTCCTCTTTCATTGAATTAGGTATGGACAAAACAGTTACCATAGTAATATTTGGCCAGACTTAACCCTTTACTACATGAATATTCATGTTAGAAATAATGACATAATGAATATTAATTAGATTAATTGTCATAATAACATACTGACACCATATTTTTTAGCAATGGCAGAAAATGTAGGACCAAGTCTATATTACATCATAAGCTAACAGAGCAGACCCTGATCAGACAGCTCCTACAGGAGCCATCTGATCTAGGTCTACTCGGTTTGCAAAGGCATAGAAAGGCATATTTATGGAGAAAAGGGTTAAGCAAAGAAGCAGATGGATCTGGGTAAACACTATCTGATGCTCAATCATTTCTATTTAAACCTTTACTCCATATATACACCTTTTGATGCTTTTTAAAAACAGAGTAGACCCAGATCAGACGGCTCCTATCTAAAGGAGCTGTCTGATCAGGGTCTGCTCTGTTTGTTCCTGGCATTGTATATATCAGATTTTTACAGTTTTCCCCCCTGGACAAACTTTCACTTCTTCACATGCCACTATAAATATTAAGATAATTTACATTGATGTCATTATTTCTTATATGAATATTCATGAAATAAAAGGTTAAAATTATCGAAACTGTGAAGAAATGACTTAGGTATTTTGCTATACAAACATGACGAGAGGGGAGTGTCTGAAATATCAACAATATTATACTTAACAAGAAATAGGTCAAATTTTTCACATAACCTTTATACTAGAATAGTGAATGGGTTCCTTAATTTCTTATGACGATTAACCCTGTTTCGAAGAAATCACGAGCTATTGTCGCAACTCCGACGTCGTCGTCGTCCGAAATATAACTTCTTCAATTTTTCATTTACAACCTTCATTTTTTGTATGCATGTTCACCTTGACAATGACAACAGATGAGCGTTGGCATCTGCTTGTGGTGCTCTTGTTTTTCATTCATGCAAGAAATAATGACATCATGAGTAAAAAATTGGGTAACAATTAGATTAGAATTTATAATAGCAATGTTTGGTCATGGCAGAAACTACAGAGTCATATCTGTATTATGTGATAAGCAAACAGAGAAGACCCTGATCAGACTGCTCCTAAAGGAGCCGTCTGATCTGGGTTTACTCTCTTTGGAAAGCCATAAAAAGGCTTTTTATATTTTATATGCTAGAAAGGGCTCAACATTGTTTACTGTATTATATCAAATATATACTCCTTTGAAATCACAGCAAAATTGTTTTTGTATGATAATAAGGTGATTAACCCAGTCTGTGGTCCTAATATTAATGTGATATTTGACTGAGGCGGCTGAGAATATCCCATAGGCCGGGTCCATAGACTGGGATATACCAACATAATATACTATTTTTATCATATGAAAACAAACTGCTATCCACACCTGCCCATCTTTATTGGAATCTTGTTACTGCTTAACCCTTTCCTCCATAAATACGCCTTTCTACGCCTCTGTAAAAGTCACTTTGCGAAACCATTGTGATAAATAGAGCATTTGCTCCTGTAAGAGCAAATGCTCTATTTATCACAATGGTTTCAAACTACAAAATTCTAAAAGTTTCCTTTTCTCTACTTAATGCTCCTTTTTGGTAGATTTATACAAAATTCTAAACTTTTTCCTTTTCTCTACTTAATGCTCCTTTTTGGTAGATTTATTCAAAGAGGTTGTATCTAAAAAAAGCCTATGAGGTAATGGGTTAATGCCTTTGCAACAGAGTAGACCCAGATCAGACCACTCCTGGATCGGCTCTGTTTGCTTATGGAATAATATAGATCTGATTCCGCTGTTTCTGCCACTACCCAAACTTCCTGTGCTCAAATGTCATTGTGGCATGTTTAGGATGTAATTGTTTCCTACATGAATGTTCACGGAATAAAGAGTTACTAATTAACACATTAACAGTAGCTCTTGTTATATCTCATTGTGCTAATTTGAATATCATTATCATGTGACTTCTTTATAAAATAGCATCATTGTTTTTATATGATGTCATTTGTGAAGCTGCTAAAAATAGCAGTATATTTATGGAGTAAAGGGTTAACCCTTTCCTCCATAGGCTATTTTTAGACCCAACCTCTTTGAATGAATCTACCCAAAAGGAGCATTTATTAGAGAAAAGTAAAACAAGATGTGTTTGTGAAACACTATGCCCCCTCATATATTTGACCTCTGACCTTGACCTCTGACCTTGACATGTCACCCCTCAAAATGTGCAGCCTCATGAGATACACAAGCATGCCAAATATCAAGTCTCTATCTCTACTGGTCCAAAAGTTATGGCCAATGTTAAAGTCGGCGATTTGACCCATATATTTGACCTCTGACCTTGAAGGATGACCTTGACCTTGACACGTCACCCCTCAAAATGTGCGGCTTTATGAGATACATATGTATGCCAAATATCAAGTCTCTATCTATACTGGCTCAAAAGTTATGACCAATGTTAAAGTTGCTGACAAACAAACAGACAAACAGACAGACAGACAGACAGACAGGGCAAAAACAATATGCCCCCCGACTATCGTCTATGGGGGCATAAAAAATGAATTTTGTAGTTTGAAACCTTTGTGATAAATAGAGCATTTGCTCCTATAGGAGCAAATGCTCTATTTATCACAATGGTTTCAAGAAGTGGTTATTACAGAGGCGTAGAAAGGCGTATTTATGGAGGAAAGGGGTAAGGTCATAATGCACACATACAGTAAAACCTGTCCTAAGCAACCATTTATTTACTGAACATAGGAAGTCTTAAAAAGCAGGTGGTTGCTTAATGCAGGACAAAAGTAATGCAGAAAGCTCCTATAGGAGCTTTCTGCATTACTTTTGACCTGCATTAAGCTGCCAGCCTTACATATCCATAAACAGACCTCGTTTTGACGGCCACTTAAGACAGGTTTCACTGCACTATGGATATCTTTACATTTTACTTACATGAAGCTTTTTCAGGAGGACAGGGTCTGTGTTGGTGGTGGAGCTTTGTCGAGCTGCCTTCCAAAACTGTTTCTGTGCTGAGTACCGATTGTTTGGACAGATTTTAAACAAGCAATCTGAAAATAAAAAAGAAAATTGAGGCGTTCATTTCTCATTTCTTACACAGATATTCACATAATAATTTCTTACACAGATATTCGTGATGTCATAATTTCTTACACTTTCTTACACAGATATTCATGGTGTCATAAATTCTTACACAGATATTCATGGAGTTTAGGGTTATATGAGGGTGTTGGTGGGATAAGTGTGAGGTTGGACATGTCCCCTAACCATGATTTAACCCTTAACTTACTCCATGAATATTCATGTAAAAAATAATGATGTCATAATATCAATAAGATTAATTTGTCATAATAGCAGAATGATGGACACAGGAATGTGTGGTCATGGCAGAAACCGTAGAATCATATCTAAATTGTACCATAAGAAAACAGAGCAGACCCTGATCCGATTGTCAGATCTGGGTCTGCTTTTTTTGCAAAGGAGTAGAAAGGCATAGGTTAAACCCCCAGTGGTAATTTACCACTGACCATTCCAAGGCGGTTACAATCCTGTCTTCACCCTATTTGTGCAGGTATCATGCATATTTCATACTTGTGTATACAGTGAAATCTCGATTATTCGAACACTAAAATACGTATCATTATCCATCTTTAAGACAGGTGGCAGCTTAATGCATGGTGAAAGTCATGCAGAAAGCTTCTATAGGAGCTTTCTGCATGACTTTCACCATGCATTTAGCAGCCACCTGCCTAAAATGGTCTAAATTCTTTTATACAAAAAATTCGAATAATCGAGATTTCACTGTACGTGTGATATGAGTGTGTATGCGTGCTCTTCTACTGCTGTGTGCGAGCGCGCATTTCATTCGAGCTTCTGATGTTGCTGTGCACTGTCGTGTGTCATTTTCAAATTTCTTACCTGACTTCTATTCTATCAAAACAGTGCAGTCAAAACTTAGTCAGCTACACAACCTGGTGAAGCGGGAATGCTGGGTGTTTGAAAATTCAGAGTGAGAATAACTCCTTTAATTCTCCATAAAACCCTATACTGTGACCACTTTTTAGAATCGTCTCTTCGATTCTAAAGAGCGGTCATAGTATATAGGGTTTTGTGGAGAAATGACAATTTTAGTAATTGGGTATGCACCCTTATCTGTAGCTCTGAAATAGGATAGAACCCTTTATTTGTATTCATACCTCAGTCAGTAAAAAGTTTTTGACAAAATACATCAAGTTATTAAAGTTTTAATAATTTAACACCAAAGATTCTTTTGTGTCTCATTGCACTGGGTATTTTCAATTTTAACTCTATATTTGCAGTATGTTTTTTGTTAAGGTTTATGAATGGATACCCCAAATACCCGAGCCAGCTAAAACTTGATTTATACGATATAATGCCGCCCACTACATTTCGCTTTTATCAAAATTTTCGTCTCCTACATCTTGTTTGCTCTGAGTCTCCACCCTTGAATCAGAGCTGGAGATAAGTGGTATATTGATCTATTAACCCTTTCGCTGTTCTCCGTTTATTTAAAAAATTAAATACCTAATGAATATACATGAACAAAAAAGTTATAATGAAATACAGAAGGTGGAACATTGTAGCCATTTTAGAAAGTAAAGAAACAGATCTTTCAAATTCCATACGCAAACAGAGCAGACCCTAATTAGACGTCTCATATAGGAGTTGTCTGATCTGGGTCTACTCTGTTTGCAGATGGGTGAAAACACGTTTACATGAAGGAAAAGGTTAATTCTTTCCTTCATATAAATGCTTTTTCACGCCTTTGCAAACAGAGTAGACCAAGATCAGATGGTTCCTATTGGTGTATTTGAGAAGCAACTCTAATGAGTGCCAACAAGCCAGGGTAAAGCAGAGAAATCAAGAACTCGGGACCTGGTCACAAGAGATGGAACATCAGACATTTGTAAACAAAGCAGATCTAGATTTGCATCTTATGAGAATGACAGTCTACAATATTTTTATTAGTAAAGTACCGGTAATCTATATGTCTCTATGACAAGCAGTACAGACTATGATCAGATTCTGATGAAACTTAAAATCATTTTTGTAGTCAAGGGTTATGAATAGCTTTTTTCGCATATATAATTATGAATAGCAAGTTTATGTCTACGTACTAAAGTAAAAAAAATATGATATATATATATGCTTCCTTGTTTATGGGCCAAAATGAAACACTTATAATCTATGTAAGAAATACTGACATCATGAATGTAAAATCTTTTCTAATGGCACATAAGTCAGGAAATTTTGGCCTGTGCAGAAATTGTATAATCAGATCTATATTCTTTCATAAGCCAAAAGAGCAGACCCAGATCAGACGGCTCCTACAGGAGCCGTCTGATCTGGGTCTACTCTGTTTGCAAAGGCATTAAAAGGCAAAACATCTCTATCAGGAAAAGGATTATTGGAATGCTGTCAGACCCAATAAACAGGAATTTGCAGGAACAGAAAACAGTTCAGTGTCTGATATAATTATGCCGAGATTGATAACCACTGCAGACTTTTTATATCACTTTGCACCTTCACCCTTCTCTTGCTGAATTTTAAAATACATTTCTCCTTCTTTACCCATGCCCTGTTGTATAATTACATTATATCTTCACTGTGTACAGGTATTTCGCTGTGAAATCACTGCTGTGGAGTGCACTGGTTACACAATCAATTTGTAAATAGCGCAGACCCTGATGAGACAGCTCCTGCAGGAGCTGTCTCATCTGGGTCTTCACTATTTACAGGTAGGTATATTGACGTGAATAGCAAGCGAAGCGAATACAACGCTGACTTTTCAAAATGGACTATTCCAAAATTCAACCAGGTCAAGCTTATGGTGAATATTTTAAGGGATTCTTCTAAAGAACAGTGTAACATGACAAATAGTGCAGACCCTGGTGAGAAGGCTCCTATAGGAGCCCTCTAGTCTGGGTCTACATTGTTTGCAAAGGATGTTAGTGACTTATGTCCTGCACAGTAAGGGTTAACAGTGAATTCATAATGTTTACCAATTAACCCTTTCCCTCATATAAACGTGTTTCCACACATTTGCAAACAGAGTAGACCCAGATCAGACGGCTCCTTCAGGGTCTGCTCTGTTTGCTCATAGAATTTGATATATCTGTTTCTATACTTTCTAAAATGGCTACGATGTTCCACCTTCCATATTTCTTTATACTTATTATGTTCATGAATATTCAGTAGGTATTAAAATTTGAACTAAACATGGAACAGCTGGAAAGGGTTAAGCAATCAGTATGGGTCCAGATGAGATGATAAGTAATTTGCAGTGTCTGTCTGAGGCATTCATCACATTTTTTAGAAAATCCCCCTAAATTTTTCATGGGAGGGGGGACTTTTCTACATGGATAATCCTTTCCTCCATAGGCTATTTATAGGCCCAACCTCTTTGAATGAATCTACCCAAAAGGAGCATTTACTAGAGAAAAGGAAAATTTTAGAATTTTGTAGTTTGAAACCATTGTGATAAATAGAGCATTTGCTCCTATAGGAGCAAATGCTCTATTTATCACAATGGTTTCATAAAGTGTTTATTACAGAGGTGTAGAAAGGCGTATATATGGAGGAAAGGTTTAAATTAGCCCTTCACACCATGAGTACGCATTTCTACGTCTTTGCAAACAGAGTAGACCCAGATCAGATGTCCTCTGTTTGCTTAATCCTTCCAATGTTCTATGTTTATTCCAAATTTTCAATACCTGCTGAATATTCATGGACAAAAATGTATAATGAAATATGGAAGGTGGAACATTTTAGCCATTTTAGAATCTATCAAATTCCCTTAGCAAACAGAGCAGACCCTGATCAGACATAGGGTGTGAAAATGCATTTATATGATGGAAAGGGTTTACCCTTTACTTCACAAATCCCCCCCCCCCACCCACCCCCCACCCACTTCATTTTCGAATCCAAGAATTATTAGGACGCTCAGAACTCTTTTTTGTATGACACATTGACTCTTTTTTTTTTATTATTTAAAGAAATGAAGGAAAAAAACCGTCAAGAATTGAAGCAGAAGACAGTTTGACAAATAATTAGAACGCTAAGAAAAATCTGAGGTACCGTATCCTGCGTGCATCAATGCTTTCACTGACGACTTTTTGCAATTTTATTATTCAAATTCTAAGAAACTCAGCATACTGGCAAGATAAGTTCTGATTATAATGATACACCCACTTCAATAGGTTGGAGCTTCTTCAGAAATCACAGTTCAATCTATTGGTGCTCCTTCTACTAGATTTTACTTAACCCTTTAAACCTTAATCCATGACAAATAGTGTAATCCCAGATCAGACGCCGCCTTTCCAAGGCGGTGTCTGATCAGGAACTTCACTTTTTTGTCTCAAATTCTATTTCTCTATCTGTACTTTATTCCTTTGACATTTGCATTTATTTATCTCAATCTCATTTCATTATTTTACCAAATGATTTAACAAAAAAGGTTTGCAGACGACAATTAGAAATTTGGTGCCAAAAGTTTAATTCTTTCAACACTATGGATCAATATTGTTGATACACTAGAATCCCTCTAATACGACCATTTAATTAATAAACATGGGTGTCTTTATAAGCAGGTGGTTGCTTAATGCAGGACAAGAGTAATGCAGAAAGCTCCTAGAGGATTATTCTACTTCGTGTCAGCATTTAACCCTTTCTCTCATAGAAACGTGTTTTCACGCATTTGCAAACAGAGTAGACCCAGATCAGACGGCTCCTAAGGAGCCGTCTGATCAGGGTCTGCTCTGTTTGCTTATGGAATTAGATAGATCTGTGTCTTTACTTTCTAAAATAGCCACAATGCACCACCTTCCAGATTTGATTATAAGTGTTTTGTTCATGAATATTCAATGGGTATTAAAATTGGGACTAAACATAGAACAGGGAAAGGGTTAAAGGGTTAAACCTACCAACATTCTTTTGCTCCCGACTCTCAAATTGTAAAAGTAAACAATCTGCACAGATTTAGACGTTCATGAATACTCTCGACTGGCTAATATGCGCTAGTCAAAATATTTCTTTAGCTGCAATTTAGACCTAGGGAAGAGATTTGTTTACACTTTCTCTATGCATCTAAATTCTCAAACTTGATTTTCTTCCATTATCCTTCAAGAATGCAGAGTGTAAAATATTACTAAATTAGACTTCCATATACTCAAGGTCTCATCAAGATCCAAGCTGACAAATTGATTGAAAACTACTGGTCTGATCAGGGTCTGCTCTGTTTGCTTATGGAATACTATACATTAAAACCTCTCTATAACGGCCACTTAATTACATCAAGTATTTTGTGTTAAAGGCAGGTGGCTGCTTAAAGCAATGTGAAAGTAAAACAGAATGCTCCTATAGGAGCGTTCTGTTTTACTTTCACCTTGCTTTAAGCAGCCACCTGCCCTAAATACCAACTATTTAACACAATTTAATGGCCGTTATAGAGAGGTTTTACTGTAGATCTCATTCTACAGTTTCTGCCATCGTCAAACTCTCGTTCATGATGCCATTAACCCTTTCCCTGTTCTATGGTTAGTCCAAATTTTAATACCTACTGAATATTCATTAACAAAATAGTTATACATGTAATGGAATACGAAGGTGGAACATTGTAGCTATTTTAGAAAGTCAAAGAAACAGATCTTTGAAATTCTATAAGCAAACAGAGTAGACCCTGATCAGATGGCTCTTCTAGGAGCCGTCTGATCTGGGTCTACTCTGTTTGCAAATGCGTGAAAACACGTTTACAAATGCGTGAAAACACGTTTACATGAGGGAAAAGGTTAAAATATAATCCATCTACTCAATATTCATGAGGTCATTATTTCTTAATTCAACCCTTTCCTCCATAGGCTATTTTAGACCCAACCTCTTTGAATGAATCTACCCAAAAGGAGCATTTATTAGAGAAAAGTAAAATTTTAGCATTTTGTAGTTTGAAACCATTGTGATAAATAGAGCATTTACTCCTATAGGAGCAAATGCTCTATCAGAATGGTTTCAAGAAGTGGTTATTACAGAGGCGTAGATAGGTGTATTTATGGAAGAAAGGGTTAAATGAAATATTATCAGATAAAGGGTTAACCCTTTCCCTCATGCAATCACTTTTTAACCCCTTTACAAACAGACTAGACCAAGGTCAGATGGCTCCTTAGCAGCCCACTGACTAGGATCTACTCTGTTTGCTCATGACATAGATCTGACACTTTCTGCCTTTAACCAGGTAAAATATTCCTGTCTTCATATGTTGTAACAATACCGCTAATTAGTATGCATGATGTCATTATTTCTTTGATGAATATTCATGGAGTAAAAGTTTTAAAGAATGTTGCTGCAAAAGTTGCCATGTACTATTGCAAACCCAAAACAATAATATGCCATTTCAGACACAATTTAAACCTATTTTAGGAACTGATATTTGTCATGAATCACAAATGAAACACGAGTCTGACATTTCTCAGTATGTTTTTACTGAGGTTGCAGTGAACTTGATTCCAGACATATACAAGATTAAAGTTTGTTTAAACCATTATCTCATAGGCTATTTTTAGATACAACCTCTTTGAATGAATCTACCGAAAAGGAGCATTAACTAGAGAAAAGGATTTTTTTTAGAATTTTGTAGTTTGAAACCATTGTGACAATAGAGCATTTGCTCCTATAGGAGCAAATCAAGGGCTTGGTGCAAAACTATTGTAACTCCTTCACTTTTGTGAAGGAGTTACAATAGTTTTGCACCAAGCTCTCAAAATGCTCTATTAATCACAATGGTTTCAATAGCTGATTTTTACAAAGGCGTAGAAAGGCGTATTTATGGAGGAAAGGGTTAACAGTGAAACCTCTGCACCATTGCATTTCTAGAAAGATGTTATGACAAGAAAAAAAACTTCTAAGTCATAAGCTGGGTTTCTGGGGAGTATCAACTCAAGTGGATAGAGCAACTCAATACGAAGAATCAAAGTTTTCGATGATGTTTAATTAACAACTGTTTCGATAGTCCAGAAACAATTTACATAAATAACAATCAAGGTTCAGTTCTTAACACTAAAGTCACTGCTAAGGCAAATCCTTCAAACAGTCAAAGTTCCCAGTGTGGATTCCACAGACTTCACTGTAAGCTGGTATCCAGTCTTACAAGAAAAAAATATATATCTTAATTCTGAACACTTCGGGATCCAAATAGTAACTGTCTTTTTGAAAACAGACAGTGTTTATACATTGCAATATAGAAATTCTCCAAAGTGTTTTAAGATATTGAATCCACATTGTTTGTGCATTTAGTTGTCACCTTATCACTATGCTTTTACAGTTGAAAAGTAAAATTATAATCATGCCACCTTGACTTGATTGTAAGGTTGAAGAGTTATTACAAAGATATTAAATAACAGAGATGCCAGACATAGGCTATTCAACACTTACGGAGGAAGTCACAAACATTCTCAATCACGAATGATGATTGCTAACAAAACCCTCCAAGTCAAAAACATGTGTACTTTTTGTACCGTAATCAAAACTAATCAGGTGAAACAACATTTCGCACAAACAATCTGGGCTTGAGCCTTTTGGCACTTAATCTAAACTAATTAGGCAGCAATCTACACATTAAGCTGTTTGACTAACAAATGCATAATCCTATGTGATAATGATAATATGAAATGGGGTTTAATGGGTTCTCAAAGTTTTTCAAACGATGTAAAACAATTCAATAACCATAGATATTGAAAACTTTAAGCAAAATATGATACAATATTTAAAAATCCATCAATTACTGTTATGCAATGAAATTTGCATATTTTACTTTCTAACAACACCCCCTTGGCCAGACAACTTTGGACCCCAAAGTTCAAATTGAAAAATGTAATATCTTTTACCTTCAAATATGAAGATGTTGAACTTATACCAGTAATTTCCATTATGTATGAAATTTGTCAAACCAGATATATTTGACTTACAAAAGTACATGTACTAAACAGACACTATTGTGTCAATTTTCCATTTACAATGTAAACTGAAACTATTGTACAATAAAACACATTTTTCCAAGCTTTCAAATAGATATAAGGTTACGTTTTTAAAGTCAGAATAGAGATTCGCATTATCTATTGAATCATTTCACAGGTTTTTTTTTAAATCAAATAGCATTTTTCTGTTTCGATTTGGAAATTTTAAATTTGCATGTCAGACTCAATTTCTTCCATCAGTGCGATTTCAGATGGAGTTGCACCATCTTCTATCAGACTTTTTGATTTGCATAAAGCCGTGAAATGATTCATTTTCAGACAGTTCTTGCATTTATTGAATTTAGCTATACAGTCTGCAGAATGGTGGCTGTTCTGGCTTCCACAGTTCTGACACGGTTTCTTCCTCATAGGTGCATAGTTGTTGCTGCCACCATATAAGGCATTTGTAACATATTGGAATTCTTCCTGCAGAGCGTCAATTTTGTCATATGCTGCAGCTTCAAGATTTTCCAACTTGCTAACTAACATATAGAGTTCATTTCTCTGTCTTAGTAAATGATCAGATTTAGCACTTAATTCACATATCTCACTGTTTTGTTCTCCTACTTCTTTCCACAAATCACTTATCTGATTATTGAGATTTGAAATTTCTGCATGTTTAACTTCTAGGACTTCATTCTGCCTTTCACTACACTTATCTGCCACTACTTTCAATTCACTTTCTGCACTAATTCTTCTCTCTGTTTCAATTTCTAAATACTTCACAATTCTATTATTCTCAGATCTTAACCTAGCGTTTTCTTCCTGCAATTCGGAGATTTTGCGCGTAGATGACGACACACAATTCTTTAGGCAGTTGATTTCAGCAGATATGGAGGAATGTTTTGACAGCATCAGTTCTTTCAGTTCATTGTCACTGACATAGAAAAATGGCATACCTGCACATATAGTCTTCTTCTCAAGGAATTCTTTAAGCCGAGCTGTGTCACTTTGCTGTTTCTTTGATGATCTCAAAGCAGTTGAGGTCTGTTGTGCAGTTCTCACGTGCTGGGTTCCAGGCTGGTGAGAAGGTTTGTTCATACAAAACTTAGAATAATGTCCATAATTCTCAGAGTTGAAGCATTTCCTATGGGCGGCTTTACACAATGTCCTATGGTCAGGTGAAAAGTTTTCTCCACATCTGTAGCACTGGTTAGTCTTTCGTTGGAAATGTCTTCTTTGATTCATCATGGCTTGGCTGTGATCGGAGCGCAAGGTCTACCCACTGTTCTGCACCAATTGTTATGACAAGAATTTTTAACTTTTTAAGTCATAAGCTGGGTTTCTGGGGAGTATCAACTCAAGTGGATAGAGCAACTCAATACGAAGAATCAAAGTTTTCGATGATGTTTAATTAACAACTGTTTCGCTAGTCCAGAAACAATTTACATAAATAACAATCAAGGTTCAGTTCTTAACACTAAAGTCACTGCTAAGGCAAATCCTTCAAACAGTCAAAGTTCCCAGTGTGGATTCCACAGACTTCACTGTAAGCTGGTATCCAGTCTTACAAGAAAAAAATATATATCTTAATTCTGAACACTTCGGGATCCAAATAGTAACTGTCTGTCTTTTTGAAAACTGACAGTGTTTATACATTGCAATATAGAAATTCTCCAAAGTGTTTTAAGATATTGAATCCACATTGTTTGTGCATTTAGTTGTCACCTTATCACTATGCTTTTACAGTTGAAAAGTAAAATTATAATCATGCCACCTTGACTTGATTGTAAGGTTGAAGAGTTATTACAAAGATATTAAATAACAGAGATGCCAGACATGGGCTATTCAACACTTACGGAGGAAGTCACAAACATTCTCAATCACGAATGATGATTGCTAACAAAACCCTCCAAGTCAAAAACATGTGTACCTTTTGTACCGTAATCAAAACTAATCAGGTGAAACAACATTTCGCACAAACAATCTGGGCTTGGGCCTTTTGGCACTTAATCTAAACTAATTAGGCAGCAATCTACACATTAAGCTGTTTGACTAACAAATGCATAATCCTATGTGATAATGATAATATGAAATGGGGTTTAATGGGTTCTCAAAGTTTTCAAACGATGTAAAACGATTCAATAACCATAGATATTGAAAACTTTAAGCAAAATATGATACAATATTTAAAAATCCATCAATTACTGTTATGCAATGAAATTTGCATATTTTACTTTCTAACAAAGAACATAACTGTAGTCACTACAAAACAAATGCCATGTATGGCATCACCCTACCCATGTCAGAAATAATGATATAACCCTTTACTACATAAATATGCCTTTCTACACCTTTGCAAAACAGAGAAGACCCAGATCAGATGGCTCCTATAGGAGCCATCTGATCAGAGTCAGTGCTCTGTTTGCATATGAAATAATATAAATTTGTTTCTACAGTAACTGTTTCTGCCAATGCTAAAAATTCATGTTTTCATGTGCCATTGGCTGTCTGATCAGGGTCTGCTTAATTGTTCACCTATGTCATGATCTGAAATTAATATTCATGATATTATTATTTATTACATGAACATTCATTGACGTTGATCAGCTGAATTTTTATAATTAACCCTTTCCTCCATAAATACGCCTTTCTACGCCTCTGTAAAAGGCACCTATAGGAGCAAATGCTCTATTTATCACAGTGGTTTCAAACTACAAAATTCTAAAATGTTCATTTACTCTAGTTAATGCTCCTTTTTGGTTGATTAATCAAAGTGGTTGGGTCTAAAAATAGCCTATGAGGGAATGGGTTAAAGTATAATTACAAACTAGGGATTTTTTCACCATAGCAAACAAGAGGGCCAAGATGGCCCTTAATCGCTCACCTGATTACCATAGATTAGCAGTGGTTCTGCAGAACAAGATTTTCAAAGATTTAGTATTCTGATTTTATCAAGACAATGATTCTGACCATTGAAGATTGGGCTAAAAATGTGCTCTCTAAAGTAATTTTTCTAAGATTTGACCTAGTGACCTACTTTTTATTCCGACCCAACCCATGATCACACTCAACCTTGATATCACCAAGACAAACACTCTGAGCAAGTTTGAGGAAGACTGGGCTAAAAATGTGGCCACTGGAGTGTAAACTAGATTTCTCTAAGATATGACCCAGTGACCTACTTTTTGACCTCACATAACCCACTTTCAAACTTGTCCAAGATTTTATTAGGACAATCATTCTGACCAATTTGCATGAAGATTTGGCTATAAATGTGACCTCTAGAGTGTTCACAAGGTTTTCGTACTATTTGACCTAGTGACCTAGTTTTTAACCCCACATAATCCACTTTCACACTCAATTGAGATTTTATCAAGACAATCATTATGACTAAGTTTCATGAAGATTGGACTAAAATTGTGACCAATAGAGTGTTCACAAGGTTTTTTTTTACTGTTTGACCTAGTGACCTAGTTTTTAACTCCACTTGACCCACTTTCGAACTCGTCCGAGATTTTATCAAGACATTCATTCTGACCAAGTTTCATGAAGATTGGACTAAAATTGTGACCACTAGAGTGTTCACAAGGTTTTTCTACTGTTTGACCTAGTGACCTAGTTTTTTACCCTACAAAACCCAATTTTCAAACTCCTCCTAGATTTTATCAAGACAATCATTCTGACCAAGTTTCATGAAAATTGGGCTAAAAATGTGACCTGTAGAGGGTTCACAAGGTTTTCCTATTATTTGACCTAGTGACCTAGTTTTTAACCCAACTTGACCCACTTTCGAACTCGTCCGAGATTTTATCAAGACATTCATTCTGACCAAGTTTAATGAAGATTAGACTACAATTGTGACCACTAGAGTGTTCACAAGCAAATTGTTGACGACGCACGACGCACGACGGACGACGGACATTCAAGTCTCCCAAAAGCTCACCCTGAGCTTTGCTCAGGTGAGCTAAAAAAGCTGTAGAATCAGATCTATATTACCTCATATTACACAGCAGACAGTGCCTGAATAGGAAATGGTTATGCAAAACGTAAACAGCCATCATTTTCCTAGAAACAGATAATCTTCTATGTTTATGATTCTGTAAACAATCCTAGATCTGTGCCTGCCTGATAATTATGTGTTTGTGATTCCAGGCATCAACAATGCTGTTGATCGGATAACATACTATCAAATGTACCCTAAAAATCAGACCATCTTGTCCCCCCACCACCCCAATGCATATGATTGGTTATTTGAATAGGATTCTCTATCAGGTAAGGTTTCACGCCTTACAAAAAGAGTAGACCCAGATCAAAATGGTGCTAAATTTACTATCTCAGTAATTGAAATGATCTGATGTCAGAATATTTAGGATAAAAAGTGTACATTTCAAAAACAACAGCAGGTTCCAATCTAAATTCTTTGAACATTAAGTGTCTGTCGTCTGCAAAAACTCTTGCATGCATTGCAAAAGCAAAAATTGTTGTCTGCTGTACTTATGAAAACTATTTTCTTCTTTCATATTTCTCTTAAAAAAATATGGTGAGAGTATCAAACAGTTTGGATCCTGATGAGATGCCAAAATACTCTGCCTCTCATTTGCAGTCAAACTGTTTGACTTAGGTTATAGCATTTACCTCCTTTAACCCTTTCCCTGTTCTATGTTTATTTCAAATTTCAATACCTACTGAATATTCATGAACAAAATAGTTATCATGAAACATGGAAACATTGTAGCCAATTTAGAGACTAAAGAAATATATCTATCAAATTCTAATAGCAAACAGAGCAGACCCTGATCAGACGGCTCCTCTAGGAGCCGTCTGATCTGGGTATACTCTGTTTGCAAATGCGTGAAAACACGTTTATATGAGGGAATATGTTAAGTGGCAAAGACTTCTTTGAAGTCATCATTTTTGTCTATTTCTTCATAGCTGTCAGTTTACTAAATGCTTATAAATTAATTCCTCATTCCAATCAGTTCAACCTTTTTGGCACAAAACCATGGTCAATGAACTCTAATCAGATGGCTTCAAGAGGAACCCTTCTATCAGGATCTACACTGTTTGCAAAATAGACTAATAGTTACCCTTTAATACCGAATAAACTCTAATGTCAGGCTCTGAAAGAACGTCCCATTTTGAAATTTCAGCATTTGAAGGGTTAACCCTTTCAACACCCAATTTTAAAAGTGGAACAGTCCATTCATGATGAAAACTTTCTACAGGATTTTGAATGACAAACAGTGCAGACCCTGATCAGAGGGCTCCTCTAGGAGCCCTCTGATCTGGGTCTACACTGTTTGCCCAGTGCAGGTATATATCCCACATTCAAAGTGTTAACCTGCCGTCTAAATCCTTGCATATCACACAAGAGAAAGGTTAAGCCCATAAGCCTTAGCTGTGCACAGATTAACTCTGAATATTCAAACAAGGAATGTCCCATAAGTGTTTAACCCTTTCCTTCATATAAACACTTTTTTCACACATTTGAAAACAGAGTAGAACCGGATCAGACGGCTCGTAATTAGGAGCCATCTGATCAGAGTCTGCTCTGACTACTCTGTATGAAATAATATAGATCATATGATTTGGTAAAAAATTCCCATGTCCATGCGTCATTACAGAAATTTATCTAATTAATATTGATGATGTCATTATAGCTAACATGAATATTCATGGAGTAAAGGGTTAGCAAAAGATTCATGAATTTGCTAGACATTTGGAATGGCAAACAGTGCAGACCTTGATCAGAAAGCTCCTGTATTAATTTTGGCCTAAAATGTTTGCATTACCTCATAGGCTATTTTTAGATACAACCTCTTTGAATAAATCCTCCGAAAAGGAGCATTTATAATTAGAGAAAAGGACATTTTTAGAATTTTGTAGTTTGAAACCTGAATGTGGTAAACAGAGCATTTGCTCCTAAAGGAGCAAATGCTCTATTTATCACAATGGTTTCACAAAGTGAGTTTTACAGAGTAGTCAAAAGTCGTCAATATGCAGGAATGGGTTAACCATTTACTTTATGAATATTCATATAAGTAATGACATCATGAGTTATTTATAGCTGAATTTTGATCACATGATATTTTGCTGCTGGAGATACTGCAGAACCAGGACTATATTGTAGCATAAACTGAGCAGACCCCGATCAGACAGCTCCTGCAGGATCTACTCTAGTCTGTTTGCAAAGGTATGAAAAGGCATTTCTATAAGCATTAAGGTACATAAACCATTCCCTCATAGCCTATTTTTAGATCCATCTTCTTTGAATAAATCTACCGAAAAGGAGCATTAACTAGAGAAAAGGAATTTTTTTTTAGAATTTTGTAGTTTTGAAACCATTGTGATAAATAGAGTATTTGCTCCTACAGGAGCAAATGCTCTATTTATCACAGTGGTTTCAGAAAGTGACTTCAAAAGTCGTCAATATGCAGGAAAGTGACTTTTACAGAGGCGTAGAAAAGCATATTTATGGAGGAAAGGGTTAAAGGGTAAGCCCTTTGTAATTACCTGTTGAATATTCATGTCAGAAATGATGACATCATAGACATTTGTCAGGTATACACAGAAGACTTTTGGTACTGGTAGGATCTGTAGAGTCAGATCTATTATAATTTCATAGCAAACGAAGCAGACCCTGATCAGACGGCTCTTACAGAAGCCATCAGATCTTTGGTCTACACTGTTTGCAAAGGCATAGAAAAGTTTATGATGAGCTTCACCTGGTGACCTAAATAAAACATATTTGCATCGATTATCACAAATCTGTCTTGAAATGGCATTCGAAAGGTTAAACAGGATTTAAGGTCACTTCAGCCTTTCTTATCAACTTAGAAAGATCCGAGTAAATATTAGTTTATGATCAGCTTAGCTGAGTTATTAACATAGTGTAAATCCTCCGTACAAATTCTGTACACAGTTTAAGATTAAATCAACTTAATTGAAATAGGGACCACCACTTGCTTTGTGGGTGTTTTTATTTTCTTGATAAGAATCTGTCTCTGTCCCTTCCGCTTCCTCCCTGTATCCCATATTCTCTCTGTCTCCCCCACTTTTTCTCCCTTTCCTCCCTCCCTTCCCCTCTCTCTCTGTCCATCTCTCTGTTGCTCCCTCACTCTCCCCTCTCTCTGTCTCTCTCCACATACCTCCCTCTCCCTCTCTGTCTGTGTCTGTGTGTGTGTCTCTCTCTATCTCTCTCTCATGATGTCGATATTTCTTACATGAATATTTATGGAGTAAAGAGTTAATTTCTCTGCCTCATTCTCAACATCTTGGATTACGATCAGATACCTAATTACTAATTTAAGTAATTCGACTTGACTTGAAACTATTTAGACCATAGCTATTTTCATATCATGCCATTAATTTTGTAGACTCTGGAGAGTTAACCCTTCGCTTGCTATTCATGTCAATATACCTAGCTGTAAATAGTGAAGACCCAGATGAGACAGCTCCTGCAGTTCTTATCAGGGTATGCTTGACTGTTTGTTTATGATATACAGTAAAACCTCTCTATAACGGCCACTAAATTGCGTTAATTAGTTGGTATTTAAGGCAGGTGGTTGCTTAAAGCAAGGCGAAAGTTAAAACAGAACGCTCCTATAGGAGCTTTCTGTTTTACTTTCACCTTGCTTTAAGCAACCACCTGCCTTTAACACAAAATACTTGATGTAATTAAGTGGCCGTTGTAGAGAGGTTATACTGTAATAAAGATATGAAATCCCGAGACCATCTTACATATAACTATTCATGGAGTAGAGGATTAAGAGGTTTACTCTACAGACATGCCTTGAAATGTCTTGCAAACAGAGTAAACCAAGATCAGACAGCTCCTGTAGGGGTCGTCTAATCAAGTTCTGCTCTGTTTGTGTGAAGGCATAGAAAGGTGTATTTATGGAGTAAAGGGATACATAACATCAGATTCTGCTGTCTGCCATGGCCAAAATTTTCTGATTTCAAACATCATTATAAAAATGAATTGCTTTTTTATCCAAAAACTACCAGCAATAATCTCAATATCAGGAGGTATGAATTGACAAATTTGTTCGGGAAATGACTGTACTGGGAATATGGCCCAGTAACTGTCATGAAAATGGGCAAAAATATTGCCTGTAATGCTAGGTATATTGAAATCATTTTCTGCAAACACAAAGTTAAAACCTTCCTGCTCCATTACCTTACACTACTTCAAACAACTTATTTAAACCATTCCTCCATAGGCTATTTTTAGACCCATCCTCTTTGAATAAATCTACCCAAAAGGAGCATTAACTAGAAAAAAGGAAAATTTTTAGAATTTTGTAGTTTGAATCCATTGTGTTAAATATTTATCACAATGGTTTCACAAAGTGCCTTTTACAGAGTCGTCAAAATTCGGCAATGGGTTAACCCATTCCCGAATATTGACGCCTTTTGGCGCTTCTGTAAAAGTCATTTTATGAAACCATTGTGATAAAAAGAGCATTTGCTCCACAATGTACAAGAGCAAATATTTTTTTAATGCTCTATTTATCACAATGGTTTCAAAACTACACAATTCTGAAAATTTCCGTTTCTCTTGTTAACCCTTTACCCAATAGCCTGTTTCTAGTTTTGAAGACATATGACCACTTAAAGCAGGTTGAAAGTAAAGCAGAATGCGCCTTAAGGCGCATTCTGCTTTACTTTCAGCCTGCTTTAAGCTACCACCTACTAGGATATAGAAAATATTTATTATGCAATATGTTCATGACTGTATGAATTTGAACTATTTTCTTCAGCGGAGGAATAAATCAAACACGCTAAAAGCCGCTTCTTTCAGGTAAAGGGTTAATGTAGATTGGTAGATTTAATAAAAAAATAGCCTAAGTGGGAATGGGTTAAGACATCAAAAGGTGTGGATATGAAGGAATGGGTTAATGTCATACTTGAAGATGTACACATTTATGTTGCATGTTGGACAGTAATAAAGTACATGTAAATTGTCTTTTATAATGAGTAAAGAAGAGAAATGTTTCCTTTACTGAAAGTTGCAGTTTACAAAATCGAAATTTTACATAACAAGACTCGCATTTATCTGACTTAGAAGTTAGAAAGCAGTTAAACACATTGTTTTCTGTGATGTTGCGTGTTTTACAGTAATAACATCTAAGATCCATTATTTGTAACTAATGAAGGAAATTTATAATACAATTCCTAGTATATGCAGATTCATGTATACAGTTGTTTATTCTGTTTAACCCTTTATTGGATACAGAAAATGCTATTTTTCTTTCAAGTTTTTTAGTTCAGTAACAAATAGGATACTGAGTTATCCCTATCCTCCATAAATACGCATTTCTACGCCTCTGTAATAACCACTTCTTGAAGTCATTATGATAAATAAAGCATTTGCTCCTATAGGAGCAAATGCTCTACTTATCACAATGGTTTCAAACTACAAAATTCTAAAATTTTACTTTTCTCAAGTACAGTGATGTCTCGTTAATCCGGAATTCGTTAATCCGGAAAACTCGCGATCCGGACGAAAGTCGTGGGGAACGGATTTTTTGTGCAGTAAATTGACTCGTTACATCCGGAAATTCACGTTCCGGAACCGGACATAGATTTCCGGTAACCAATCTATGTATTTACCTGTATTTGTGACTCATTAATCCGGCCGGGTCAGTAGCCCCTGGGCTTAATTGCCCACCCCTGACACTTAACAACAGTGCATCGCGGAGGTGCGAATACATGTACTTATGTTTACAATCACGGGCATGGGTAAAACAACCCCCGAATGTGTGCAAACTGGCTATTTATCAAAGCATATGGCACGCGGATAGTGATGTTTGATATTCATTAATGTTTCTTAATGAGATGAACACTCGCCCAATTAATTTGTTACATTAAAACCGCGCCGCCATCGTTAAACTGTTAATCACCTTAAATGATTTGCAAATTCAGAAATTACAAGGCTATATTTATCGGGGATTCCCGCTAGGGATTCCCTAAGATTCTAACTCATGCGTGAGATGGCTGGTTCCCGACTTCCGACTTACAAGTACATGTACGCGGATGGAATATTCGGGAAACCAGTCATGTCAAACATGGAGACCTACGTCGATTTTACAAAATTTGCCCGCAGGCATATTCAATAATCCACAATGTATTACTCAAATGCGAGAACTGACACTTATGGATAGGGTGCAAAAAGCATTTAGAACGACAAACAAGGCAATTAGTTTGATATGACTTGCGATTATTACCGGCATATGCACACATGAACGTTACAAGAAAATATTTCTTGATGCGAAAGTAAATGTGTACATACACATATACAATGTTTATGATTGAGTTGATATTTTGCAGCACACGACGGTGATTCGTTAATCCGGAAAATTCGTTAATCCGGAAATTTCGCCAGGAACGAACGTTTCCGGATTAACGAGACATCACTGTAAATGCTCCTTTTGGGTAGATTCATTCAAAGAGGTTGGGTCTAATAAAGCCTATGAAGGAATGGGTTATTCAGTGTTTGATCTGGCTCCACTGTGGTTGTTGTAGTTGTTTGTCCATCCCTGAGGACCATGATATCCTTTTATGCAATTTCAGTCAAATCTTGGTAAGCCTGAGTAACGAATACAGCTGGGGCATCAGTAGTCTGTAGATGGGGTGCTGTATGACCTGGCTTTATGGGTTGCGCGTTTCTCCTTGACAGCCTTGAGGCTTGACTTTTTTTCAGGTCATGATTCTGTCACTAATGAGATGACACCAGTAGGGACAATCAAGAGCATGAATTTCCCAGCTTTCCCAGTCAATGTTGAACGCCTTGAGGGAAGTCTTAACCCTTTCCCTCATATAAACGTGTTTTCACGCATCTGCAAATAGAGTAGACCTAGATCAGACGGCTCCTATAGGAGCCGTCTGATCAGGGTCTGCTCTGTTTGCTGATGAAATTTAATAGATCTGCTTCTTTAGGTTCTAAAATGGCTAAAATGTTCCATCTTCCATGTTTCATTTAACTATTTCGTCTATGAATATTCAGTAGGTACTGAAATTTGGACTAAATATAGAACAGGGAAAGAGTTAAAGCTGTTCTTGAACATCTTTCTCTGTCCACATTCAGCTCTTTTCCCAGTCCTGAGATCACTGTTGAGGAGCTGCTTAGAAATCCTGTCGTCAGGCATCCTGTACACATTACAAACTCCACCCGCAGTTGCTATTTCTTGACAAGTGTAAAGTTATGTGTGCAGTGAGGGTAGCTTCGCTCTTCCCAGTACCTGTGTCAAGGACTTTGTCTTGCAATCTGATGTTTAAAGATCTTGAAGTTTTTAGTACAGTAAAACCTCTCTATAATGGCCACTAAATTAACATCAAGTATTTTATGTTCAAGGCAGGTGGCTGTTTAAAGCAAGGTGAAAGTAAAACAGAACGCTCCTATAGGAGCGTTCTGTTTTACTTTCACCTTGTTTTAAGCAGTCACCTGCCCTAAATACCAACTAATGAACACAATTTAGTGGCCATTATAGAGAGGTTTTACTGTAGTAGTTAACTTTGATCCTGCCAATTTCAACCTGACTGCCATTTGCAAATGTTTTTGAGATACAGTAAAACCTCTCTATAACGGCCACTAAATTGTGTTAATTAGTTGGTATTTAGGGTTAATTTATATATATATCATTCTGTAACCTTGAAATCGAAAGTCCTTGGGCAGACCGTTACCTACCTCTGAATTTCTTTGGCGGGTTGCTGAGGTCTCCGGCATCAGGCTGTACAACACATCTGTCGTCAACCAACCTGGAAGCAACAAACAAATAAAATTGATACAAGTCCTGAAGTAAAATTACTATCTGTTGCTATTTTCACTTACTGTACCAGACATTTCCTATTCCTTCAAGCTTTTTAACCCTTTCCTCAATAAATACGCCTTTCTACGCCTCTGGAGCATAGAAGCAAATGCTCTATTTATCACAATGGTTTCTATACTGCACAGTTATAACATTTTCCGTTTCTCTAGTTAATGCTCCTTTTGGGTAGATTCATTCAAAGAGGTTGGGTCTAAAAATAGCCTATGGAGGAAAGGGTTAAGGAACTAATGGTTGCATGTCAAACAGTTTGTATGCTGTTGAGATGCCAAATTACTTGGTATCTGATCAGGTTACAAACTGTTGCGAATTCAAGGCAGATCACACTTAGTAGGGTTAGAGTTAACATTGCAGAGAGACAGTAATGTCAACTCTTATTTAATCTTAACCCTTTACTTCATAAATATGCCTTTCTTTGCCTCTATAAAAATCACCTATTGAAACCATTGTGATAAATAGAGCAAATGCTCTATTTATCACAATGGTTTCAAACTACCAAATTCTTAAATTTTCCTATACATGTATCTATATTAAGCAAACAGAGTAGTCTCTGATCAGATGGCTCCTAGGGTTACTCTGTACGCAGAAAGGCATACATGTATCTATGGAGTACAGGGTTAACCCATTCCCTCATAGGCTATTTTTAGATCCAACCTCTTTGAATAAATCTACCGAAAAGGAGCATTAATTAGAAAAAAAGGAAATTTTAGAATTTTGTAGTTTGAAACAATTGTGATAAATAGAGCATTTCCTCCTATAGAAGCAAATGCTCTATTTACCACAATGGTTTCAAGATGTGACCTTTGCAGAGGCGTCAAAAGACGCCAATATGAGGTAATGGGTTAAGCTTACTCGAGCAATTCAGCTGGAAATATAATCAAGCCTGGTACATGTTATATGCATCAATACAGTGATAATAAGACTGCAGCTGATGTTCCTCAGGGTGTGCATAAAACCTATTTATTCAATTCTCAATCTGTTGAATATTCAGACTGTCAGATATACTTTGTCTGGAAAACACTTCCACTTAGAATTCCATCAATTGCTAAGACATGCTAACCCTTTCCCTCTTGCGGATTCATGAAAGAAATCATGAAATCATGAATATTTATTAGTAGATTTTTGATAATTACATTTATATAATTATGTACACATGATTTTATTTTGATATTGGCAGAAGCTGTATTCATGTCTATAATAATTTCATAAGCAAACAGAGTAGACCCTGATCATACAGGTCCTTTAGGAGCTCTCTGATATGGTTCCAGTGCCAGAGGTCCAGATAAGATGCGTAAATTAAACCCTTTCCTCCATAAACACGCCTTTCTACGCCTCTGTAAGAACCACTTCTTGAAACCATTGTGATAAATAGAGCATTTGCTCCTACAGGAGCAAATGCTCTATTTATCACAATGGTTTCAAACTACAAAATTCTAGCATTTTACTTTTCTCTAGTATATGCTCCTTTTGGATAGATTCATTAAAAGAGGTTGGGTCTAAAAATAGCCTATGGAGGAATGGGTTAAAACATTTTCAAGAATACAATGTAACTCCTTTAACCCTTTCCCTCATATAAACATGTTTTCACGCATCTGCAAACAGAGTAGACCCAGATCAGGGTCTGCTCTGTTTGCTTATGGAATTTGATAGAATCTGTTTCTATACCTTCTAAAATGGCTACTATGCTCCACCTTCCCTATTTCATTATAACTAATATGTCCATGAATATTCTGCAGGTAATGAAATTTGTAATAAACATAGAACAGGGAAGGGTTAATTCTCCACCAAACCCTATGTTGTGACCACTCTTTAGAATCATCTCTTCGAGACGAATCTAAAGAGTGGTCATAACATAGGGTTTAGTGGAGAAATGACGATTTTAGTATTTGAGTATGCACATTTATCTGTAGTTCTGTGGGTCTACTCAGTTTGCAAATGCATGCAAAAGCGATTATATGAGGGAAAGGGTTAAGCCTTTAGACTGTCAGATACACTTTGTCTGGAAAACACTACTAACAAAGAATTCAGTCAGTCACTAAGACATGTTAAAAGTAACTTAAAATTTGTAAATTGACCTGATAAAAAAAAAAACACTTGGACACAGTCGAGTTTTGCAAATTGATCTATGTACATGTACTGCGTTCGATATATGAAAACACAAAGTTGAAATCAGTGGGTTAAATGCAATATGCTGACACCGTTTCTCTACACTGGTTCTAAGAATACCCGATGGTCCATCCATGTTCAACAATATATATTCCATGCAGTATACATTTAAAGACTGAATTTGCTTAAGGATAATTTATGAACGACAAACAGTGCAGACCCTGCCTCATTCAGGAGCCCTCTACATCATTTACACATGCCAGTCTACAATGTCTGCAAATCCTAGTTCACCCTTTCCCTCATAGAAACGCCTTTTCACGCGTTTGCAAACAGAGTAGACCCTTATCAGACGGCTCTTAGAGGAGCCGTCTGATCAGGGTCTGCTCTGTTTGCTCATGGAATTTGATAGATCGGTTTCTTTACTTTCTTAAATGGCTACATTGCTCCACCTTCCATATTTCATTATAACTATTTTGTCCATGAATATTCAGTCGGTATTGAAGTATGGAATAAACACAGAACAGGGAAAGGGTTAACAAAATGTTTCTCACATTCAAAGAGTTATAAGACTTATTAATTAATAGTGATAGGAATTGATCCAATTTAACTGATAGCTAATCAACAGCGGCATTAAGCAATTTTGCTGAGTTGCCTGGCAATCAATATTATTACCTAAGCAACTGGTTAATACTTGTAACCCATGCAAAAATTCCTTGATTAACCCTTTATCTGATAGAAAAGCATTTTCACATCTTTGCAATACAGAATAGACTCTGATCCGATGGCTATGTAGGAGCTGTCTGATCAGGGTCTGCTTTGTTTGCTTTTTATAGAATTATACATACATTTGTTTGAAGAATATAACATTTGGTATCATAAATGCAGACATTTCTACGATGGTAGAAGCTGAAGACAGAGCTCCAGATAAGATGCGTAATTGAAATATTTTCAAGTATAACTTCTTTATTTCTCCACTAAAACCTATGTTGTGACCACTCTTTAGAATCGTCTCGAAGAGACGATTCTAAAGAGTGGTCACAACATAGGTTTTGGTGGAGAAATAACGATTTTAGTATTTGAGTACGCACCGTTATCTGTAGCTCTGTGAAGAATCAGAAAATGTTGGTATTTGTAGAAAATGTAGTCTGATGATCTATCATAATTTCATTAGCAAACAGAGCACACGCTGATCAGACGGCTCCTACAGGCTGATCTGTGTCTACATTGTTTACAAAAGCATCAATAGGTGTCCAGAGGTCTAGATAAGATGCGTAAAATAAAATATCTTCGAGAGTAACTTCTTTATTTCTCCACCAAACCCCATGTTGTGACCACTCTTTAGAATCGTCTCTTTGAGACGATTCTAAAGAGTGGTCACAACATAGGGTTTGGTGGAGAAATGACGATTTTAGTATTTGAATACACATGTTTATCTGTAGCTCTGGGAGAAACTCAAAGGTTTAAAAATGTACACTGAAGTCTTTCAACTCAGATATGTTCTGAGAAACACTACAAGGTCAAGGTCTATACATGTGTTGTTATCTGTGTAATCTAATTAATACATGTATCTATGATGTTATTATTTCTTACATGAATATTCATGGAGTAAAGGGTTTATCTATTCCTTAACTGAATTTATTGTAATGGATAATGGCATATGAAGACCACATTTTTTTAGCCACTGACAGAAACTGTAGAAATAGATCTATATTATTTCATAAGCAAACACAGTAGGCCCTGATTGACTGCTCCTACAGGAGCCGTCTGATCTGTGTCTACTCTATTTGCGAAGGTGCAGAAATGCAAATTTATGGAGTAAAAGTTTAAGTGGTAGCTAAATAGAGTCTTTAACCCTTAGCCAGCTAAGCGTGAGCTAACTGACATTTGCAGACTTTTGCACTCAGCGACTGACATTGGCACTCAGCATCTTATCAGGATCCAAGCTGTTTGACAATCTGTCAATCGTTACAGTATCTCTAAAGCTTGAACAAATCATAAGTAAGTGACAAGGGCAACAGATCAGAGCATAATTATATAGCAGGCTAAGATTAATAATGCATGAGATTGATCAGGTAAATGGAGCAGAAATGCCCCAAGCAGGCAGCCAGCATAAATTTGATATTGTATTACAGTTACTTAGTAAAACCTCTCTATAAAGGCCACTAAATTACATCAATTATTTACATCAAAATTTATTCTCATTTCTTTGCAAAAATTTGGTCAAAGTATCAAACAGTTTGGATCCTGATCAGACGCCGCATTATGCAGCATCTCACCTGGATCAAAACTGTTTGCATAGGTAATCACAGTATTGCCACTAGCGTGCATAGACTTAGAGCTAACCCTTTCCCTGTTCTATATATTTATTTCCTCATATTTTCAGTACCTACTGACTATTTATAGTTGAAATATATGGAGGGTACATGTACACGAAGAACATTGTAGCCATTTTAGAAACTACAGAAACAGATCTACCAAATTCCATTAACAAACAGAGCAGACCCTGATCAGACGGCTCCTATTGGAGCTGTCTGATCTGGGTCTACTCTGTTTGCACATGTGTTAAAAGCCATAATTTATATGAAAGAAAGGGTTAATGCAGAATAAAGGTAGGGCAGAAAGTTCTGCATTATTTCTTTCCTGCATTGGCCCTTTCCTTGATATAAACGCCATGGAATCTTAAGAGTAAGTCACATTATAGGGTTTGGTGGAGAAATGACGATTTTAGTACTTGGGTATACACCTTTATCTGTAGCTCTGTACATGTACATGTACCAGTATCTAGAAATATAACACCTGCTTGAGAATCAGAGGTGAAGATACTCAAGTTTCCATTAAGAATGTACAGTAATGTATGTGTTAATGCTTTCCTTCATATAAACGTGTTTTCACTCATTTGCAAACAGAGTAGACCCAGATCAAACGGCTTCTAGAGGAGCCATCTGATCAGGGTCCCAGAGCTCCAGATAAGATGTGTAAACTAAAATCTTTTCAAGACTAGCTCATCTATTTCCCCACCACACCCTATACTAAGACCACTCTTTAGAATCGTCTCTTCGAGACGATTCTAAAGAGTGGTCACAGTATAGGGTTTGGTGGAGAAATGACGAGTATAGTATTTGGGTACGCACCGTTATCTGTAGCTATGGGGTCTGCTCTGTTTGCATTAATAGAATTTGATAGATACATTTATTTGCTTTCTAAAATATCTACAATGTTCCACCTTCCATATTTCTTTTTATCAATGAATATTCAGTATGTAGTGGAATTTGGCCTAAATAGGGAAACAGGGAAACAGGGAAAGGGTTAATATAAGTATGCTGTCATCCAAAGAAGTTTTAGAGTCTAGCAGGAATTAACCCTTTCCCTCATATAAACATGTTTTCACGCATTTGCAAACAGAGAAGACCCAGATCAGACGGCTCCTAGAGGAGCCGTCTGATCAGGATCAGCTTTGTTTGCTTTTGACATTACTATATATACATGTAGATCTGACTTTACAGTTTTTGTCAAAGCAAAAAAATCCCTTGAAAAGTATATATTATAAAAATTGAGCTAATAAATATTCATGTTGTCATTATTTCTTGCATGAATACAGAACAGGGAAAGGGTTACCGTAAGAGCTGACAAAGCATGACTACTCAATCCTTTACACCATAAATACACCTTTTTATGCCTTTGCAAACAAAGTAGACCCAGATCAGACAACTCCTATAGGAGCCACCTGATCATGATCTACTCTGTTCGCTTACATGTATGATATAATATTAGATCTATATGATTCTACAGTTTCTGCCATGACTAACAATTCCTGAGTCCATGTTTTATCATAACAATTAATCTATTTAATATTCATGATGTCATTATTTCTTACATTAATTTTCATGGATTGAAGGGTTAAAGACAATCAACATTATGTGTATTAACCCTTTCTTCCATAAATACGCTTATCTACGCTTCTGTAAAAGTCAGATAATGAAACCATTGTGATAAATAGAGCATTTGCTCCATAGGAGCAAATGCTCTATTTATCACAATGGTTTCAAAACTATGCAATTCTAAAAATGTTCCTTTTCTCTATAGATAGTAAATGTTCCTTTTCGGTAGATGTTTTCAAAGAGGTTGGGTCTAAAAATAGCCTATGGAGGAATGGGTTAACATTTCACCTGCAAACAGCTTGGGTCCATACAAGACATTGAGTAACTTATCAGGATCTAAGCTGGAACAAAAAAGAGCACCACATGTTGGGCAACAACGCTCACCTGTTCTATTGTAGCCCTTATGACAGTGAACAAATGTGTGAAGTTTCATTTGATTTGAATGATAGTAAAGAAGTAATGGCCAACATTAGAGTTTCAGGATGACAACTTTCTCTCCGAGTCTCGCCGAAAAATAGACAAGCAAAACATATATTGCCACTTGATCAAGACTTTTTTTTTTCAACTCTTTCCTTCATACTTTTTTTTTCAACCCTTTCCTTCATATATACATACATGTAAATGCCTCTTCACGCTTTTGCAAACAGAGTAGACTCAGATCAGACGGCTCCTGTAGGAGCTGTCTGATCAGGGTCTGCTCTGTTTGCTCATGATATAATATACATGTACATGACCTATTCTACAGTTTCTGTTAATGTCAAAATTCCTGTGTTCATGTTCCATTATAATCATTTAGCTAATAAATATTCATAATGTCATTATTACATGAATATTAAACAGGAAAAGGGTTCATGCAGTAAAAACAATGGCAGATCGAGCGGACAGCAGACTAAGGGTTAACGTCTAGTATTGTCTACACAGAGATGACAGAACATTGTACTATTTACATACATGACTTACAAACATTAATGTCATTTTTTGAGGTAATAATTACTATTTAGCTTTTGTAACCTGTCATTGTTGACAGATGTATGGATGTCATCTGTTGACATTGTTCTGAGACCTATTCATAACTGCATTTTGAAATTTAATATATAATATGTGTCAGCAAATAACACAGGTTCTTTCATTAATTAATAGATGATAAAACAGCCAGAAAATCATGGAACCATCTGTTGCATGTCAAAATATTCATGAAAGAAATAATGAGTTATAATGACATAATGAATATTGACCTTTCCCTGTTCTACATTTATTCCAAATACAAATGTATCAATAAATGTACCTACTGATTATTCATGAACAAAAAAGTTATAATGAAATACAATGTATGGAAGGTTGAACGCTGTAGGCATTTTATAAAGTAAAGAAAGTTTAAGAAACAGACATTTCAAATTCCATTAGCAAACAGAGCAGACCCTGATCAGACTGCTCTTATCGGAGCTGTCTGATCTCGGTCTAGATGTTTGCAGATGCGTCAAAACGTATTTACTGGTATATGAAGGAAAGTGTTAATCTGTTTCCCAGAGTGCTTTCACACTCATGTTCTGATAGACTGACTTTTCATATGCTGGTGGAATCTACTCAGCACTTATCGCACATACACAGCTCTTTTCCAATCGGGCTAATTTGCTCTTTCAGATTCACTGTGACAAGCCGTGTCACAAGTCAATATGGGCTATTGACAACTTTTCCAGCACCTCAAGCTTCACGGAGTTTTTTTCATACTCCAATTGGCGGTGGGAGACACAGATTTTCCGGGAGGGCATGGGATTTGAACCCCAGACCGCCGGATTGGTAGTCAAGCGCATTACCACTAAACCACTGCTCCACTCCATATATATTATGTTGCTTCCAACTGCATGGGCTGTAATACCTTATGACACCATTGAACCCTTTGTCTCATGATGAATATTCATATTAAAATGATGCCTATGAATATCAATTAGCTGACATCTATGAATATCAATTAGCTGACATCTATGAATATCAATTAGCTGACATCTATGAATATCAATAAGCAGACTAAAGCCGATTTTTTTTTATAATGGTAAGTACTGTGAACAAGGAAGTTTTTCGCAATGGCAGAAACTTAGGATCAGATCTGTATTAATTATTTCATCAGCAAATACAGCAGAGCCAAATCAGATGGCTCCTATAACAGCTGTCTGATCTAGGTCTATTCTATTCTATTGCAAAAGCATTAATAGGAGTACATGTATATCACTCTACATGTATGTATGTATGTATGACTGAAGTTAATGTGTAGAGAATGAGTGATATATCAAGCTAGTTTCGTTTTTAGCAATATCCCCGCAGATTAGACAGTATCCATCACAAAATGAACATGCTGTCTTAACAGTTCAAAGATGAGACTACTACACTTTCCCTCATACAAACGTGTTTTCATGCATCTGCAAACAGAGTAGACCTAGAGGAGCCGTCTGATCAGGATCTGCTCTGTTTGCTAATAGAATTTGATAAATCTGTTTTTTTGCTGTCTAAAATGTCTAGAATGTTCCATCTTCCATATTTCCATATTTTGTTAATGAATATTCAGTAAGTATTGATATTTGACCTAAATACAGAACAGGGAAAGGGTTAAGGTAAATGAAGGATATGTAGAAGCCAGTACACTGACTCAAACCTGAGACTCCTAATTTACTGCCAGGAGCCCTTTACCGACTGAGCTAACCATGCACTCAACATTCTTATAAGTATATAATATACAACAGGTTTAATCCTTCCCTTCATATAAACACATTTTCATGCATTTGCAAACAGAGTAAACATAGATCCTCTAGGAACTGTCTGGTGGAATTTCTTTAGTTTCTCAAATGTCTACAATGTTCCAACTTCAATATTTCATTACAACAAATTTATCTATGAACATTCTGTACATGTAGGTATTGAAATTTGCTTTAAATATAGAACAGGGAAAGGGTTAAATGAGGGTGTGAAAGTAAAGTAAAACATGTCATCAGTAGGACATATGCTTTTGGGTTAACTCTCTCTCTCTCTCTCTCTCTCTCTCTCTCTCTCTCTCTCTCTCTCATACAAACACTTTTTCATGCCTTTGCAAACAGAGTAAACCTAGATCAGACCACTCCTGTAAAAGCCATAGATCTGGCAAAAGTCTACAATTTTCTTATAAATGGAATCAGAAAGATATGATTCAAGTTTCTGCAAAGGTAAAAAATCCTATGTTCATGCACCCTTATAAAAAGTCGGCTTATAAATATTCATGAATATTCAAAGAAAGGTACTGGTAGTGTAATGTAGAATGTAAGGAAAACGACATATATAAAGCTGTGGCTGGCCTTTATCGTGTAAACCTTTTTGAAGCATTTGCAAACAGACTGGACCCAGATCAGACCACTCCTATAGGATCTGCTCTGTTTACTTTAGACATTCATGATGTAGATCCGATTCTACAGCTTTTTTTCGAAGCAAAATTTCTTACATGTATGAGTATTTGAACAGGGAAAGGGTTATATATAAAATACATTCATTCTACACAGTCAGCAGTAGGAAGTGTTTTTTAGAAAACTGAATCAGAGGCCCGGATAATATGCCTTAACTAAAACAATTTCAGGAATAGCTCTTTATTTCTCAAAATAACCCTATGCTGTGACCACTCTTATAATTGTCTTGAAAAAGACGATTGTAAAGAGTTTTCACAACGAGTGTCCGACTTTTCAGTAAATGACCATTTCGGTAAATTGAATTTATAGAGTAATTCGTTCTGACATTCGGTAAAACGGTCATTATATATTATATAATATAGTACTTATCTTATATTTTTCAAAAATGTCTTCATGAAAACATTATTCTTAGTAATATATTATTATAATTTATATATGTTAAATCAGTTTATTAACTGATAAATTTACCGCCACACGTTTAATGGTAGTACCTGTTTGCACTCGCTGACGGCATGCACCATTGATAATTGTTATTAGATACATGTATTCACACTATTCTTTAAAGGTAGTTGTAATAATTTGAGTACTTTTAATTATATTTATAAACAAACACCGCCAAAATTAAATAATTGGTATTAAATGGTAGTACCAGTTTGCACCCGCTGACGGTACGCCCCTTTGACAATTGTTATGCTTAATAGATGTTTGCACCTTTGTTTAAAGGTAGTCGTAATAATAATAATTCGATCTATACACAGCCTGCACCCAGATCACACTGAGCTACTCAATGTTCAAACCTCCAACACCATGATAATACCATATATTAGAATGCATGAATGTGTATATAATTACTACATATATAAAATCACTTTTTTATCGAAACGTCGACTCTATTTACTATATAAATTCAATTTACCAAACTGGTCATTTACCAAAACGTGGGTATAAATCGTAACAACATAGGTCTGTGACTATGTGACGATACGCACCTTTACCTACTCCTCCTGAATTTGCAGATAACGGTGCGTACTCAAATACTAAAATCGTCATTTCTCCACCAAACCCTTTGTTGTGACCATTCACTTCGAGACGATTCTAAAGAGTGGTCACAACATAGGGTTTGGTGGAGAAATAAAGAAGTTATAAAATCTACTTGAAAATATTTCAATTTACGCATCTTATCTGTGTCTCTGATACAAACAATAAACTTTAATAGAAATAAAATAAGTTTACCCTAATGTTGAAATAAATCCATTCACACTCCCTTCTGCATATAGCGACACGATGTCACCTATGTGAAGAAAAGTTGCTGACATTTTGTTCGATGGGGATGGATTTCTTCGAAAATATCCCCGTCGGATTCACAAATTACTAATAAATGCAAGTACTGAAATGGTTCATGATAAGCATGGCGATTCTACATCCGTTCATATAACACAAGTTTCCATTCAGATGCGACCATATCTTGTACACTCAGAAAATACGTTTTTTGGGGAATATATCCTCCTTTCCACTTCACTTCTGACAGGAAAAGCGAATGCGGAACGCTTCGGACCAAGCCCTTGTAGTAGTGAATAGTTGATGTGATTATCTTCAGATATATATATAAATAAAATACCGTAAAAACATCATAAATAAACTGTTAGTGTTTGAATTGAAAGTAAATGTTATCATCATAGAAGTAATTTGAAAACTGCAACATGTATTCAAAATGCAAATGCAGGGGATCCAAAAACACCGAGTGCAAAAACTGAAACTATCCAAGGGAACATACTCGTACAAAACCAAAAATGTCTTTGGAATGAGTTGCTTCCCATCGAGAATCTGTTAACTCTTTACTCCATGAATGTTTATTAAAGTGATTTATATAAAGCAAAATGGACACAGGAAGTTTGGCCATGTCAGAAACTGTAGAATAACATCTTGTTATTTCATAAGCAAACAAAGACTGGAGCAATCTGATCTCATCATCTGGGTCTACTATGTTTGCAAAGGCGTAGAAAGGAGTACCCTAGGAGTAAAGGATTAACCCATTCCTCCATAGGCTATTTTTAGACCCAACCTCTTTGAATTCTTCTTCTTCTTCTTCCTATACAAGAGCCGGGATCCTTATGGAACGTATTAAGGCTCTGCGCAACTAAGTGCATGGTGAGGTGGATCGAGTGTATAAAAGCAGTCTAAAATTTGGTTAAAACTATGTACAACGGTTGGGATCTATGGGTAGGATGCTGACAGTCGACTGCGCAACTCGTTTACGGAATTCGCAGCGGTGACTGTTGCAGGCAGCCGGTTCCAGCATCCAATGGTCCTTGGGAAGAAGCTATTTGCGTGCAGTGGGTTGTTGATGCGCTGCTGGGTGAAGCGGGTCCTTGTCCTGGTATCGCCCCTCAAATAGTCTTCTCTGATGATGTCGACCAGTGAATGCTGGATTCGGTATAACATCAGTAGTCTAGCCTGTTCCCTACGTTGTTGTAACCTGTCCCATTCTAGCCTTTTCAGCATGTCTGTCACACAGCCAGGAGTCCGCGAAGTCATTCGTGACGAACCTGGCTGCTCTCCTCTGGACTTGTTCAAGTGTCTGTATGTGTGTCTGTAGAATTAATCTACTCAAAAGGAGCATTTACTGGAGAAAAGTAAAATTTTAGAATTTTGTTGTTTGAAACCATTGTGATAAATAGAGCATTTGCTCCTATAGGAGCAAATGCTCTATTGATCACAATAGTTTCAAGAATTGGTTATTACAGAGGCGTATAAAGGCGTATTTATGCAGGAGAGTGTTAATTTTGTCACTGGTGCCTCTGGAAAACACCTGTAATAGGGATGTCATGGTTGCCCGGTTAGAATGTTGAATGTGTATGAGGGAAAGTTCTCATGTTTTTGTGCATAAATGCAAACAGAGAAAATAAAGAGTATTTGAATTGAATTGAATTGAGAATCGTTGATGTTCGAATCTTTGTTCTTGCTGGTTCAAAATTTCACTAACCACGAAACGCCTGTATACAATGATTAATGAAAATAATTACGCTGAAAATATTTGATCAGAAAATTAACCCGATTATCTCATGTGCGCAGAATTTTAATCAACGTTGCGAAAATACTTTAGTTGAGGGGAAGGCGATCACGAGAAATGATGATGAATGTAGGAGCCGCCTGATCTTGATCTACTCTAGTGCCTAACGATGACGCTGTCTTCAGGATATTTTCTTACCATCTTAACCCTTCGCTTGCTATTCACGTCAATATACCTACCTGTAAACAGTCAAGACCCAGGTGAGACAGCTCCTGCGGGAACTGTCTCACCTGGGTCTGCACTATTTACAAGTTGATTGTGCAACCAGTGCACTCCAGAGCAGTGATTGCACAGCGAAATACTTGTACACAGTGAATATATATGTAATTATACAACAGGGCATGGGTAAAGAAGGAGAAATGTATTTTAAAATTCAGCAAGAGAAGGGTTAAAAGATTTTGAAGCACCTAAATAATGAACACTAATTAGATGAATTTTATATGTCTGGTCTGGGTCTAATCTGTTTGCAAATGCGTCGTTATATGCTTCTTTATCCGGAAGAGTTAAAATAGGTCCGTAACTCAACACCCAGCCCACTCTTAACCCATTCCCTCATAGGCTAATTTTAGGTCCAACCTCTTTGAATGAATCTACCGAAAAGGAGCATTAACTAGAGAAAAGGGAAATTTTAGAATTTTGTAGTTTATAAACCATTGTGATAAATAGAGCATTTGCTCTACAGGAGCAAATGCTCTATTTATCACAATGGTTTCAAAACGTGACTATTACAGAGGCGTAGAAAGCATATTTATGGAGGAAAGAGTTAATTATAGCTACACAAAGTACTACATATATATGACAATTTACAGTTGGACTTCGATATCTCGAACTCAGATAAATCGAACTTCGAAATAACTCGAACTAAAAGTTCGGTCCTTTTACAATACATTATTACTCTAAAATATATCACTATGAATATTTATATACATGCACACTTGTGACAGCATAATGTAGGTCTAAAGTAGTGCTGAAAGTTCCTACAGGAGCTTTTAGCATTACTCTAGACATCAATTAAGCTGTGGATGTGAGAAAATTGTCCGGATTAGAAATCGAATAATTCGAAACATCTGTTACCTCGAACTAATTTGTATGGTTTCTTGAAGTTCGAGATATTGAAGTTCAACTGTACCTACTTTTGTTGAGAGTATGAGTTGTTCTTACGATATTGTGATTATCATGATGAACCGTGATTGAATACTCAAATACCATGGACTTTACGATATTTCATGCAAGTACATGAATGCAATCTACCATTACACTATTAATTAACCCATTCCCTCATAATGACATCTTTTGACGCCTCTTTAAAATTCATCTTTTGAAACCACTGTGATAAATAGAGCATTTGCTCCATAGGAGCAAATGCTCTATTTATCACAATGGTTCCAACACTACACAGTTACGGAATTTTCCTTCTCACTAGTAAATGCTCCTTTTCTGTAGGTATATTCAAAGTGGTTGGGTCTTAAATTAGCCTATGAGGTAATGGGCTAAGAATCTATTGTCGTTTAAACCGCTCTCGTATTTTGAATACACAACGCGTGTCATGATTATAGACAATTGCTCAATATATTATCTATATGAAATGCTGACAATGGATAACTGCATTCAATTCTGCATATCTAGCCATATACTCAAAATATAATCTATATTACATGCTGTATTTCTAGCCATATACCCAATATATACACGTAACCTATATTACATGCTATATATTTCTAGCCATATACCCAAAATATATAACTTATACTACATGCTGTATTTCTAGCCATATACCCAATATATAATCTCCATGTATATTACATACTGATATAACCTACATTACATGCTGTATTTCTAGCCATATACCTAATACATACTCTACATGTATATTACATGCTGTATTTCTAGCCATATACCGAATATATAACCTATATTACATGCTGTATTTCTAGCCATATACCTAATATATAATCTACATGTATACATGTATTACATGCTGATATAACCTATATTACATGCTGGATTTCTAATCTTATACATGACGGATAACTTATATTACATGCTGTATTTCTAGCCATACACATGTACATAATTGATGTTTGGTGCGGTGTCTTGACGCACGTGACTCTCCCTGTTTGACTGTTTTTCCATATTATATAACACGCTGTATTTCTAGCCATATACATAATGGATAACTTATATTACACGCTGTATATCAAGCCATGTACCCAATATATAACCTATGATGCATGCTGTATTTCAAGATAAAACCCAAATATACAATTGTTTTAGACGCGGCATCGTTTTGCATAATCAACATATGAGGTCTTTAACCTATGAATACTCAGGTGCGGATCCAGGATTTCAGATTAGGGGCGGGGGCGTAGAAATTATTATTATTATTTATTTATTTTTTTTTTTTTTTTGGGGGGGGCGTAGATTTTTATGTTTGATGACATAAATAAATAGTGTGTTTGTAATACATGTTGAAAAAGAGCTTAATAGGGTGAGGGAAATAAAACACTCCTACTGAATCATTGTTTTATTGATTTTTAGTAGATACAATGACCACTAAATTACATCAAGTATTTTGTGTTAAGGCAGGTGGCTGTTTAAAGCAAGGTGAAAGTAAAACAGAACGCTCCTATGGGAGCGTTCTGTTTTATTTCACATTGCTTTAAGCCACCTGCTCTAAATACCAACTAATCAACACAATTAAGTGGTCGATATAGAGAGATTGTACTGTATATAGATCTAAAATATTACTAAAAAAATGTTTTGGCAATTTTAGGGGGGGGGGGGGGGGGGGGTTACGCCGGTTCCGCCCCCTCTGAATCCGCGCCTGACTGATACTTATGACAGAAATAATGCAATTATGAATATTAATTAACATATTTTTTATAATGACGTTATGAACAGGGGATATCTTTATCATTATAAAAACTGTATAATCAGGGTCCATGCTTATAAAGCTTTTTAGTTGAGTCTGAGTTCGTTCTCAAGCTTTTGATTGGTCAGATTTGAGTTCTCAAGCTTTTGATTGGCCAGATTTTAGCCAAAGGCTCAAATCTGACCAATCAAAAACTTGAGAACGAACTCAGACTCAACTAAAAGTTTTATAAGCATGGACCTGTATAATTTGATATTGCAAACAGAGCATACCCAGATCAGCACGATACAGTTTCATCAGTATTGAGATGTTATCACCTGCATTTTTCAATTTGTTTTTAAATGAATTTATTACAGTGTGGTAAACAAAGCGACTACATGTATCTCTAAAGGTCTGGGAGTTTCAGTAGCGAGTATGTTAAATCCCGTTTTATAATTATGTAACATTGTTGCACTTTAGATGGCATAGAGCCATAGACACACACACACACGTCGGAATCTCTGTCTTGGAGTTCTTTTCCACTCTTCATCGAGTGCATTCATTAGACATCTAAGGTTCATTGTAGGACTTCAATGTCTGTTTAACAGTCGACTAATTAACCCTTAGCCTGCTATAAAAGTCATGTCTGCTTAATCTTCGATTTGTTGCAATTTGCAGGCGCGGATTTAGAGGGGGCGGAGCCGGCGCACGCCCCCTAAAATTGCCAAAGCAAATTTTTTAGTAATATTTTAGATCTATATACAGTACAATCTCTCTATAACGACCATTTAATTGTGTTAATTAGTTGGTATTTAGAGCAGGTGGCTGCTTAATGCAAGGTGAAAGTAAAACAGAATGCTCCCATATGAGCGTTCTGTTTTACTTTAACATTGCTTTAAGCAGCCACCTGCCTTTAACACAGCTCTTTTTCAGCATGTATTACAAACACACTATTTATTTATGTCATCAAACATAAAAATCTACGTCCCCCTCCAAAAAAACCCTTCTAACCCCCCCCCCCCCCCCCCCCCACACACACACACAAATCTGAAATCCTGGATCCATGATTTACATGTACTTTCGATTCATTCAAGCCTTTGAGAACATACTGACCGAGACTAAACCAGCTTGGATCCTGATCAGACGCCGAGTTACTCGGCGTCTCATCTGGATCAAAGATGTTTGCAAATGACAGTTAGGTCGCGCAGTTAGCAAGCAAAGGGTTAATTACCATAATGCATGATGGGATCTGGGGATTTTGAAGGTCAGTTGAACAGATTACATGTTCTGTTGCTGTATAAAACTCTTGTCAACCTTGTTATGTGCGACCGAGAATTGTTATGCTTGAATATGAAACAGCTACGTCGACTTCCGATTAACAGCACAAGTTCTGCGTGCAGAATATCATTTACATTTCCGTCGATGATGATACGACTTCAGCGGAAGTCATTAACTGATGGCACTCTAGACCAGAAACTGAACCTGTCACGTTCAAGGACGACGGGTATCTCTCCACTGCGTCTATAGACTTTGATTCTTCAATCATTGTTGTAGCTAATCGCTGAATACAACTTGTCGTCAGTTGAAATCTCGGACGTGATTTTGCGCCCAAATCTGACGAAGTAATAAGTGACGTCAAGCCAATACATAAAGTCACGTTATGGTCGATGACAACATATGCCGAACTCACGGAGGCGTCTTGACTCCGGCCATCGATGAACAAGTCGACCCAAAGTCCCGATGACCATTTACGCTGTATATTGGGCCGTTAAACAGCGATCTCTCTTATTACATCTTTACATCCCGACATAACTCGTGGTTGACCCGTTCGTGTATGGTCAGAAAAGATTCGAATAGTTCGACCAGACTAACTAGGCGTCTCGCAACATCCGTCTAAAAAACTCTTATGCCAAGCAAGCAGATACAGTAGATCAGTTTTTAACCCATTCCCTCATATTGACACATTTTGACGCCTCTGTGAAAGTCACTTTTTGAAACCATTCTGATAAATAGAGCATTTGCTCCATTGGAGCAAATGCTCTATTTATCAAAATGGATTCAACACTACACAATTCTAAACTTTTCCTTTTCTCGGTGTGTTATCTGTATTAATGCTTCATTTCTTGTGTAATGTCCAATGTTTAACCTATACTGCATGCTTCATTTCTAGTGTAATGTTCGCTGTTTATTCTATATTGCTTGCTTCATTTCTAGTGTTATGCCCGGGGTTTAATCTGTATTGCATGCTTTATTTCTAGTGTAATGTCCGGTATTTAATCTGAATTGCATGCTTCATTTCTAGTGTAATATCCAGTGTTAAGCTATATTGCATGCTTCATTTCTAGTGTAATGCCCGTGTTTAATCTGTATTAATGCTTCATTTCTAGTGCAATGTCCAGTGTTTAAGCTATATTGCATGCTTCATTTCTAGTGTAATACCCGGTGTTTAATCTGTATAAATGCTTCATTTCTAGTGCAATGTCCAATGTTTTATCTGTATGAATGCTTAACTTATAGTGTAATGTCCACTATTTAATTTGTATTGTATGCTTTATTTCTAGTGCAATGTCCAGTTTTTAATCTGTATTATTGCTTCATTACTTGTGTAATATCCGCTGTTTAATCTGTATTGCTGTCCGGTGTTTAATCTAATTGCATGCTACCTTTTTATTGTTATGTTCGGTGTTTTATCTGTATTGCATGCTTACTTTCTAGTGCAATGTCTAGTGTTTAATCTATATCAACGCTTCATTTCTTGTGTAATGTCCGGTGTTTTATCTGTATTGCATGCTTCATTTCTAGTGTAATGTCCGGAGTTCAATCCATACTGCATACTTCATTTCTAGTGTAATATCAAGTGTTTTATCTATATTGCATGCTTCATTTCTAGTGTTATGCCCGGTGTTAAATCTGTATTGCATGGTTCATTTCTAGTGTAATGTTCGGTGTTTAATCTATACTGCATGCTTCATTTCTAGTGTAATGCCTGGTATTTAATCTGTATTAATGCTTCATTTCTAGTGTTATGCCCGGTATTTGATCTGTATTGGATGCTTAATTTCCAGTGTAATGTCCAGTGTTTAAGCTATATTGCATGCTTCATTTCTAGTGTAATACCCGGTGTTTAATCTGTATTAATGCTTCATTTCTAGTGCAATGTCCAGTGTTTTATCTGTATGAATGCTTAACTTGTAGTGTAATGTCCACTATTTTTTTTTTGTATTGTATGCTTTATTTCTAGTGCAATGTCCAGTTTTTAATCTGTATTATTGCTTCATTACTTGTGTAATATCCGCTGTTTAATCTGTATTGCTGTCCGGTGTTTAATCTAATTGCATGCTACATTTTTATTGTAATGTTCGGTGTTTTATCTGTATTGCATGCTTACTTTCTAATGCAATGTCCAGTGTTTAATCTATATCAACGCTTCATTTCTTGTGTAATGTCCGATGTTTTATCTGTATCACATGCTTCATTTCTAGTGTAATGTCCGGTGTTCAATCCATGCTGCATACTTCATTTCTAGTGTAATATCAAGTGTTTTATCTATATTGCATGCTTCATTTCTAGTGTTATGCCCGGTGTTAAATCTGTATTGCATGGTTCATTTCTAGTGTAATGCCCGGTGTTTAATCTGTATTGCATGCTTCATTTCTGGTGTTATGCCCGGTGTTAAATCTGTATTGCACGCTTCATTTCTAGTGTAATGCCCGATGTTTAATATGTATCGCATGCTTCATTTCTGGTGTTATGTCCGGTGTTTTATCTGTATCAATGCTTCATTTCTAGTGAAATGTCCGGTGTTTAACCCTTTCCTCCATTGGCTATCTTTAAACCCAACTTCTTTGGATGAATCTACCGAAAATGAGCATTAACTACTCTTTAATTTGTATTGTATGCTTCATGTCTAGTGCAATGTCCAGTTTTTAATCTGTATTATTGCTTCATTACTTGTGTAATATCCGCTGTTTAATATGTATTGCATTCTTCATGTCTAATGTACTGTCCGGTGTTTAATCTAATTGCATGCTACATTTCTATTGTAATGTTCGGTGTTTTATCTGTATTGCACGCTTACTTGCTAGTGCAATGACCAGTGTTTAATCTATATCAACGCTTCATTTCTTGTGTAATGTCCGGTGTTTTATCTGTATTGCATGCTTCATTTCTAGTGTAATGTCCGGAGTTCAATCCATACTGCATACTTCATTTCTAGTGTAATATCAAGTGTTTTATCTATATTGCATGCTTCATTTCTAGTGTTATGCCCGGTGTTAAATCTGTATTGCATAGTTCATTTCTAGTGTAATGTTCGGTGCTTCATTTCTATTGTATTGTCCGGTGTTTTATCTGTATTGCATGCTTACTTTCGAGTGCAATGTCCAGTGTTTAATCTATATTAACGCTTCATTTCTAGTGTTATGTCCGGTGTTTTATCTGTATTAACGCCTCATTTCTTGTGTAATGTCCGTTGTTCAATCCATACTGCATACTTCATTTCTAGTGTAATATCAAGTGTTTTATCTATATTGCATGCTTCATTTCTAGTGTAATGTTCGGTGTTTAATCTATACTGCATTCTTCATTTCTAGTGTAATGCCTGGTATTTAATCTGTATTAATGCTTCATTTCTAGTGTTATGTCCGGTGTTTTACCCTTTCCTCCATTGACTATCTTTAGACCCAACTTCTTTGAATGAATCTACCGAAAAAGAGCATTAACTAGAGAAAAGTAAACTTTTTAGAATTTTGCAGTTTGAATCCATTGTGATAAAAAGGGCATTTGCTAGTATAGGAGCAAAGCTCTATTTATCCCAGTGGTTTCAACAGGTGATTTTTACAGAGGCGTAGAAAGGCGTATTTATGGAGGAAAGGAATAATCTATATTGCATGCATAATTTCTAGTGCAATGTCCAGTGTTTAATCTGTATTAATACTTCATTTCTTGTGTAATGTCCGCTGTTTTATCTGTATTGCATGGTTCATTTTAGTGTAATGTCCAGTGTTTAATCTATAATAAATTAATAATGCTTCATTTCTAGTGTAATGTCCGATGTTTTTCTGTTTTGCATGCTTCATTTCTAGTGTAATGCCCGGGATTTGATCTGTATTGGATGCTTCATTTCTAGTGTAATGTCTGGTATTTAATATGTATTGCATGCTTCATGTCTAGTGTAATGTCCGGTGTTTGATCTGTATTGGATGCTTCATTTCTAGTATCATGTCCAGTGTTTAAGCTATATTGCATTATTCATTTCTAGTGTAATACCCGGTGTTTAATCTGTATTAATGCTTCATATTTCTAGTGCAATGTTCAGTGTTTTATCTGTATGAATGCTTAACTTATAGTGTAATGTCCACTATTTAATTTGTATTGTATGCTTTACTTCTAGTGCAATGTCCAGTTTTTAATCTGTATTATTGCTTCATTACTTGTGTAATATCCGCTGTTTAATCTGTATTGCTGTCCGGTGTTTAATCTAATTGCATGCTACATTTTTATTGTAATGTTCGGTGTTTTATCTGTATTGCATGCTTACTTTCTAGTGCAATGTCCAGTGTTTAATCTATATCAATGCTTCATTTCTTGTGTAATGTCCGATGTTTTATCTGTATTACATGCTTCATTTCTAGTGTAATGTCCGATGTTCAATGCATGCTGCATACTTCATTTCTAGTGTAATATCAAGTGTTTTATCTATATTGCATGCTTCATTTCTAGTGTTATGCCCGGTGTTAAATCTGTATTGCATGGTTCATTTCTAGTGTAATGCCCGGTGTTTAATCTGTATTGCATGCTTCATTTCTAGTGTTATGCCCGGTGTTAAATCTGTATTGCACGCTTCATTTCTAGTGTAATGCCCGGTGTTTAATATGTATTGCATGCTTCATTTCTGGTGTTATGTCGGGTGTTTTATCTGTATCAATGCTTCATTTCTAGTGAAATGTCCGGTGTTTAACCCTTTCCTCCATTGGCTATCTTTAAACCCAACTTCTTTGGATGAATCTACCGAAAATGAGCATTAACTACTCTTTAATTTGTATTGTATGCTTCATGTCTAGCGCAATGTCCAGTTTTTAATCTGTATTATTGCTTCATTACTTGTGTAATATCCGCTGTTTAATATGTATTGCATTCTTCATGTCTAATGTACCGTCCGGTGTTTAATCTAATTGCATGCTACATTTCTATTGTAATGTTCGGTGTTTTATCTGTATTGCACGCTTACTTTCTAGTGCAATGACCAGTGTTTAATCTATATCAACGCTTCATTTCTTGTGTAATGTCCGATGTTTTATCTGTATTGCATGCTTCATTTCTAGTGTAATGTCCGGAGTTCAATCCATACTGCATACTTAATTTCTAGTGTAATATCAAGTGTTTTATCTATATTGCATGCTTCATTTCTAGTGTTATGCCCGGTGTTAAATCTGTATTGCATAGTTCATTTCTAGTGTAATGTTCGATGCTTCATTTCTATTGTATTGTCCGGTGTTTTATCTGTATTGCATGCTTACTTTCTAGTGCAATGTCCAGTGTTTAATCTATATTAGCGCTTCATTTCTAGTGTTATGTCCGGTGTTTTATCTGTATTTACGCCTCATTTCTTGTGTAATGTCCGGTGTTCAATACATACTGCATACTTCATTTCTAGTGTAATATCAAGTGTTTTATCTATATTGCATGCTTCATTTCTAGTGTAATGTTCGGTGTTTAATCTATACTGCATTCTTCATTTCTAGTGTAATGCCTGGTATTTAATCTGTATTAATGCTTCATTTCTAGTGTTATGTCCGGTGTTTTACCCTTTCCTCCATTGGCTATCTTTAGACCCAACTTCTTTGAATGAATCTACCGAAAAAGAGCATTAACTAGAGAAAAGTAAACTTTTTTAGAATTTTGCAGTTTGAATCCATTGTGATAAAAAGGGCATTTGCTAGTATAGGAGCAAATGCTCTATTTATCCCAGTGGTTTCAACAGGTGATTGTTACAGAGGCGTAGAAAGGCGTATTTATGGAGGAAAGGAATAATCTATATTGCATGCATAATTTCTAGTGCAATGTCCAATGTTTAATCTGTATTAATGCTTCATTTCTTGTGTAATGTCCGCTGTTTTATCTGTATTGCATGGTTCATTTTAGTGTAATGTCCAGTGTTTAATCTATAATAAATTATTAATGCTTCATTTCTAGTGTAATGTCCGATGTTTTTCTGTTTTGCATGCTTCATTTCTAGTGTAATGCCCGGTATTTGATCTGTATTGGATGCTTCATTTCTAGTGTAATGTCTGGTATTTAATATGTATTGCATGCTTCATGTCTAGTGTAATGTCCGGTGTTTAATCTATATTGCATACGTCATTTCTAGTGCAATACCCGGTGTTTAAACTGCATTAATGCTTCATTTCTAGAGCAATGTCCAGTGTTTAAACTGTATGGATGCTTAATATTTAAAATGTAATGTCCGCTGTTTAATCTGTATTGTATGCTTCCCTTCTAGTGCAATGTCCGGTGTTTAATATATACTGCATGCTTCATTTCTAATGTAATGTCCTTTGTTGAATCTGTATTGCATGCTTTATTTCAAGTGTAATGCCCGGTGCTTAATCTGTAATTGCATGCTTCATTTCTAATATAATGTCCGGTGTTTTATCTATATTGCATGCTTCATTTCTTATGCAATGTCTAGTGTTTAATCTGTATCGCATGCTTCATTTCTAGTGTTATGCCCGGTGTTAAATCTGTATTGCATGGTTCATTTCTAGTGTAATGTTCGGTGTTTAATCTATACTGCATGCTTCATTTCTAGTGTAATGTTTTGTGTTTAATCTATATTGCATGCTTCATTCCAGCGCAGTGTTCAGTGTTGAATATACATGTATAATAATGCTTCATTTCTAGTATAATGCCCGGTGTTTAATCTGTAATTGCACGCTTCATTTCTAGTGTAATGTTCTGTGTTTAATCTATATTGCATGCTTCATTTCTAGTGTAATGTCCGGTGTTTAATCTGTAATTCCACGCTTCATTTCTAAATTTTCTAGTGTTATGTCCGGTGTTTAATCTGTATTAATGCTTCACTTCTAGTGCAATGTCAAGTAAAAAGGCAAGCAATAAAATATGATTAAACTAAGAGACTACCTAACAGAAGCATCACGTTTTCTTTACGTTCAGAAAAAAATCTTTGAGAGACAACTCTTTCAGAACATATAGCATGTTGTCATTTGAGTTGTCTCCCTTAAAATCATCACAGATTCGCGAAATGCGCACTTTATAAAACTTTATACTTGTCTAAACACTACAAGTTGACTGTTTCTACGCCTTTGTAAAACAGACAATACATAGATCAGATGGCTTCTACAGGAGCCGTCTGATCGGGGTCTGCTATGTTTGCTTATGACATGATATACACGTAGATACATGCATATGATTCTACAGTTTCTGCAAATGTCCATATGCTATTATAACAATTAATTAATATTCATTGTATTATAATTTCTTATTTGGATACATTGTATTCATGCGGCAGAGAGTTAACCCTTTCCTCCATAGGATATTTTAGACCCAACCTCTTTGAATGAATCTACCCAAAAGGAGCATTTATTAGAGAAAAGTAAATTTTTTAGAATGTTGTAGTTTGAAACCATTGTGATAAATAGAGCACTTGCTCCTATAGGAGCAAATGCTCTGTTTATCACAATGGTTTCATAAAGTGACTTTTACAAAGGCGTAGAAAGGCGTATTTATGGAGGAAAGGGTTAACCCTTTCCCGCATAGACGACTGTTTGGCACATTTGCAAACAGTGTAGACCCATATCAGACAACTCCTACAGGGGCCTACATGAGCCGTCTGATCTGGGCCTACTCTGCTTGCAAAGGTGTTAACAGCCGATTCTATGAGGCAAATAATTCAATCAGTAAGGTGTCATTACACCGACAAACAGGAGTTCACGCTGTTTACCATCAGCTGCTCAAACAGTCACCAGATTCTGTTTCATTATGCACCTCTGACTTAGCGGCTGTTAGCTCTTCGCATGTTGAGAAAAACGATGCCTGCTCACTCTCTGATTGGCTGAAGTTTTTACTGACTGTTGATTCGTTCAATCCTATGCCAAACTATTGACCGAGTGTCAAACAGTTTGGATCCTGATGAAACGCCGAGTTTCTCGGCGTTTCATCTGGATCCATACTGTTTGAAAATGCCAGCGAAGACGGTGTTTACATGGCAAGGGTTATGCTTTCTATATTCGGATTCTTATCACCTGTAGATGTCAGATCATATGAGATCTTATCTTAATTAGAAGTCGGTTTATCTGATATATTATCTAGATTGCAAGTCTCAGTCATCACGGCACCACATCTAAAACCAGTCTATACAATAACTGCACGTAAACTGGGCCGGTGTTTGTAAATATATGTACATGTAGTATGGTTCAAGATCTTAAATATACTTTTTAAATTATACCACATCGTAAGCATGAATCGGAGAGTGTAAAAGAACCATAATAAAAATCCATTTACTCATTTTCATAAACGAAGTATATGAAAATTTGTTTTAACCCTTTCCCTGTTCTATGTTTATTTCAAATTTCCACACCTACTGAATATTCATGAATAAAGTAGTTGTGATGAAATATGGAAGGTGGAACATTGTAACCATTTTAGAAAGTAAAGAAACAGATACATGTATTTCAAAGTCCATCAGCAAACAGAGCAGACCCTGATCAGACGGCTCCTATAGTAGCCGTCTGATTTGGGTTTACTCTGTTTGCAGATGCGTGAAAACACGTTTATATGAGGGAAAGTCCTTAACCCATTCTCTCATAGGCTATCTTTAGATCCATCCTCTTTGAATAAATCTACCGGAAAGGAGTATATATTAGAGAAAAGGAAAGTTTTAGAACTGTGTAGTTTTTAAAATATTTGTTTGCTTTATGTAACATAGATATGATTCTACTGTTTCTGTCATGGCCATGCATGCACGTGACCATGTGCAATTATAACAATTAATCTAATTAATAATCATGTCATTATTTCTTACATGAATATTCATGTAGTAAAGGATTAACCCTTCGCTTGCTATCCACGTCAATATACGTACCTGTAAATAGTGAAGACCCAGATGAGACAGCTCCTGCAGGAGCTGTCTCATCAGGGTCTGCACTATTTACAAATTGATTGTGCAACCAGTGCACTCCTCAGCAATGATTGCACAGCGAAATACTTGTACACAGTGAATATATATGTAATTATACAACAGGACATGGGTAAAGAAGGAGAAATGTATTTTAAAATTCAGCAAGAGAAGGGTTAAGATAAATTTCGTCCTTCATATCAATACAAAGCTTCATCCTTATCCAGCCGGTCACGAAAGCTTGGATCCAGATGAGACCCCGATTGAACAAGACAAGATAAAATGAGTAAAATTAAAAACATTTTAGATAACAACTTCTTTATTTCTACACCTAACCTTATGTTGTGACCACTCTTTAGAATCGTCTCTTCGAGACGATTCTAAAGAGTGATCACAACATAGGGTTTGGTGGAGAAATGACGATTTTAGTATTTGAGTATGCACCTTTAGCTGTAGCTCTGCCTAGATTAGAGCTTAATGCATACGTCATTTTCACAGCAGAGCAAGTGTTCATTTTCATAATGGTGAATTTTCAAATGGACTATTCCAAAATTCAAACATGTCAATCTTATAGAAAATTTATACTTTTCAATTTCTCACACAAAAATAAAGCTAACCTTGGGAGCTTTCATCCATGTACTATGGACTTCATCAGCCAACTGATCTTTTCACTGTGACTGGGGATTAGGCTTAACACCACTCTTATATATTTGGTGAATATTTAGGGATTGTTTTCTAAAGAAAAAAGTAATATGACAAACAGTGCAGACCCTGATGAGAGGGCTCCTTTAGGAGCCCTCTCATCTGGGTCTACACTGTTTGCAAATGACATAAGTGACTCGTGTTCCGCACAGTAAGGGTTAATTATGTTCTATTCTTGTCAGAATCATTAATGAAGAATCATTATTAAACAAGGACATGACATGTATACCTCTGTTAAAGCGATCACTCAAAACAAACTGTAATTATCAGCCATTGAGACATGTATTAATATCTAAAACCTTTCATCCCTGAATTGTCAGAGTTGAATTACCCATCTGTGTCTAACTACAGATCCCACTACGTATGAAAGGTGCAAACTTGCTGGAGGAGTTTGAAGACAAACAGTGTAGACTCAGATCAGAGGGCTCCTCTAGGAGCCCTGTGATCAGAGTCTACACTGTTTGCAAATGACAATGCATGTGTGTCACGGGTTGAAAAGGTTAATGCTGGACAAAATTAACCCTTCGCTTGCTATTCACGTCAATATATCTACCTGTAAATAGTGAAGACCCAGATGAGACAGCTCCTGCAGGAGCTGTCTCATCAGGGTCTGCACTATTTACAAGTTGATTGTGCAACCAGTACACTCCACAGCAGTGATTGCACAGTGAAGTACTTGTACACAGTGAAGATATATGTAATTATACAACAGGGCATAGGTAAAGAAGGAGAAATGTATTTTAAAATTCAGCAAGCGCAGGGTTAATTGCAGATAGCTCATTAAGGATTTTTTTCTGTTTTATTTTCTTTCTGAATTAAGCAGCCACATCCTTTTGCCTAGACGTTCTTTCACGCGTTTGGAAACAGAGTAGACCCAGACCAGACAGTTCCTGGAGGAGCCATGTGATCAGGATTGCTCTGGTTGCTTATAGAATAATATAGATCCGATTATGTAGTTCTGACAAAGTAAAACATTTACGTGCCCACATATGGTTATAAAAATAGTCTAAAAGATACTAACGATGTCATTGTTTAGGACAAGGTGAGGTAATGTGTTAAAAGTGTCCTTCTGTATTAAATGTATGTCAAGGTCATTTTGTCATAGCAATATTCTGTGCAGTTAAAATGGAAAACTCGTGTACAGTAAACAAAATCCCTCTAAATCAGTGCTTCAAATTAGTATCAATTCTGACCGTATAGTGAATAACTGAATTCTGAATATAGTGAATATATGATTAACTTTATCTTTATAGGTAGGTGGTAGCCGAATGCAGGATGAAAGTCGTGCAGAAAGCTCCGAAAGGATTACACTGTAAGTTGAACATCGATATCTCGAACTCGGATAACTCGAACTTCGGGATAACTCGAACTAAAAATTCGATCCCTCCAAAATTTACAATAGAGAATTACTAAAATGTATCACTACGCATATCTAGAAACACACATGACAGCTTAATGCAGGCCTAAAGTAATACTGGAAGCTCCTACAGGAAGCTGTACACTTGAGAAATTGTCCCAGATAATAAATCAAATAACTCGAACCTCTGTTATCTCGAAGTAATTTGTATGGTCTTTTGAAGTTCGAGATGTCGAAGTTCAACTGTATTTGAAAACGCGTTAACCCATTCCCTCATATTGACGCCTTTTGACTCCTATTCAAAAGTCACCTGTTGAAACCATTGTGATAAATAGAGCATTTGCTCCTATAGGAGCAAATGCTCTACTTATCACAATTGTTTTAAACTACGAAATTCTAAAATTTTCCTTTTCTCTAGTTAATGCTCCTTTTCGGTAAATTTATTCAAAGATGTTGGATCTAAAAATAGCATATGAGGTAATGGGTAGAAAGGCGCATCTATGAAGTACAATGCAACCTCGATAAATCGAATTTTATGCGACCATACAAATTACTTCGAGATAACGGGATTCATGGCATCTTTTTTCTAACATGGGACCTTTCTCGATGTTACATCTAACTGCAGATCGGGAGTAATACTCAAAGCTCCTGTAGGAGCTTTCAGTCTTACATACAAACTGTATCAAGCTGTTGAATGCCTTTATAGATATGTGCAGTGGTGAAGTTCAGAACTATTCTGTACTGCAACTTTTGAAAGGGACCGAAGTTTGCGTTATCCAACTTCGATATATCGAGATTCCTCTGTAAATGATGATACACTAAAACCTCTCTATATCGAAGTTGAATTTAGCATAAATATCGGTCTTGGAGACAGGTGGCTGCTTAATGCAGGGTGAAAGTCATGCAGAAAGCTCCTCTAGGAGCTTTCTGCATGACTTTCACCCTTCATTAACCCATTTGCTCACAGTGGATTCTTCCATGCTTATATATTGGATTAGTCTATTTTTTTATTTAAGGGATGTCTGGTCTAAATTTTCATTTTTGTTTTGTTTTATATTGAATTTCCTATCAGAAAACAGTGTAGACTCTGACCAGACGCCGCATTATGCGGCGTCTGATCATAGTCTACACTGTTTGTCTACGTCCCATATATGGGATCGTGGGAGCAAATGGGTTAAGCTGCCACCTGCCTAAAATTATTTAAATTCTTCTCTACTAGAATTCCGATTCAGAGAGGTTTTACTGTCAATAATTTTCCCACAACAACTTGGCAAGCATTCAGATGACGCGCTTACCTGCCATCTCATCGGGTTCCACTTTGATCATACTGATTAATAATAGCTATCATTAATCATTATTTAATAACAGTCTTGCATGTGCATGAATGATGTAATTATTTTACATGTTAATTATTGTATGCATCTAGATATAATTCATGCATACTCGACATGTAACTGCCTTGTAGAGGAGAGGACTTAACATAGACTATGCCTGTTATCTAACCATCTTCTATTGTTTAACTCTTTCGGCGCCAATGTCGCCTGTTGGCACCATTGAAAACAGTGCAGTCCCAGGTCAGATGCCGCCTTTTCAAGGCGGCATATGTACTGGGACTTCACTGTTTTCTGTATTATTTTAGCCCAAGCATACGGGTTTTAAAAAATGTTTTACTAGTATACGTTTATTATTTAGTTTAGAAATATATTTAATATGAAATTATTATTGCAGACGACACTTTTAAATTTGGCGCCAAAAGAGTTAAATCGAATCCAATCTGTTTGACATTAGGCTGGACTGTTCAAAGACAGTTACACCATTTATTTTAACACTTTACTCCCTAAATACGCTTTTAACGCCTTTTATGAACAGAATACACCCCAGATCAAACGGCTCTGGTAGGATCCATCTGATCAGGTTCCCCTCTGTTTGCTTACGGAAAAAACTTACCAGACTGACCAGGTGGCCAAAATGTCATTGTGTTCATGTGCCATTATAAAACAATCAAGCTACATCTAATTAATATTCATTATGTCAATTCTTACATGCATATTCACGGAGTTAAAGGCTAATTCGAAGCTTTGACAACAATGTAGCAGGCTAGAAACCAATCATTGAGCAGAGCCAGAAACCAGGCATTAAGCATTGAGCAGACTAGGAACCAATCACTTAGCAGAAAAAGGAACCAGGCATTAGGCAGAGCTAGGAACCAATCACTAATCATAGCTAGGAACCAATCAATGTACACAGAGCATGGAATTCACGGTTTACATAGTGTTGTGCCAATTCAATTTGCCAGGGTTGGTATTTGCCAGGTGTTACAATCTTATTTTAGGTATTACAACATAGTTTGTCGCCCATTAGCTTTGATCGATCGTTGGAATTTTGGCAATGACATGATGAGAAATGCAGCAAAATCTGCATTAACCCTTAATCCATGAAAACGCCTTTCTACGCCTTTGCAAACAGAGTAGACCCAGATCAGACGGCTCCTACAGGAGCTGTCTGATCAGGGTCTGCTCTGCTTGCTTATGATATAATATAGATAAGATTCTACAGTTTCTGCCATGGCTAAAATTCCTATGTCCATGGGCTATTATAACAATTAAACTAATAGATATACATGGCGCCATTATGTCTTATATAAATATGCATGGAGTATATGGTTAAGTAATCGTAAGGAAATGGGTATATTTCTGGACCTATGAATCATTTGGTAGCTTAGTGCAGGACAAAGGAATGCAGAAAGCTCCTTTCTGCATTACTTTGTTTAACCAGTAAAGTGATCGCTTACAACTGCTTACAACTGAATTAGCCCTTAAAATGTGGGAAGCGAGATATTATAAGATATTTGCAAACAGTGTAGACCAAGATCAAATGGCTCCCGAGGGGGCCCCTTTTATCAGGGTCCGGAGTGTGTATCATAAAAATATTTTATTCAGTGATCAAAATTGACACAATCATTTGTTTAGTTAATATTCAGAAAGGAAATAGCTAGTCTTTAATAATTCAGAAAATTTAGGGTTAACCCATTCCCCTATGTAAGCGCATTTTGACGCATCTGCAAACAGAGTAGACCCAGATCAGACGGCTCCTATAGGAGCCGTCTGATCAGGGTCTGCTCTGTTTGATTATGGTGTAATATAGATCTGATTCTACGGATTCTAAATAATAATAATATAAAAGAAATTAACTAATATTCATGACGTCATTATTTCTTACATGAATATACAACAGGGGAATGTTTAATGTACAAGGGTCTTAGGATATTGCAGACAATGTGGACCCATATTAGGCGATGTTGTTTTCGCTCATCGACAGCTGTAAGGCTTTTCCGTTACAGCCGGGTCTGCACTGCTAGCAATGTAGCAAGATGGGTTTTCGGCGAGTTAGTGTTTGGTGACGGGGTTTCCAATGTAAACCGTGTGGGACCTGATTCTATGATTTTCTTTAAGAATAAAGTTAACATCGAGGCATGGACAAATACTTTTATCAAAATGTTGAATAGTACCTTATATTAAATGTATCCATATAAAAAAATCTGAATTTAAAGGGGAATCAGCACTGCTTGATGAGCATTATCATTTCATACAGTAAAACTCATAATACAACCACTTTATGAATAAACATACAGTAAAACCTCTCTATAACGTCCACTAAATTACATCAAGTATTTTGTGTTAAAGGTAGGTGGCTGCTTAAAGCAATGTGAAAGTAAAACAGAACGCTCCTATAGGAGCGTTCTGTTTTACTTTCACCTTGCTTTAAGCAGCCATCTGATATAGGAGCGTTCTGTTTTACTTTCACCTTGCTTTAAGCAGCCACCTGTCCTAAATACCAACTAATTAACACAATTTAGTGGCCGTTATAGAGAGGTTTTACTGTACACAGCTTTAAAAGCAGATGGTTGCTTCATACAAGACGAAAGTAATGCAAAAAGCTCCTACAGGAGCTTTCTGCATTACTTTCGTCTTGCAGTAAGCTACCACCTGCATATATGACAAAACTTAGACCTCTTTTAGGCGGTCACATTAGGAGCATTTTTGCTGTATATAACAATAAAAACTGCATGTAATTTGCAGGAGCTTCTTATTTGTTGAAGTGAGTGAGTGAGTGAGTTGGGTTTTACGTCCGACCAACAGTATTTCAGTTATATGCAGACGGCACCCGCATGAGACAAGTTATAGTGCTGTCTAGTTTGTTGAAGTAGTTGTGCGTCCTTTTATTGTATACAATTTACAAAAGTACAATTTAATCTCTTTATAGCGACCAATGGAATATGTCTAATTCTGGATTGTAAAAACAGGTAGCTTAATGCAGGAATGAATTAATGAATGAATGAATGAATGAATGGATGGATGGATGCATGAATGAAAGAATGAAATAATGAATGAATTAATTAATTAATGAAGGTAGGAAGAATGAATGAATGAATAAATGAATGAATGAACGAACGAACGAACGAACGAATGAATGAATGAATGAATGAATGAATGAATGAATGAATGAATGAATGAATGAATGAAGACAGGAATAAATGAATGAGTGAGATGAATGAATGAATGAGTAAATGAATGAACAAATGAATGAACGAACGGACGAAATGACGGACTGATGGAAAGACAAACGAACGAACGAACGAACGAACGAATGAATGTATGAATGAATGAATGAATGAATGAATGAATGAATGAATGAATGAATGAATGAATGAAACTAATGTAGTGCTTATAGATACTTTAAAGCTACAATAAGTTCAGTGTGCATACCGGATTATAATAGGCAAACCTATACGAGAACCCACCTCAATGTCGGAATGAATTTCTGATTTCAAATACAGCAAATAAATTAATCACGACAAAATAATTCTATCGTCGATTACCAATTAATTAACCCTTTAGTCCATAAACACGCCTTTCTACGCCTTTGCAAACAGTTTTGCACCAAACTCTCGCTATGCCATTATAAGAAATGAACTTATTAATAATATTCATGACGGCATCATGTCTTGCATGAATATTCATCGAGTAGAGGGTTAAGCTTTATGGACGATTCGTCATCGCTGTGAGTAACCTCCTCATACCACACTTCTTGATTTATTTGTGGAGCGTGTTGTTGTTTGTTTCGTTTCGCCCTTGGTCTGCCATGTTGAACTCTTCCAATTAACATAAAGCATTCCACGATCAACTTCCGTCATGCTACATATGCTAATTTGTAAAAAAATGTGTGCAAATAACTTGGATCTAGACAAGAAAAGTATGTTTCTTATCAGGATCCAAACTATTAAACACATCGATTTAATTATTAAAGAAAAAAACACATATCTGTTTTGAAAAGTTAAACAGACACTTTTAGCAGACGACACATGCATTAATTAGCTTCCTAAGATTAAAAATTCTCACGTGCACTCAGTTCATTCCACTGACACAGGTTAATCCTTATCCCCTTGTAAAAAAATAATGTGTGCTCAAATTTGAATTTGTTCAAGTTTGACTGCGTCCGAATCGATTTAGCTTTCTGAAGAAAAAAAATGACCGAGTGTCAAACAGCTTGGATCCTGATGAGACGCCGAGTTACTCGGCGTCTCATCTGGATCCAAGCTGTTTGCAAATGCGAGTCGTGTCTCGGATAGCAGGATTAGGGTAAAATATTAGCACACTGAGCAGAATTCCATCGATAAAACATGTTCTCTTATTCCGATTTCTAAGCAAAATTGTTTTCCGTTTCATTTCAGATAGTATGCTAGTGTCAAACAGTTTAGATCCTGATGAGAGACAGAGTCAGTATTTCGTCTAGATTTAAAATGTTTCCACAAGTTACCACGGATCTCTCCCACTATTCGCCGCCAGATTCGCATTTACAAACAGCTTGGATCCTGATGAGACGCCGAGTAACTCGGCGTCTCATCAGCATCCATGCTGTTTGGCATCCAGTCAATAAATCAGCCAAATATTGATATGAATCGGAAGTTGTCAAAATTGCACCACATCAAATTTTGAACAGGCACTACTTTAATTTGACAGCGGGGGTAAGTGCTAAGCTCAGCATTTGCCAATTTAATCTGCACCTTGCTCGTGCTAACTTTCACGTATTGTCGTCTGCAAAAATGTGTCGTCTGCTTAGAATTTTGTTTTCTTTTTTGAAAAAAAAACCCCACAACATAATCATAGTTTAAAAAAGTGGATTCTGATGAGATGCCAAGTCTCTCGGTGTCTCTGTTTGGATCCAGATCGTTTGCAAATGTTATCAAAGATTTTCGCACGTGGCAGTGAAAGTGTAAAGCGCTATATTGCCATGCAGGTGCTTAATTCAAGATTGCCGGAGAAGTAATACTTTTGATGTCAGAGAATAACGAAACGCCTGCAAAATGTTCATACCCAGTTTCGATATAATCGTTTTCTAGATCTTCAGAGCTTGCAATACTTCTCGTTGTTTTTTTGTTTTTCTAAAAAAACCCACTATTTCCTTGCTGAATATTCATGTAAAAATAATTAAATCATGAATATTTATTAGCTGATGTTTTTATAATGGCACATAGGATATGTTGGTATTTATAGAAATACTGTAGAGACAGATCTATTAATATAATGTCGTAGGCAAACAGAGCAGACCTAAAATCAGACGACTCCTTACAAGAGCCGTCTGATCTGGATCTACTCTATTTGCAAATGCGTGGAAGGGTGTTAATATAAAGGGTTAACCCTTTCCCTTATGTAAGCGCATTTTGACGCATCTGCTAACAGAGTAGACCCAGATCAGACGGCTCCTATAGGAGCCGTCTGATCTGGGTCTGCTCTGTTTGCTTTTGGTGTAATATAGATCTGATTCTACAGCTTCTGCCTGTGCCAAAATGTCCTGTGTTCATATGCCATTATAAAAAATAATCTTATTAATATTCATGACGTCATTAATAAACCCATTCCTCCATAGGCTATTTTTAGACCCAACCTCTTTGAATGAATCTACCCAAAAGGAGCATTTACTAGAGAAAAGTAAAATTTTAGAATTTGTAGCTTGAAACCATTGTGATAAATACAGCATTTGCTCCTATAAAAGCAATGCTCTATTTATCACAATGGTTTCAAGAACTGGTTATTACAGAGGCGTAGAAAGGCGTATTTATGGAGGAAAGGATTAAGGATCATAATAAGTCGATTTAGATCTACATCTATTAATTGTTTTGGAAGAACTGCAAATTTGTCAGGTGGTTTCATTATCGATCATACTTCAGATAACCAGGTGTTTGATCAAAAGTGTTCATTAACCATTTTCCTGTTGCATATTAATGTCGGGCCATTCATTTATTGAACACAGGAGTCTCTAAAAACGGGCCATTCATTTATTGAACACAGGAGTCTCTAAAAACGGGCCATTCATTTATTGAACACAAGAGTCTCTTAAAAGCGGGTCATTAAACGGGCCATTCATTTATTGAACATAGGAGAGTTTAAAAAGCAGGTAGTTGCTTAACGCAGGACAAAAGTAATACAGAAAGCTCCCAGCCACCACCTGCTTTGAAACCATTGTGATAAATAGAGCATTTGCTCCTATAGGAGCAAATGCTCTATTTATCACAATGGTTTCACAAAGTGACTTTTACAGAGTCGTCAAAAGTCGTCAATATGAGGGAATGGGTTAAGACCGGTTCTTCTGTTCCCCTATTTTGAGTTGTTGTTGTAGAGAAGTTTTACTGTATATCTGTCTGTTTGGCATTTTACGTGTCACTATTTACGTGTCACAAATGTACAGAAAAGTTAATTTCATTTCATGACAGATGTAGCAAGTTCAAAAGACTTCTCTGTCACGATGCATCGCCTGTTGAGGGTTTTTGCTTTTCAAGTGTTAGATGAATTTCTTCTTGGTACGGCTTCAAATTTCACATTTGCTCGGTAAGAAATGATTCCCACTAAACCCGAGACTGCTGAAAAAACATGACGTATGCTGATACAAATTTTATTTATGTTCACATTTACAAGTTTATTTCAAACTCATGACCCATACGGGCATAAGAGATACATAAACACATTAACAGAGAAAAAGAAAAGAAAAACATGATTATAAACAATAGTAAACACTATAAGACCCTTGTGAACCCTGCAAAATCGAAAAATGTCTCAACACAGATGATGTCCTGACAAGGGTATGGTGTCTGCCGGGATCACATGGGCGATATTGTAACTTAATAGTAACATAAATCACAAATGAAATCACACACTACAGTGGTATAGGGAAGACGGGGTACACACAGCGTGGATCCTGATGAGACGCCGAGTAACACTCGGCGTCTCATCAAGACTCAAGCTGTTTGACACTCAATCAATAAATCCCCAATATTTTGATCGAATCCTAAGTTGTCAAAATTAGACATTACTTTTATTTTTCAGCGAGGTGAGCATTTGCCAATTTAATTTGCGCTCTCTGAAAGATATTGCTCGTGCTTTCACATTTGTCGTCTGCAAAAATGTGTCGTCTGCTTTGATTTGTTTGCGGAAAAACAACAACAACAACCTACTCAACTGTCGACCGTATGTCAAACACACTGGATCCTGATGAATAGCCGGGTTACTCGGCGTCTCATCTGGATCCAAGCAGTTATCAAAGGTCAGTCAGGTCGAACCTAACAGGCATTATGGGTAGTAAAGAATCTGGAAATATATAGATCCAATATCCGCTTCCAGCATGTATTCCGAAATCCTTTGCGAACAGAGTAGCCGAACATCAGACGACTCCTTTAGGTGCCCTCTTATCCCATTCCCTCATATTGACGCCTCTTGACCTCTTTGTAAAAGTTACTTTCTGAAACCATTGTGATAAATAGAGCATTTGCACCATAAGCGCAAATGCTCTATTTATCACAATGGTTTCAAAACTACACAGTTCTAAAATTTTCATTTTCTCTAATAAATGCTCCTTTTCGGTAGATGTAGTCAAAGAGATTGGGTTTAAAAAAAATAGCCTATGAGGTAACGGGTTATCAGAGTCTGCTCTGTTTGATTCTGAAAATAATAGTAGATCAGACTATACAGCTGCTACAAATAAAAATCCAGCTAATAAATATTCATGATCTCATTATTTCTTACATGAATATTCAACAGAGAATGGGTTAAACCTTCTCATGCATGAATCCATGTACTATGAATATTAATTAGCTTAGCCCTTTCTTTGTTCTACGTTACAATTTTTATTACCTACTAAAAAGCATGGACAAAATAGTTATAATGAAATATGAAAGGTGGAACACTGTAGCTGTTTTAGAAAGTAAAGAAACAGATACAGTAAAACCCCGCTAATGCGACCACCTAAAAGAGGTATTGTTCTGGGTGTTAGATGCAGGTGGTAGCTTAATGCAGGACAAAAGTAATGCAAAGAGCTCCTAGAGGAGCTTTCTGCATTACTTTTGTCCTGCATTAAGCAACCACCTGCTTATAAAGACACTTATGTTTATTCATTAAGTGGTTGCATTAGAGGGGTTCTACTGTATATCATATTCCATTAGCAAACAGAGCAGACCCTAATCAGACGGCTCCTATTGGAGCCGTCTGATCTTGGTCTTCTCTGTTTGTAATTGCGTGAAAATGTGTTAGTTTGAAAGAAAGGGTTAAGAATCTGGGAATGTATAGATCAAAAATCCAATCTGTAATTACTTATGCAAACAGTTTGGATCCAGATGAGACGCCGAGTAACTCGGCGTCTCACCAGGGTCCAAATGATATTACTGTTACTATTTTATGAAACAAACATGTAGAAAAATAATAATTGAAAATTTTAACGGACGACAAAGTTTGAAGACGACCAAAAACTGGCAGCGAAATAGTTAGCTGAATTTTTAACTGTTTGGTATTGCAAGAAACTGTATGATCAGATCTATTATGATTTCGAAAGCAAACTAAGCAGACCCTGCTAGGAGCCCTCTGATCTGGATCTACCCTGTTTGCAAATACATGAATATGCATTTGATGGATAGGGTTAAACGATCTGAAGGGTCACAGGCTTTGAGTTATTTCATGAGAATCACGACAGATAATTAATGCAGCTATTTTTCAAGAGAAGTTCGTTACTTGGGGTTAAGTGTGGTCAATGGACATGCTTTGTCCATACACAGGCTAATTAACAAGCGACTGTTTGTTGACCTTTGCTCCGTACTGGACTGTATGTCTTAATTAAAAGTTTATTTTGTTCATTTCCATGACCACTGTGCTTTCAGCATGTTTTTGAATAATAGACAAGTGAATGACCAGGCGACTTGTATGCGTTTAATACAATGAAAATGTCAAGAAAACGAAACAAAACAATTTAACATGTTCATCATGAATTCTGTTTGAATATACAGTGGAACCTGTTCTAAGCGGCCATTCATTTGTTGAATATAGGAGTCTTAAAAAGAAGGTGGTTACTTAATGCAGGGCAAAAGTAATGCAGGAAGCTCCTACAGGAGCTTTCTGTATTACTTTTGACCTGACCTGTATTAACCCTTCGCTTGCTATTCACGTCAATATACCTACCTGTAAATAGTGCAGACCCAGATAAGACAGCTCCTGTAGGAGCTGTCTCATCTGGGTCTGCACTATTTACAAGTTGATTGTGCAACCAATGCACTCCACGGCAGTGATTGCATAGCGAAATACTTGTACACAGTGAAGATATATGTAATTATACAACAGGGCATAGGTAAAGAAGGAGAAATGTATTTTAAAATTCAGCAAGCGAAGGGTTAAGACAAGTTCTACTGTATGATATATTTAATTCAACAACTCTCTGCATCGTGAACAATGCAGACACAGATCAGCCAGACATCACGTACATGGTGAGATACCAGGGGCGTCAAGTTTTACGCTGCTTGAAAAGAAAGAGAACAAAATACTACATGTTCTGATGGGTGACAAATAGTGCAGACTCTGACCAGACATCGGCTGAACTGGGTCTTCACTGTTTAAAATGGAGCAATACCTCTTTTGGAAAGGACAGTTCATACAACATTGAGTAATCTCGGATATTTCTCTGCGAAAATTGGCTTTAATCCAATAAATACAAATGTCTAACACTCCTTTTCAAACTAGTCAAAATTAATCTTCGCTCAAATGCACAGTAAAATATTCTAAAACGAACCACAAAAAACAAGTCTGATTTTTTATATTAAGAGAAATGGTATTTTAACCCTTTCCCCCATATAAACTTGTTTTTCACACATTTGCAAACAGAGTAGACCAAATCCTGTAGGAGCCGTCTGATTAGGAACTGCTCTGTTTGCTTAAATGGGATAATATAGATATGATTATACAGTTTCTGCATTGTGTTCAAATGTTGTTATAAAAATAACCTACAGTAAAAACCTCTCTATAACGCCCACTAAATTACATCAAGTATTTTGTGTTAAAGGCAGGTGGCTTCTTAAAGCAAGGTGAAAGTAAAACAGAACGCTCCTATAGGAGCGTTCTGTTTTACTTTCACCTTGCTGTATAGGAGCGTTCTGTTTTACTTTCACCTTGCTGTAAGTAGCCACCTGCCCTAAATTTCAACTAATGAACACAATTTAGTTACAGAGAGGTTTTACAGTAGAATTAATATTCATGATGTCATTATTGCTTACATAAATATGCATGAAGTAAAACATTGACCTGAATAATTAACATAGATCGGAACATGCATACATCTATTATATGACCAACAAAAGTACGCATGTCCCGCCTAAATCTCATTAATTACGAGATTTCAAAAACGCAGATGACCATTTTACGTGATGACGCCTTCATCTGTCAAATTTCACACCCGACGTCGTCCAGAGATCAACCATAAAAGCAAAAGCAGGTTTAGGCCAGACACTTCCAACACGTTGACCAGTGCGTTTAGAAGGATAAGAGAGACAATTTTTCGGACATCGATATTTGTTTTCGTTTTATAGCAAGGTAAGGATAGATAAATTTTCTACAATATAAACACATTTTAAATTTGAGTAATCAGTTACAGGAAAAATATCTTTAAACAGGAATTTTAATTAAGAAGAATTAAGACCTTTTTAGACAGGTAGCTGCTTAATGCAGGATGAAAGTCATACAGAAAGCTCCTTTTGGAACTTTCTGCACGGCTTTCAACCTGAATAAGCCCTTTGCATCATATAAACGTGTTTTCACGCATTTGCAAACAGAGTAGACCCAGACCAGACGGCTCCTACAGGAGCTGTCTGATCAGTGTCTGCTCTGTTTGCTAATGAAATTTGAAAAGTTCTAAAATGGCTACAATGTTCCACCTTCCATATTTCATTATAAATATTTTGTCAGTGAATATTCAGTAGATACTGACATTTTGAACAAACATAGAACATGGAAATGGTTAAGTTTCTGTTTGAAACGTGTTAAATAGAATAGTTCGAACGACTCGGAGAATGTGAATATAGCGCTAACTCATGGGTTGGGCAGAACTAATCAGGAAGAAGGTTAATTTAGCAATACTCAGTGCATCACCTTCGTGCATTTTTGTAAACAGTTCGCTATCGAGCTGGATAACGTCATCTTTATGTTAGAGAAGCACAGTGTGAGAATAATTAGACTTGCACTAAACAGGAATTCATAGCAATCTTGACATTCATGTATCGGTCAACATACCATAGGTTTCTACAGATGGTACTCTATGCACGCTTCTTATATATAAACCGGAGCTGTAGATAAGAGAGTACTGCTCTATCAACAGAGGTCCAGATAAGATACGTAAATACAATAAAACTTTCAAGAATAACTTCTTTATTTCTCCATCAAACCCTATGTTGTGAGTGGTCACAACATAGATTTTGATGGAGAAAGGATGATTTTAGTATTTGAGTACGCTCCTTTATTTATCAACACAACTTATGTCTCAGCCAAATTCTATCTTGTTGCTACTCATAAGACTCGCCTCGTATACGTCATTCTGAGTAGCAGCAGGGTAGGTTTGGCGGGAAAATGTAAAACAAGATATTTTACCATGATTTTCTAAAAAATATTGTCATCTAATTCCAGCAGAACATCTGAAATACGACACTTTATGAATAAACACATGTGTCTTTATCAGCAAACGGTTGCTTAATGCATGTGGGAGCTTTCTGCATTAAGCTACCACGTGCCTGTGAGGCTCAGATTAAGACTTCATTTTGGTGGTCGCCTTTGAGAGTTTTTATTGTATTTGATATGTAAGTGATTTTATATGAATATGTGGGTCAGGTCAGATTCAGTTAATATCTGTTTAGAATTCAAGATCTTTGATATACAGTGAAACCCCTCTAAACCGGACGCTAAATTTAGCATAAATATCGGTCTTGGATACAGGTGGCTGCTTAATGCAGGGTGAAAGTCATACAGAAAGCTCCTCTAGGAGCTTTCTGTATGACTTTCACCCTGCATTAAGCAGCCACCTGTCTAAAAGTATGTAAATTCTTCTCTACTAGAATTCCGGTTTAGAGGGGATTTACTGTACAGTCATTCATTCATGACCAATTTGAATGATTGATATATAGACTGAAACTGCACAAGACACCGATGTCATGAAACAATGAGTATGAGTTTGAGTTAAAGTACCTGATAGGTGACATTTTGAGTTCTGACCAATCGGATGTTTGAGAACGAACTCAAACTCCAGTAACCCGTTACTCAATAAATACGCCTTTCTACGCCTTTGCAAACAGAGTAGACCCAGATCAGACGGTTCCTGTAGGAGCCGTCTGATCTGGGTCTGCTCTGTTTGCTTATGCTATGATATAAATATGATTCTACAGTTTGTGCCATGGTCAAACATCTCATTGTCCATTATTACATTAATCTCTATTCATATTCATGATGTCATTTTGTTTTACACGAATAGTCATGGAATAAAGGGGTTTAAAACTTCAGAGTTTGAGCAGACATAATTTCTTTATCATTCAGAAATTTGTAAAAAGTTATTACTGGTCGTTTTCCTTCAGATTTGAATAAACGTGAAAGAGATGAATACTTTCATACTGATTTCGGCGGCCCTGTTGGCATGCTCTGCCGGGCTCTCACGAGCCCAGATGATAACTGGCATGCCCTTCGCCTACAACGATTATGAGATGGATCCCTGGATGGGTATGGGCGGTATGGGCGGTATGGGCGGAATGGGCGGAATGGGTGAGTAGCAGCGACGATAAATACAATAAAACCTCTCTATTGCGGACACTAAAGTATGTTAATTAGTTGGTATTTAGAACAGGTGGCTGCTTAAAGCAAGGTGAAAGTATAACAGAACGCTCCTATAGGAGCGTTCCGTTTTACGTTCACCTTGCTTTAAGCAGCCACCTGTCTTTAACACACAAAAACTTGATGTAATTAAGAGGCCGTTATAGAGAGGTTTTACTGTACAGTAAAACCTGTCTTAACCCTGTCCCTCATATAAGGGTCTGCTCTGTTTGCTTTTTACATGATATAGATCTGTTTTTTGTCAAGCAGTCCCTAAAAAGTTTGCGTTTTTCAAAATTCAGGTAATAAATATTCACGATGTCATTACATGTATTTCTTACATGAATATTCAACAGGGAAATGGTTAAGAGACAATTAAAAATAAATCTTATCCTGGGAATTCAAACATTGGCTCCATACTTATGCATTTGAACGCATTTTCAAACATAGCAGACCAGGATCAGAGGTTCCTGTAGGATATTAGGAATTTAAATGATTCTACAATTTCTATCATGACCAAAATATCCGTGTTCACACGCCATCATGAAAATCACAAAACTAACTTTTGCAATATCATTTCCTCCATGAATACTCATTAACTCTTTCTATCGTCTGCAAACTTTGTCGTCTGCTACAATTATCCATTTTTATTTTTCTTCATTTTGTTTCAAGAAACAGTCACAGTAACAAACAGTTTGGATCCTGATGAGACGCCGAGTTACTCGGCGTCTCATCTGGGTCCAAGCTGTTTGCATAGGTACATGTAATTACAGATGCGACATTGGCAGCGAAAAAATTATGCTAATGACCTCGCCCAAATATGTATTTTGAATAAATCTAGATCAGTGTCGGGATCAATGAGTGATGGTCCTGTAAGAATGTTTGCCGAAGTGAGCTTATAACATTTTGCAAAGCAAACGGTGCAGACCCTGATCAGAATGCCTCTGTACTCTGCTTGCTAAGGTCTTTTTAACCCTTTTCATATTTAATATTCGCGAAATAATGGCTTCATGAATATTTATTGGCTGAAGTTTTATCATGGTGTAAATGTGCATGTCGAGGGTTTGGTGCTAAACTATTGTAACTCCTTCACAAAGTGAAGGAGTTACACTAGTTTAGCACCAAGCCCTCGATATGAGTTTTGGTATTTGTAGAAATTGTTGAGTCAGATCTAAAATAATCAGACGGCTCCTACAGGAACCGTCTGATCTGGATCTACTCTGTTTGTAAAGGCATTGAAAGCGTTTGCATGAGGAAAAGGGCTGCACCACTGGCACTTGATCGAAACAGACTATAGTTGTGTAATACAATAGTTATATCATATACATGCATGTAGTGTATTAATGTACTAGTTGTTATAAATAAACTATAGGTTTTTTTTTCGATCAAGTGCCAGTGGGCTGCACAACTAAGAAATAACGCGGGTTTTATTTTTGATACATAACTTTTTGCATTTTTTGTTTGAGTTTTTTTGTAACGGATTCCTATAAACTTAAATCGTCTTCTAAATTTAAGTTGGTCAAGAAATTGTGTTCAGAAAACTATAACTTAAAAATAAATGTATTTCTTTATCTAGAAAATCATTACTTATAATGAGTTATTTCTTTATCATGTTTAGAAAATGGTTACTTGAAATAAGTTCTTCCTTTGTACAGACAAGGTATTACATAAACTGGGTTATTTCTTTATCATATTTAGAAAATTATTACATAAATGACATTTTCTTTATCATATTGAAAACATTTTTACATGACATGAGTTATTTCTTTATCATGTTTAGAAAACTATAACATAAAATTAGTTACTTTTTTCGTTTTTTCTTAACCGTTACAGCACTTGTAGCGACCGTATTGTGAAAGAAACTTGCGCGTCTATAACAGCAGATGGTTGCTTAATGCAGGGCGAATGTAATGCAGAAAGCTCCTGGGGAGCTTTCTGCATAACTTTAGCCCTGCATTAAGCAACCACCTGCCTTAAAATCCAGACTTAGACTTATTTTGGATAGTCACTTGTGTAGATATGTACTACTGTAGATATAAGACACTTATTGGACATGTTGGAACATTCTTCAGGTCGTATGGGCATGTGGAACCGATGGAGAGGAATGAACGGAATGTTCCCTATGGCTGGAATGGGTGGAATGTTTCCAATGACCGGAATGACTAGAATGACTGGAATGGGACTTTTGGGAGGAGGCGATGGCATGGGTGGTGGGATTGACGGCTTGGGTGGTGGAATGGATGGCATGGGTGGTGGAATGGACGGCATGGGTGGTGGGATGGACACCATGGACAGCTCAGCCCAACAGAGCCTCATGCTTCGGAACATGATGGGAAAATAATTCAAACTTATATAACTTTGTGTTTTTGTAAATCTCATTGAAATAATGTTGTTTCCCCATTTCTCGTCCCATTAATGATAATTGCATTTTCATTGTGTAGTCATGCTCTTCATTGACTTCTTGCTGAGTTTTAAAATACATTTCTCCTTCTTTACCAATGCCTTGTTGTATAATTACACATATATTCACTGTCTACACATATTTCGCTGTGCAATCACTGCTATGGAGTGCACTGGTTGCACAATCAACTTGTAAATAGTGCAGACCCTGATGAGACAGCTCCTGCAGGAGTTGTCTCATCAGGGTCTGCACTATTTATAATTACCGGGGGGTATATGTATATTGACGTGAATAGCACGGGAAGGATTGACTTGTTGATTCAGTGCCTGGTTCCAATAATTACAGATAATAGCAAAGTAAGCACTTTAGAAGATATCAGTCGGCAGATAAAATTTCACTCATTCAAACGCGTGTTATATTGATAAAAATGATATAATTATGTACACATTTTCACATGAAGTTTGCACATTAAAAATTACATCATTATTTTTTGCTTTGTTTTCATTTGTTTGATAACACCCATTAACTCCTTTCCCTCGTATACTATTTTTAGGCCCAGCCTCTTTGAATTAATCTACCGAAAAGGAGCATTAACTATAGAAAAAAGAGAATTTTAGAATTGTATAGTTTTTAAACCATTGTGATAAATAGAGCATTTGCTCCTATGGAGCAAATGCTCTATTTATCACAATGGTTTAAAAATGAGTTCTACAGAGACGCAAATAGGCGTCAGTACGACGGAATGGTTTAATGAATCATTGTTGTTGTGATTACTATCGGATAAATAAAACTCAGATACAAGATACAAGATACAAGAAATTTTATTTATAGTCGGGTGTTTTCACAACATATTTAACATCAGCTAAAAGCTATTTACCGACATAATAACATAAGTTTCTTAACAATAAAATTAATTAACAGCCTTTAAAGAAATACATTTTCAAGTTTAAAATAGTAAAATTCTACAAAATGCATTATTAAATACATCACAGATTTGCTTGATATCACATATGAGATAGCATGTTCTAGCTGCGGCAAAACCATAGCACAATACCCATATCTCGCTGTAATAAAATCTCTGCTAAAATTTGGATCTGGTGAAATATTGGCTATAGCAGAACCTGTCCATAGCGGTTATTCATTTTATTTAACACAGGAGCCTTAAACAAGCAGGTGGTTGCTTAATGCAGGACAAAAATATAGTACTACAGTTGAACTTCGATATCTCGAACTTCAATGGACTATATAAATAAGTTAGAAATAACAGAAGTTCGAATTATCCGATTTCTATTCTGGACAATTTCTCAAGTTCACAGCTTAATGCAGGTCTACAGTATTGCTGAAATCTCCTGTAGGAGCTTTCAGCATTACTGCAGACCTGTATTAAGCTTTGAAATGTGTTTCTAGATATGCGTAGTGATACATTTTAGAGCAATTTTGTATTGTAAGATTTTGGAAGGACTGAACTTTTAGTTCGAATTATCCAATAGTTCGAATTATCCAATAGTTCGAGTTATCCGAGTTCGACATATCGAAGTATTTATAACTTTTGTTGGATATCGACATTCAGTGGAATCTGTTGTAAGCAACCATTCATTTATTGAACACATGAGTCTTAATAGCAGGTGGTTGCTTAAGGCAGGTGAAAAGTAATGCAGAAAGCTCCTATAAGAGCGTTCTGAATTACTTGTGACCTGCATTAAGTTACCAACTGTCGTACAGACCCACAATTAGACCTCTTTTTGATGGCCGCTTAAGACAGTTTTTACTGTATTTCCGATTCGATTAAGGTTTGTTTAGAAAGTACAGTGAACCCTCATTATACCGGCATTCGTTACAACGGCACCCTCGTTATACCGGCATTCGTTACAATGTCACCCTCGTTATACCGGCAGTATGCATTGAAACAAAATTACCGTTAAATCTTTGAAACAACCACTGAATGAATAGGTGCAATGCCAATAAGACAGATGATCGCTTAATGCAGAATACAAGAAGTGCAAAAAACTCCCAAAGGGAGCTTTTTCCACTTATTGTGATCTGCATTAAGCGTTCACCTGTTGGTACTACGTTTAAAACGGACCATATGGTTCCTTTTATATTTAAACTCGTTATAACGACAACCTCGTTATACCAGCTTAAATGTCTGGAAACAAACACCTCCGTTGTAACGAGGGATCACTGTATTAATCAAGCGTCATGACACAAGGTTTTGAGAAGCAATGCCTCCATGAATATCTATATTAGAAAGAATATACTAGGACTATTAATTAGCTGAATTTAAAATGATACATGCAAACAAAAATATTACATAATTTCATAAGCAAGCAGACTGATCCTGATCAGACGAAAATACAGGCGGCATCATATCTTGGTATGTTCAGTTTGCCCAAGCGTCTCTATGATCTGATACAGGGTAAAAAAACAGGTTTAACCCTTTTGGTGCCAAATTTAAAAGTGTCGTCTGCAATAATAATTTCATTATATAAATATCACATCCTATGGAGAGAGACAGCACGTACTGTCAACCCGAGGTTGGTTATGTTCACCGAGGCGTTAGCCGAGGTGGACATTACCATACCGAGGGTTGACAATACGTGCTTTCGCTCTCCATAGGATGTGATATTTATTTTATTATACCGAACAGCACAATCAATTTCGTCAGCAAAACAATTATTCAATTACAACAATAAACAGTTTGAAACAAAAGTTATAGAGCTACTCGGTGCTTAAAGATTGCGGAACAGCTTCACATTTCTATTCATTTTAGACGTTATAAGTAGTGGCGGAGCCCTTTTCACTGTCCAATCTTGACAGATCCTTCTCCGAAATAGTATCATAACGCGACATTTCTCAAGTAATTAAACAAAAACAAAAATTTGTCATAATGACGTTTGTTGATCAAATTGCAAGCGTCAGATGAAGTCAGTCGATGACGTCATCGGATGACGTCACGAACACAATTTAATAAGCGCTCACTGATCTAGATGTTCCGTGCCTATGGTAGCGGGAGACAGTATTTTTGCGACAGTAATTTTTTCCCGCTGGGCCTGACAGTATTTCTATGTCACGATGGCCTATGGGAAATTAACATTGCAAAAGAATTTGAGGTATAATAAATTAAACTAAACTAAATACTAAAGGTATGTTAGTAAAACATTTGTTTTTAAAAACATGTATGCTTGGGCTGAAAAAAATACAGAAAACAGTGAAGTCCCAGGTCAGATGCCGCATTGAAAAGGCGGCATCTGACCTGGGACTGCACTGTTTTCAATGGTGCCAACAGGCGACATTGGCGCCGAAAGAGTAAAAGATAAGTTTTAGATGCCCAAAAAATTCATTGCTTTTATTGCTGAATTTGGGAATAGAAGGTCGAGCTTACTATATATATTCAGGGATATATTTAAAGAAAAGTATAACATGACAAACAGTGCAGACCCTGGTGATGAGGCTGCTCTTTTAGGAGCTCTATCATCTGGGTCTACACTGTTTGCAAAGGATATTAGTGACGCATGTCCCGCTTTGGAGGTGTTGACCCTTTTCTTAACATTTATGGATGAAATGACCCCTTAATGATTCATAAACATTCATTAACTTAAATTTTATAATGTAATTTTTCCATTTTCATTTTGACTTAGGCAAAGACTATAGTATCAGATCTATAACTTTCTTTAAGCAAACAGAGTAGGTCCTACAGGAGCCATCTGATCTGGGTCTACTCTGTTTGAAAATAAATTAACCCTTTCCTCCATAAATGCGCCTTTCTACGCCTCTGTAAAAGTCACTTTTTGAAACCATTGTGATAAATAGAACATTTGCTCATAAGGAGCAAATGCTCTATTTATCACAATGGTTTCACAACTACAAAATTCTAAAATTTCCGTTACTCTAGTTAATGCTCCTTTTGAGTAGATTTATTCAAAGAGATTGGATCTAAAAATAGTCTATGACGTAATGGGTTAAAATGAGTCTATAGTTAATACCCATGTCTGTAACCCTTTCAGTGCGGGGAATGAGTCACCAATGTCCTTTGCAAACAGTGTAGACAAAGATGAGAGTGTTCGTAGGGGAACCCTCTCATCTGCATGAGTATACACTTTTTGCAAATCATAGTGCACACGTGTTCCATACTCAAACGAGTTAAGACTTATTATAATGTTGCTCGTTCGACTATTCAAAACACTGACCCCTTACCACTTTGCCTGATAGAAATACCGTTTCACACATGTTCAAGGAGAGTAGACCCAGATCAGACAGGTCCCGTTGGACCCATCTCACCAGGACCTGTTATGTTTGCTTATGGGATACTATAGACCCCAGAGTTACAGATAAAGGTGCGTACAAAGAGTCGATTCTAAAGATAATCACCAGAGCTTCAGATCAGATGCGGAAATTGAAACCTTTTCAACAATAACTCCTTTATTTCTCAACCCAACTGTGACTACTCTTTAGAATCGATTCTTCGAGACGATTCTAAAGAGTGGTCACAACATAGGGTTCGGTGAAGAAATAACGATTTCAATATTTGAGTGCACGCCGTTAGAGACGATTCTAAAAAGTGGTGATAAGATAGGGTTTGGTGGAGAAATAAATAATTTATTCTTGAAAATGTTTTAATTTGCGCATCTTTTCTGGAGCCCAGACTGATCCAATTCTACAGTTTCTGCCACGGAGAAACATTCCTGTATTCATAATTATGCATTATGAATATTCAGCTAATTAATATTCATGGTAATTATTGTCATTATTTCTATCATGAACATTCACGAGGTAAATAGTTAAGACTTAACATTCCAAGATCAATTGCCCAACTGGGTATTATTAACCATTTCCCTAATATAACGCATTTTCACGCAAATGCAAACAGAGTAGACCCAGATCAGACGGCTCCTACAGGAGCCGTCTGATCAGGGTCCGCCCTGTTTTCTTATGGAATTATATAGCTCTGATTCTAAATTTTTTTGCCTGGGCCAAAATGTCATGAATGTGTTCTTATGATGTTATAAAAAAATAATGATATCATTAATGACGTCATTATTTCTTACATGACTCTTCAACAGGTAGAGCGAGTATGATTCTTATATTCAATTAACCCTTTCACCACCAATGTCGCCTAAATGCACCACAACAAATAGTGCAGTCCCAGATCAGACGCCGCCTTTTCAAGACGGCGTCTGATCAGGGACTTCACTTTTTGTTTCAAATCTATATCTATAGCTATGCTTTATTGCTTTGAAATTTGCATTTAGTTATCTCAATTCCTTATTTTATCATAATTATTTAACAAAATTGGATTGCAGACGACAATTAGAAATTTGGCGCCGAAAGAGTTAACGAGTGTCCAACATTAGGCCAGCGACAGGCCACGACGTCTCCGATCTGGCTCAGTACTTGGTTTTTGTCATGGTCAACTTTTATCATGCTTGTCAGCGCACCTGGTCACTATGGGTCAGTGGGTGACTTCCACGTGATTAATAGTACTTTATAAGGTCAATGCGACATGTGACGTAGAATGCTGTGCACATGCAATGCATGACCTTCAATTATCAGTGGGTAAAGGTGAGCCATCGTAACCATTTAAAACATTAAACCTTGATCCATTCCTTCATAGGCCATTTTATTAGACCGTACCTCTCTGAATAAATCTACCGAAAAGGAGCATTTTCTTTCAAAAAGGTAAAGTTTAGAAGTGTGTAGTTTTTAAACCATTCTGATAAATAGAGCATTTGCTTCGATGGAGCAAATGCTCTATATATCAGAATGGTTTCAAAAAGAGACTATTACAGAGGCGTCAAAAGGCGTCAATATGAGGATATTGATTAAATATATGAGTGTAGACCTAGCTCAGATGACTGATGCAGGAGCCGTCTGATCAGGGTCTGCTCTGTTTGTTTATGAGTTATATAGATGTAATTGTTAACTCTTCTCTTGCTGAATTTTAAAATATATTTCTCCTTCTTTACCCATGCCTTGTTGTATAATTACATATATCTTCACTGTGTACAAGTATTTCGCTGTGCAATCACTGATGTGGAGTGCACTGGTTGTACAATCAACTTGTTAATAGTGCAGACCCTGATGAGACAGCTCCTGCAGGAGCTGTCTCATCTGGGTCTTCACTATTTACAGGTAGGTATATTGACGTGAATAGCAAGCGAAGGGTTAAATTTCTGTCATGATTCCTTTGCTCATATAAAATCATATTCTGTATGTTCAAACAGTACAGAAATAATCATAATCTGAATCATAATGAACCCTTTTCCTGATAGAAATGGATTTTCACTTCTTTGGAAACAGTGTAGACCCGGTCATGGCAGATGACTAATGCAGGGGCCGTTTAAACCATAGCTGTATTCTGTCCTTCTTTTTCAATTCATTGCACTGTAGTAGTAAGACATGAAAACATGTTTATAAATTATAGAACCAAATATCATTGTATAAATCGACGATGTCAATATACTGAACTGAATCGTCATTGTTTCAATCCACAGTAGAATTATATGAAGTCATGTATTACTACAACGGTGCAGTGAATAGAAAAAGAAGGATAGAAGACGGCTATGGCTTTTCATGGTCGTCTAACCAGGGTTTGCTCTGTATGCTTATGGAATTAAAGTTAAACCCCTCTAATGCGACCACTTAATGAACAAACATGGCTATCTTCATAAACAGGTGGTTGCTTAATGCAGGACGAAAGTTATGCAAGAAAGCTCCTGTAGGAACGTATTTGCAAAAGGATTAGACCCAGTTCAGAAGACTCCTGTAAGTATGCTCTGTCAGCTTAGACCTGATTCTAATGTTCCTGCAATGGTCAAAATACCCTATGTTCATATACCATATTAAAACAGCTAATTGATATTCATAGGATCATAACAATAAGGGTCCTTCTAGAGTTTTCTGACCTATGTATACATTGTTTTCTTTTGCATACCGTTATGTGCACTTGGCATAAATGGGTTAAAGACAGATGTGATCACCAATCAGTCCTTAGTGTTGAAGAGTGATCACCGATTGGCCCTTAGTATTGAAGAGTGATCACCGATCGGCCCTTAATGTTGAAGAGTTATCACCAATCGGTCCTTAGTGTTGAAGAGTGATCACCAATCGGTCATTAGTGTTGAAGAGTGATCACCGATCGATCCCGATCGACCCTTAGCATTGAAGAGTGATCACAAATCGGCTCTTAGTGTTGAAGAGTGATCACCGATCGATCCCGATCGACCCTTAGCATTGAATAGTGATCACAAATAGGCCCTTAGTGTTGAAGAGTGATCACCGATCAGCCCTTAGTAATGAAGAGTGATCACCGATCGGCCCTTAGTGTTGAAGAGTGATCACCGATCGGCCACTCGACCACTCAAAATATGTCTAATTCTTGATATTTTATACGGCTGGTAGCTTAATGCAGGACAAAAGTTATGTTATGCAGATAGCTCATATAAGAGCTTTCTGTATTACTTTTGCCCTGTATTAAGCAAACACCCGTTTTTCAGTACTCCTGTGTGAATAACGTATCTAATCGCAGTAGCGAGGTTCTATAGTACTACGATTCTGTATAAGACATGGGAACTATGTGTGAGTTGCATTGAAGACATTGGCTTTTCTGTGGTTCTTTCTTCTAATGCATATTCACCTTCATCAGTGTAACCATCTGACGTGCCTAGTGGCACCATTACAAACGATGCCTACAAGAAAGCTCACGTTTACTCCATGTGTAAACGTCTTTGCAATGCAAATTTGTATGAAACACTGCATTGCAAATACGGTCTTCTATATAACCCTTTACCGGATAAAACAATTACAGCAGAACATGTCTAAAGCCTTTCCCTGATGAATATTCATGTAGGAAATACTGACGTCATGAATATTAATAAGATTATTTTTAAAATGGCATTTGAACACATGACATTTTAACTCAGACAGAAGCTGTAGAATCAGATTTGTATTACACCATAAGCAAACAGAGCAGACCCTGATCAGTAGGAGCCGTCTGATCTGGGTCTACTCTGTTTGCAGATGTGTCAAAATGCGCTGTACATAAGGGAAAGGGTTAAGCGGCCATTTGTTTATTTAACACAAGAGTCTTAAAAAGCAGGTAGTTGCTTCATGATGGGTAAAGTAATGCAGAAAGCTCTTGCATTAAGCTACCAACTGCCTCACCAACCCAAATTCATACCGCTTTTTGAAGGCCGCTGAAGATAGGTTCTACCTAACAAAACAATGACACTGTGAATATTAACCATTCGCTTGCTGAATTTTAAAATATATTTCTCCTTCTTTACCCATGCCCTGTTGTATAATTACATATATCTTCACTGTGTACACATATTTCGCTGTGCAGTCACTGCTGTGGAGTGCACTGGTTGCACAATCAACTTGTAAATAGTGCAGACCCTGATGAGACAGCTCTTGCAGGAGCTGTCTCATCTGGGTCTTCACTATTTACAGATAGGTATATTGACGCGATTAGCAAGCGAAGGGTTACTTATATCACCTTTTATCAGTGTATATAAATAAAGGAATGTTTAGCCATGGTATAAATTATAGAATCAGATCTATATTCTTCTATAAACACACCATGCAGATGCATAGTAATGCGTATATTGGATATATGCGGTAGACCCTGATCATACGGCTCCAGTAGGATCTGCTCTGTTTGTCTGATCTTGGTCTACTCTGTTTGCAAATGCGTAAATGTGCGTTTTTATTCAGTAAAGGTTTAACTCTTTACCCCATACACACGCCTTTCTACGGTTTTGCAAACAGAGTAGACCCAGGCCAGAGGGCCCCTGTAGGAGCCGTCTGAGCAGGGTCTGCACTGTTTGCCTTATGAAATAATATATATCTGATTCTACAGTTTCTGCCATGACCAAATTTCCTTGTGTTCATGTGACATTTTAAAACAAAACTCTAATCAGAATTCATCCTGTCATTATTTCTTTCATGAATATTCTTGAATTAAAGGGGTTAACCCTTTCCCTTAGATAAACGTGTTTTCCCGCATTTGCAAACAGCGTAGACCCAGATCAGACGGCTCCTGTAGGAGCCGTCTGATCAGGGTCTGCTCTGTTTGCTAAATGACTTTAATAGATATATTTCTTTACTCTCTAAAATGACCCACCTTACATATTTCACTACGACTATTGTGTCAATGAATATTCAGTAGGTGTTGGAATTTGTAATGAACATAGAACAGGGAAAGGGTTAACGCTATGATCCCAGTGGCCGAATCAGTGATAACATATCGTCAGACAATTCTGATGCAGATGAGATGCCGAGTATATCGGCATCTCATCGGCATCTCATCGGCATCCCAACTGTTTGTCACTCTTATTATTATTTTGGAAAAAATCCACCACAGACATATTGTTTAACCATTTAACCCATAATTACGCCTTTCTGCACCTTTGCAAACAGAGTAGACCCAGATCAGCCGTCTGATCATGGTCTGTCCTGTTTGCTTATGAAATGATAAAGACATTAGACAAGATTCAACAGTTTTACTATGATCAAAAGTGTGCGCCATGTGGCATTATGAATGTAATCTAATTAATATTCACAATGTTATTTTTTCTTTTTTATGGAGTAAAGGGTTAAACTAGAAGCAGACGACATTGATTTGGCAGCGAAAGAAATAGAGACGCTAGATGTGAGGTATGAAGCAAATGACATTATGCAGACAACAATTGATTCGTGTCTTCAGTCTTAGCTAGGAGTCAAGATAAGATGCATTAATTTAAACATTTTCTAGAATGGCTCCTTTATTTCTCAACCAAACCCTATAGTGTGACCACTCTTTAGAATCGTCTCGGAGAGACGATTCTAAAGAGTGGTCACAATATAGGGTTTGGTGGAGAAATGACGATTTTAGTATTTGGGTACGCACCTTTATCTGTAGCTCTGTTAAATAACATTGGAATAGACTAGCACTGTATCAGAGACTAATGGACTGACAAAGTGATAAATATCAGACATGTCCTATCTAAACCAAAGACTTTTTGATTTATTTAAAACCCTCAACTACTTACGCACGAACACGTGCATTCCTTTGATACAGCGGTAGATTCCAAACTCCTCACAGTGATCTCCCTTGTCACTACGTACGGTGATCACTGCCACCACAAGTTTTTTTTAGCTGAATTTCAGCTAAAATTTGTTTTTTTATTTTTTATTTTTATGAATGTTGATTTCAGCAGTGTTCGATTTTGTTTCATATTTCAGCACCGGTAAAGCCAGCAAAGTAGAACAATAATCAGCTTTCCTAAAAAAAGAATTTTGGGAACGTAATTCTCTATATCGTGGTGACGTCACAATAATGACGGCGCCTTAACAACGTTGAAAACAATAGCTTAGTTACGCATCACTTGCACACAACCTTATGCATTTCGGTCAGTTTGGGGTACCGAGGAAATGGATCTAGATCAGTTTACCAAATTCCCGAACAGCTTAAATGTGTTTAATGTTTTCTTGAGGGACAGTGTGTAGATCTAATAGTAAATTTACCGGTTGGCTGCGGTAAGAGTTTGCAGGCCATAGTTTGATCACATGATGTACACCATGGTCACGTGGATGTTGTGGTGGCAGGGGTCTCTTCAGCGTAGCGATTAGGGGAGATTACTGCGTTGGAGGTTGCGGTAGATTCATGTAAATGTTACGAAAGTCTGAAAATTATACAAACCGGAAGCCAGGAAATGTGCTGAATGATAATAGCCAGAGGGCGCTTATTTATATATCAAGACAGTATTAGCCAGAGCAAATGTCTTTCTGCAAATATTATCACCTGCTTTAATTCTTAACCCTTTCCTCCATAAATATTCATGTAAGAAATAACGACATAGAATCTAAGTTACATAACGAATATTAATTAGATTAATTGTTATAATAGCACATGGACACAGGAAGTTGTGGCCATCGCAAAAACCGTTAGATCGTATCGATATTAGATATCTATATAATTTGTAAGCAAACGGAGCTCTCATCAGACTGTTCCTACAGGAGCTGTCTGATCTGGTTTACTCTGTTTGCTAATACATGAAAATGCGTTTATATAAAATGGCTAAATCTGAATTTCTTCATTTTTTATGTGAGCCAATTTGTGCTTTGTACGTATACCGTGTGAGTAAACCCCCTCTAAACTTTAGTATAATAATAATAATAATAATAATAATAATAATAATAATAATAATAACAATAATAACAATAATAATAATAATAATAATAATAATAATAAAGACTAAATAAAGATATTTAACGAGAGTACTCATTTGGTTATAACCAATCTTCCACGAGGCCCTCAACAGAGAGAAAACATGTATACAATTTGTAATAAAGTAGCAGTATAGAAGAATAAAGATACTTTTGGGAAGGTGGCTGCTTAATGCAGGGTGAAAGTCATACAGAAAGCTAATATGGAAGCTAACTGTATGACCTTCATCCTGCATTATGCAGCTACCTGTCTTAACGACCAATATCGACACCAAATTGAACGCGTTCGGTATAGAGAGGTTTGATTGTACGATTAAGGGGGGGGGGGATGGGTCACATAAGTAAATGGTCGTTGTAGAGAGGTTCTGCTGTATGTTAAAAGTGTCAAACAGCGAACACATTATGATCATACGGAGCATCTTAACACATTATTCCCTAGTGAAGCATGTTTGCGCATCCATAAAATTAACATTGTGAAACCATTGTGATAAATAGAGCATTTGCTCCAATAGGAGCAAATGCTCTATTTATCACAATGGTTTCAAACTACAAAAATCTAAATGTTTCCTTTTCTCTAGTTAATGTTCCTTTTCGGTAGATTAATTAAAAAAAGGTTGGGTCTAAAAATAGCCTATAGGAGACAATGAATTAAATGCTTATTTTTACCCTTAACAAGCTATAAAACATTTCTGCTTGAGTAATTTAATTCCTATTCGTTCAAGCTGTTGATAAGGCACACGCAGAGTGTCAAAGAGCTTGGATCCAGGTGAGATACCGGGAAAACCCGACGTGTTATCTGGATCCAAGCTGTTTTCAAATGCGTATCAGGTCGCGTTTAGCGTTTTAACATTTTCCTTCATATACACACTTTTTCACGCCTTTGCAAACAGAGAAGACCCAGATTAGACGGCCCCTGTAGAAGTCATCAGAGCAGGGTATTCTGTGTTTGATAACGGTATAACATATCTGAGTCTACACTGTCTTCCTGAGCCAAAATCTCAGATACGTTCTCATATGCATTATAAAAATAAATTCATCTAATTAATATTCATGATGTCATTATCTCTTATATGAATATTCAACAGGTAAAGGGTTAAGACAACTTGTCGAAATAAGTTCGCAAGTCAGCAATAATCTTAAGACGTAGAGCTTCACCTCTGTTCAGTTAATTCTACACACAATGGACCATTGAACAATACTATTCTATTTAACTCTTATCATAGTAATCACGACCTGCCCCGTATTGTCAAACAGCTTGGATCCAGATGAGACGCCGAGTAACTCGGCGTCTCATCAGAATCCAAGCTGATTGACACCCGGCCAACAGTTTCTGAAACGCTCGCGCGAATCAGACGTACGTAAAAAATGCAACAGAGCAGAGTTTGGGCAGAGACATTTTTTTTCAGCACGATAAATATTAATAAAAGTTCAAGTGTGTATCGTAGATAAGGCACATCAGGAACATTAAATAGTTAGACAAATTGAGGACCTGGCATTATAAAATGAGTGTTTAATGCTTGTGTTCATACCATTACTTGACGAAAGTTAAACGGCATTTCTGTCTATCCAAACAAAGACACATTCAAATGTTTGCTAAAGATAAAAGATATAACCCAAAAAGTGAAAAAGATTAAGCTAAAGAATTCGTTTGACCTGGTTTGAATGGACAGAATTATGAACAGTTTTTTCTCTCCTCTACAGTTTTTAATACAATATAACCTGTCTTAACCCCTTCCGTGCCACAATGACGGGTTTATGATATCACATGCAAACAGCTTGGATCCAGATGAGACGCCGAGTAACTCGGCGTCTGATCAGGATCCAAACTGTTTGACACTCTGTTTACTGTTTTATAAAGAAAATGGAAGAAATGCACACATTTACACTAAAAATAAACGAAACTGTGCCAAGCAGACGACATTGCTGGCATCGAAAGGGTTAAGCGGTCATCAAATAGAGGTCTAATTATAGGTATGTAAGGTAGGAAGAGCCGTCTAGTCTGGATCTGCTCTGTTTGCTTATGAAGTTATAATAGATCTTTTAAAAACTTGGACTTTTATATACAATGTACTATATAACAGCCGCAGCCACACTTTGATGGGAGTTGAAAGTTCCCATGATTTACTGCAATATTAGTTTTTATTTAAATGTGTGATAGAAAAATTCCAACTAAGTGTACATGTAGTATTTAATTTTATTTCATTTTTTACTGCATTGTAATATATTTTTCCCCAGCGGTCGCACATATTTTTGATGGAAATTCAAAATGACCATGATTTTCTGCGAGACTACACTCCAGATTTACACTCCAGAAAAATGTAGCTGCAATATTTTTCACTATGATCACTTAGCCTCACTAATGCCCAAGAACTGTTTGATGTTTGATGTGTTGTTAACATTATGCAGGTCAATTGCAGGTCATTTGCTGTCCAGCATTATGTACACCAAATACCTTCTGCATTCTGAGCAATTAATATCCGCAAATATTGTCGTCTGCTGAACATGTTCCCCTTCATATCTATTCAAAAATAAAACAAACAGAGTGTAAAACAGTTTGTCCCTGGTGAGGTGCCAAGTTACTTAGCGTCTTATCTGGATCCAGACTGTTTGCAAAGGTTGCTATAAATGCTAAAAACCAAAGCAAAGGCAGCTGGAATAAAACTCATACCTGTTTAGAGGAACAGTTGCTTATATTTCAGAAGTCAGATAATCGTCTTTGGTCAGAACTATGTATGTCTTTGCATAATCAAAATTACTAAATAATAATGCTGCTCTCTGTTTTATCTCCTAACCTGCTTAAACATGTTTTACGGAGCCATTTACGCTTGCGTAAAACCTCGCTTGTATGTTTTTGTGAGGTGTAAAGAGGGATGGTTCCCCGACCCTTATACACAAATTACGGGGATAATAAACGATAAAACGATAAAAAAGAAAAAAAGGAAAACTAGATCTGACTAGTTTCTACCAATATCAACATATTCAGCTAGTAAATATTAATGGTGTAATTATATCTTACATGAATATTCAACAGGGAAAGCGTCAACTGTGTCGTTGATTTGCGTAATCATTTGCTGTTGTTTGAAATGAACAGACATGTGATTTAACCCTTTCGCTGCCATACTCTGTCGTCTGCTAACTTTGTCGTCTGCTACAAATTTTCATTATTTTGGTTTGCTTCATTTTTGTTTCAAAAACATAGTAACAGTAACAAACAATCTGGATCCTGATGAGACGCCGAGTTACTCGGCGTCTCATCTGGATCCAAACTGTTTGCATAGGTAATCACAGATCCGGCATTGGCAGCGAAAGGGTTAACATACATTGTTTAGGCTGATACAGTAAAACCTGTCTTAAGCGATTACCAAAAATTGGTCTGTTCATAGATCTGTAAGTCAATTGGTAGCTTAATGCAGGTCAAAAGTAATGCAGAAAGCTCATGTAAGAGCTTTCTGCATTACCTTTGTCCTGTATTAAGCAACTCCTGCGTTTTAAGACTCCGACTGGTCGTTTAGGACAGTTCTACTTTATAGTGTCTGATTAGTGCATGTCTACGACTTTGCAAACAAAGAAGACCCAGATTAGACGGCTCCTGTAGGAGCCGTCTGACCAGGGCCTGCTTTGTAACTGCTTCTGGAATAGCCAACTTTTCCTGCATTCATAATTATGCCATAATAAAAATTAATCTAATTAACACCTGTGGTGTCATTTTTCTTATATGACTATTAATGGAGTAAAGGGTTAAGTGTCTTGTCATTAAAAAGGGAACATAGGCCAACAGTGCTGACCCAGATCAGAGGGTCATTGAAACTGTTTGTTTTACAGTTTGTCAAAGGACACGTCGGTTAGATAATTCTTATCTACTTGCCTGCCTGCCTGCCTGCATATATGCCTACCTGCCTGCACGTATACCTTCCAACCTGCCTACCTACCTTTTCTACCTACCATTCCTACCCTTCCCACCTACCTTTCCTACCCGCCTCCATACGCTGAGTGGCTCCGTGTCCCACCAGGATCCGAGCCATGTGACACTTTGTCACTAGTTTGAACGAAACGGAAGTACCTTAAATGTCCAACATATCGGCGTTATACCAGACACCGGGTCTCAGCAGGGTCAAGGTTAAAATGAAGCGCGTGTTATGCATGCCCTTGAAAATAAGCATTAAGGTTATCTGCTTCACGATAATGGTATTTGTTTTACTATGCTGACCAAATAATCCTGAAATAAACACATAATTATTGTGTCTTCATTCTTATTCCGCTCTCTGAGATCGGACTCGCATTTGCAATCAGCTTGGATCCAGATGAGACGCCGAGGCGTCTCATCAGGATCCAAGCTGTTTGACACTCGGTTTAATAGGTTCTAAAATTTTGATCGAATCGGAAGTAGTCAAATTGGCAGACATTATTTTTGACAGCGGTGGAATGTTTGTTAACAGTATCAGGTATTGGTCCGTACCATTCTAAATAGAGGATATTATGTGAGTATTCATTAACTAATGATGTGTGCCAAAGCCTCATGTCATATTAAATTTAGTGAATGAGTTTGGAAAAAAACAATAAAAAATGAACTCAAATGAAATTTATTCTTTTTATCACAGGCACAAAAAACAACAACAAACAAAGAATAAAGATATTAATAAGAAAAAAGGCGCTTTTCCTATTTATTTCGACCTGCTCACACAATTTACGTTGCGTGTTACATTTCACGTGCGCAGTATTAAAGAGGAAGTCCCTACAATGATCGCATATTTTCAATAATATCATAAAACTTGGTATTTGTTATGCTCTATCATTATTATGAAGGTTCCCAATTTGAACTTATATCGAAAAATGCCCCTGTGATACAAATAAACCGATTTCATCAATACTGATAATTTTTGTTCTACAACACAATATTATCGGCCTTTTCCGTTAAATTCTTCCGCGTTTTGGCGATGATCACCCGATCCCTCCATTGTTTACGTAATAGCTTTCTCGGAAGTGGTCGGAGAATTGCGAATAGGGCGAACAGTTACGAAACTAAAACCCAACCCGAATAAAACTGAAACATCGGGGAGTAAACCCGGGATCGGCGATATCAAACTCATGGATGTTTTGTCGTTATAAACGGTAATTGGATGGGGCTTTTTGCGATATACTACTTTTCAGCATATAAACAAATGAGTTTTGTACATTTTAAGTGTTTATGAAACGCGTCAAATGTAGGGACATCCCCTTTAAAACATATCAACTCTTTATATCAACGTAGATACGACGGTATCATGTGATCATGTTAGTATACAGTAAAACCTCTCTATAACGGCCACTAAATTACATTAAGTATTTTGTGTTAAAGACAGGTGGCTGCTTAAAGCAAGATGAAAGTAAAACAGAACGCTCCTATAGGAGCGTTCTGTTTTACATTCACCTTGCTTTAAGCAGCCACCTGTCCTAAATACCCGCTAATTAACTCAATTTAGTGGCCGTTATAGAGAGGTTTTACTGTAGTCAACATCTGATACGTATAGATTACTTACTGTAAACCATAAATCGGATGGTTTACAATTTATTGTCCAGGGAACACATTACATTCATGAATTGTATTAACCCCTTATCTGGCAGAGATACATTAGCAAACAGAGTATACACAGATTAGACGGCTCCTATACATGTAGGAGCCGCCTGACCAGGGTATGCTCTGTTTGCTTATCAGATAAAAATACAAATGTGAGTCATGCAGGAAACACCACATACAGAACACACAGCAACCCGAACAGCAACACAAGAAAACACAGCAAATGTACATAACAAAGAGACGCATAAAGACAAAACATACAAACAATAGGGGAAAGATGGAAGTACCGCCTTGGAACGGTCTGATTATAATGTTTTTGCTATAGCCAAACAATCAATCTTCTGTTCATTAACCATTATAGATGATCAGCCAATAAATATTAATGCTGTCTTTTTCTGACATTGATGTTCAGTAGGTTGAGGGTTAATTCAAATATCAGTTGAGACTTGATCATGTATTACCTGTACATGTACATATATGGTGATGAAAATCTCTCCCCTTGCCCAATGTCTCAGTATATAAATAAGTTATTGTGTGGTATTCGTATTCTTTAGTCAACATTTAGCTGAAATAAATTTTGAATTAAACGAAAAGCAAGTCTGAGACATTGGGCTAAAATATACACGATCTCTAAACTGAGCATGGTTTCGACAAGTCTGTCTAGCATGAGTAGATGGGGCATGATTTGTACAAGTTTGTCTACAATGACACAATTTGTACAAGTTTGTATAAAATGATTGGATGGATACGATTTGTACAAGTTTGTTTACAATGACACAACTTGTACAAGTGTGTCCACAATCACATAAACTGTACAAGTTTGTCTACAATAACACAATTTGTATCAGGTTTTCTACACACGATTGGAGCATAAATATATGACATATTTATGCCGGAGATAGCAGGACGAAAGTAATGCAGAAAGTAATACAGGAAGTAATGCAGAAACCTCCTATTAGAACTTTCTGCATAACTTTCGTCCTGCATTAAGCTACTATCTGCCTTTAAGAATCAGAAGTAGACCTTTCTTATGCCTTAAAAGTGCGCGCGTGTGTGTGTGCATGTGTGCACCTGTATGCGTGTGTGTGTCGGAAGGAGGAGGAGCTTTACCGTATATTTTTCTCGATGCATGTAGGATCTACATCAATTGATCTAGGTGCCTGTTTTCATTTGCAAGTTGTGTTTTGATTTGCAAGAGTAAGAACCCATTCCCTCATATTGACGCCTTTTGACCCATTCCCTCATATTGACGCCTTTTGACACATTTCCTCATATTGACGTCTTATGACAAATTTCCTCGTATTGATTTCTTTTGATGCCTCTATAAATGTCACTTTTTGAAACCTTTGAGATAAATAGAACATTTGCTACATAAGAACAAATTCTCTATTTATCACAATGGTTTCAAGACTACACAATTCTGATAGTTCCCCTTTTTCTAGTATACTAATGGGTTAATACGTTACCTAAGGAATATTAATGTGAATAAATACTGTGTTTATGAATATTAATACGCTGAGGTTTTTTTGGAAGGGTACTACAGTAGAACCCCTCTAATGCGACCACTTAATGGATAAACATGGATGTCCTTATAAGCAGGTGGTTGCTTAATGTAGGACAAACGTAATGCAGAAAGCTCTTTCTGCATTATTTTTGTCCAGCATTAAGCTACCACCTGCCTCTAGCACCCAGAATTATACCTCTTTTAGGTGGTCGCATTAGTGGGGTTTTACTGTATATGAAAATATGAAATATATATTGTATCACCCAATAAGCAAACATAGTAGACACTGACAGAACACCTCTTACAGGAACCATGTGATCTGGATCTACTCTGTCGTGAGCATTGTTGTCATGACAGATGTCTATCTAAAGAACAAAGCAGCGTAAATTTGCGTCTATAGCAAGTAATAGGTTAAATACATTCATTAAAATTCTAAGCACTTGCTCGTTGCAATCTTCAATTCTGAAAACGTTATTCTTCCATTTCTTTCCATTAACACGATAAGGATGTCAAACCACGTCGATGAATCCCAGTAGGACGTCGGTTTATTGGTAAATAGATGCTTGATCGACGAAACAATCCTACACAAACTGATTTTAACTCTTTCGGTGCCAAATTTCGTCGTCTGCAATCTTTGTCGTCTGTTACAATTTCCAATTTTTATTTTTCTACATTATTGCTTCATAAAATAGTCACAGTAACAAACAGTTTGGATCCTGGTGAGACGCCGAGTTACTCGGCGTCTTATCTAGATCCAAATTGTTTGTATAGATAATCAGATGCGGCAATGGCAGCGAACGAGCTAAAGTCAAATTTTAACCCTTTCCTCCCTAGGCTACTTTTAGACCCAACCACTTTGAATGAATCTACCGAAAAGGAGCATTTACTAGAGAAAAGGAAAATGTTATAAGAGCATTTGCTCCTATGGAGCAAATGCTCTATTTATCACAATGGTTTCAGGAGGTGACTATTACAGAGGTGTAAAAATGAGTATTTATGGAGGAAAGGGTTAAGTACATAAATGATAATAATAATAATTCGCAATGGAGCTGCAAACACTCGATAAGTGATAATTGACGAAAACCATGAGTACAAAAATGTTGCTATCGTATATTGTGTATGAACAAAAATATTCCAAAATAAAAGTGGCAGTTTAGCAATTTGTTAAGTGCTTGTGTGGCGGCCATATAAAGACGCCCGTGCTTCATTCTCAGTGTTGTTATACTTTCTGGTCCTTCGGAACCATTAGTTTCAATGTTATTAGTTATGAGATTTTAATATCGTTTAAGTCGGTGCTAGGGGGCGTGAGTAGTGTTGCTAGGGGCGTGAGTAGTGTTGCTATGGGGCGTGATTAGTGTTGCACTTTTAATAACTGCTCATGAACAGACTCAGTAAAACCGAGTCAGCAATTTCCTCTTTTTGCATTGCTGCTTTTGCTTTCGAAGCATCTCATACTTTCAGAAATATCCCATTCCCTCATATTGACGCATTTTGACGCCTTTATGCAAACGTCACCCGTTCAATCCATTGTGATAAATACAGCATTTGCTTCTATAGGAGCAAATGCTCTATTTATCACAATGGTTTCAAACTACTTATTTTTTTTAAAAAGAATCCTTTTCTCTAGTTAATGCTTCTTTTCGGTATACTAATTCAAAGAGATTGGATCTAAAAATAGCTTATGAGGTAATGGGTTAAGTTTGTATTGCGAACACAGTAGAATCTGTCTATAGCTACCATATAATGAAAAAACATGGGCATCTAAAATAGCAGGTGGTTGCTTAATGCAGGACGAAAGTAATGCAGAAAGCTCCTAAAGGAGCTTTCTGCATAACTTTCATTCTGCATTAAGCTAACACCTGTTTTAAAACCTCTGAAATAATTTTATTTTGGATGGTCACTGCAGACTGACTTTACTACTGAGATGCGTATGGCTCTTGTTTTATGAACTGACCATGCAATAAAACTAGTGCAGTAATCAGATAGCTGATCTGTTTATTGACCAGTGGAATAATATTTACACAAGTATATAGCCCCAGGTCTAGGATGCACTAAATGTTTGGCCAGAACATGATAGTGTTTATTTGTAAAACAAGAAATGTATCAAGAGAAAACGTGGTTTTCATCTTTAACCCTTTCCCCCATATAAATGCCTTTTCACATATTTGCACAAAGGGTAGCCACGGATCAGACAGCTCCTATAGAAGTCGTCTGATTAACCATTTCACCGTTGATGTCGCATAAATGCACCACGACAAATAGTGCAGTCCCAGATCAGACGATTCAGATTCAAGGCGGCGTCTGATCAGGGACTTCACTATTTGTCTCAAACTCTATTTCTATATCTGTGCTTTATTCCTTTAAAGTTTGCATTTATTTATCTTATTTCCTTATTTTACCGAATGATTTAACACAATTGGATTGCAGACGACAATTAGAAATTTGGTGCAGAAAGGGTTAAAGTCCGTTCAGTTTGCTTATAAACTTATATATTTACAGTTTCTACCAATACCAACACAATCCAGCGTATACATATACCATTATAAAACTTCATGATGTCATTATGACCTACTTGTACATGAATATTGAATTGGGAAAAGGTTAAGATGACGTGGTGTAACTCTTACAACTATAGTACAGTAAAACCTCTCTATAACGGCCACATAATTAAATCGAGTATATATTTGTGATATGCAGGTGACTGCTTAAAGCAAGGTGAAAGTAAAACAGAACGCTCCTATTGGAGCGTTCTGTTTTACTTTCACCTTGCTTTAAGCAGCCACCTGCCCAAAATACCAACTAATTAACACACTTTAGTGGCCGTTATATAGAGAGGTTTTACACAGTAGAGTTTTCTACAACAATCACCCAGAAATGTCTAAATCCATAAGTCTACGAGACTGAACACTGAGGACAGTTACTTATAGAAACTTTCAGTATCACTTTCGTACGGTATTAAAGTGAAAGTCCATGCAATAAACACATCTTTTCAATAACATCATAAAAAACTTTTTATGTATTGTTTTATGTTCAGTAATTATCATGAAGATTGTCATCTTGAAGAAAACTGGTTATTTTGTTTCACATGGAATTTTTATGCCCCCAACAGCGGGCATATATTTATCGCATTGTCCGTACTTCCGTCTGTCCGTCCGTCTGTCCTTCCATCCATCCGTCCCAACTTTCGTGTCCCTTCTAAAACTTTTTTTATCTGTGAATGCATTGATTTCAAAATAACTAGGCACAAATGTCCACCACATGTGTCGCGTTCAACTCCCTGGGCCATGGGTCAATGGTCAAGATCATCCTTCATGGTCAAAGGCCGGGGGGCATAGTGTTTCACAAACACATGTTGTTCGATATAAGTTCAAATTAACAATCTTCATAGTACAACATAACAAATACCAAGTTTCATGATAATATTAAAAATATGGTGTTTAATCACTTTAAGTAAACACATAGGACCCGTCTAAAGCTCGCATAACAGCAATTATCGTTAGTTCTAAGATACTACGATCGTAAATGGAAGGTGCACATGTTAGAAATTACGCTTATTTCGGTCCCTTGCCTGTTTTTAACAATTTCCCTGTTGAGTATTCATGTATGAAATAATGACATCATGAATATTTATTAGAATAATTTGTATAATGGCACATGTGCACAGGATGTTTTGGTTTTTGGCAAAAACTGTATAATCTGATTCATATCACACCGTAACCAAACAGAGTAGACACTGATCAGATGGCTCCTATAGGAGCCGTCTGATCTGGGTCTACTATGTTTGCAAGGGCGTGAAAAAGTGTCTACTCTGTACATCTTGCAAAGGTACTGCAGTAAAACCTCTCTATAACGGCCACTAAATTACATCAAGTATTTTGTGTTAAAGGCAGGTGGCTGCTTAAAGCAAGGTGAACGTAAAACAGAACGCTCCCATAGGAGCGTTCTGTTTTACTTTCAGCTTGCTTTAAACAACCACTTGCCCTAAATACCAACTAACTAACGCAATATAGTGGCCGTTATAGAGAGGGTTTACTGTAAAACAAGCATTCCAAGAAAAAGTACAAGTATCTATTTTTGTAATAACCTATGAAAACAGTTTAGATCATGGTGGTCCGATGTTTCATCAGAATCCAAACTGTTAGATATTCTATCTGTATATTTGAAGAGCACTATGAGAGGAAAAACACTTCATAATAGATATTGAAGCAGACGACAATTATTTTGCAGACAATTATTTAGCGTGTTAAAGAAATCAAGCGTTCCAGAGGCGGGTGAATCAACGTCATGGCATGGCCAGACTACGTCACCGGCTTTAGATGGTGTATAAATATATATAAATTAAAATGAGCATGTGGAAAGTTTGATAACCGCCACATGGACTGCTGAGGTGTGGACCAGGTGGTTCTTGTAGCACTTCAAAGTCTGTAGGCTACACGTGCTTATTAACCTTTAGGCTGCACGTGCTTAGTTAATCCTTTTCCTCATATAAGCCCCCTTTCAAGCAAATACAAACATAGTAGACCCAGATCAGACGGCTCCTGTAGGAGTCGCGCTTGAATAATGTTTGCTTGGTTTGCTTTTGGAATTATATATATCTGATTCTACAGTTTCTGCCGAGATAAAAATATCCTGTGTTCATAAAAATTGAGCTAATAAATATTCATGATGTCATTGTTTCTTTCATGAACATTGAACGGGTATAGGATTAACTTTTAGACTGACGAGCAAATCGAGGGCTTGGTGCAAAACTACTGTAACTCCTTCACTTGTGAAGGAGTTACAATAGTTTTGCACCAAACCCTCGAAATTTTCGTTATCAGAAAGTGCCATTTTTTCTGTACAATAATTAATATTGTCATTGTTGTGTGTGTATATATTCTTTCCTAATTGTCACACTGTATACATGTTGCATGCTTGAATATTATCTGTACTGTACAGTATTGGAGGAAATAAAGAAAATAAATAAATCAGCTATGAAGTATTTTTTCCGTTTTATAACCCTTTACCACATTACTATTGCCCTGCATTAAGCAACCACCTACTTATAAAGACACCCTTGTTTATTCATTACGTGGTCGCACTAGAGGGGTTCTACTGTACATGATGTCATTAACTGTTACAGTACATGCATATTGAACAGGGAAACTGTTAAATATACTGTACGAATATTAATTAGCTGGGGCTTTATAATAGCACATTAACAATGAATGTTTAAAATATGGTCGAGGTAGAAAGTGTAAAATCAAATCTATTTTATTTCATAAGCAAAGCTGATCAGACGGTGCCTACAGAAGTTGTCTGATGTGGGTCTGGGTCTACTCTGTTTTCAAAGATGTTAGAATTCGTCTGTATTTGTAACGTCAGGGGACACCAGTAGCGTACGTCAAGTCAATATCTAACCGTTCAGTTATTGCTATATATCATATAGATCTAATTGAATATCCTGTTTTCATATATCATTAAACACATTTCACTAATAAAAATTAATATTCATGATCTCATTATTTCTTACATGAATATTCATTAGGTAACTGTTTTAATATCTTAAGAAATACTACGGTTGCCGTCATCCACCCCCCCCCCCCCCCAAAAAAAAAACACAAAAAAAACCCAAACAAAACAAAAACAAAACAACAACAAAAAAACAAACAAACAAAAAACAATAACAACAACAAAACAACAACCAACAACAACAAAAAACAAAAGAACAAATAACAAATAATACCCCCCCCCCAAAAAAAAAAAACAACAACAAAAAAACAACAACAAAAACACCGAAAAACAAAACCCAAACAAACAAACCCGCCATCTAAAACATTTTTAAAAACCCCTTTCCTTCATACAAACTCGTTTTCACGTCTTTGCAAACAGAGTAGACTCAGACCAGACGGCTTCAACAAAAGCTGTCAAATCAGGGTCTGTCGTGTTTGCTGAAGAAATTATAATAGATCTGACTGTACAGTTTCTACTGATAACCCCCCCCCCCCCCGGTACACATTCCACTATAAAATTCTAATAACCATTCTTGGTGTCATTATTCCATGAATATTTAACAGGGAAAGGGTTAACTGCGCACACGTCAAAACTTGATGGCTTCCTTTTTTGACATTCAAATTGGGGTCTGTGACCCAGTCAAACCGTGAGAATGTAAAAACTGTCCAATTTTATAATATTAACCCTTTTTATACGCTAGCGGCGAAACGGTGATTACGTATGCAAACAGTTTGGATCCAGACGAGACGCCGCATAATGCGGCGTCTCATCAGGATCCAAACTGTTTGTCACCTTGACTATATTTTTTGCAAAGGAATGAGAGAAAGTTTATTTTAAGAATTGAAGCAGACGACACGAAAAATTACTTAGCATGCAAAGAGTTAAGTAATTGTGGAATGAAGCGAAGATTGTCACTTGAAACAGCCATTTATTCGTTGACGCTGTCTCTGTCAAATAGTGTCGTCTGCAAATAGTGTCGTCTGCTTCGATTTTCATCAGTGACTTTTCGTCATTTTTGTTTCAAAAATTAATCACACTATCAAACAGTTTGGATCCTGCTGAGACGCCGAGTTACTCGGCGTCTCATCTGGGTCCAAACTGTTTTGCAAATGTAATCGCATATTCGCCACAAGGAGATAGGATAATAAAACTGGCATTATGACAGAATTGCTGGACACATTGTGTTCAATTTACTCTTTTCGGCCAAATGTCAAGAGAAATAGTCACATAACCTTTGTGTATGTCCGGCGCTATTGCCTTATTTTAAACTTTTGTACGTGGCATGAACATCGCCTATTATCAACATTAAGGTAAATAGACGCAACTAACGCAATGACGCCATTTTTCGAAATAATAAAAACAGTTATTCACATTAATGATCTGAGAAAAAATATAGCCATCATTTGAGTACAGAATTCCCACTGTCTATTTCACTACACTGGCATTATTGTGAATATACCGGGCGTTGAAACTTTAGACCTTAACGTTACACTATTAACGACACAGACTGGGTCTAGATGAGACACCGGGTACTGGCAGCACGCATGTCCGTTCATACGAATGCACGCACGTAGGTGTGTACGCATACACACGCACGTACACGACCGCATGCAAGGATACAAACACACACAAGGACACCCACCCACACGGAGATACAGAGACACACACACACCCACACATTCACTTGTTAGCCCACACAGAAACACACACACAGGTACGCATGTACTCGCACATGTACATGCACGCACAAATACTTACGCATGGCACGTATGCACTCACGCACAAACACATACACACCCACTAGCCCGCCCGCAGCCAGACCACCCGCCTGCATGCATGCACGCCCGGTTGCCAACTCGCCGGCACGCAAGCCCGACCACACAAACGCAAGCCCGGAAGCACGTCCGCACACACATATGCACATAAAATAATGTTTCAATATAAATGTTAACTGTCCCATTCCTGCACTTACACACTCCCGACTCCCCCCCCCCCCCCACACACACACTCAATTTCCCAATCACCCACTTACTAGTACTCACTCACACCCAAACCCTCACACTCACTCATTCACACATCATCCCGCATCTTCACTCATTCAGTCTTCATTGTTTTATTCATCAACATACACGTGATTGCGTTAAAGTCTCTACAATAAAGACGTAGGCTCAATATAATCATGAAACATGGTGAATGACTCTGTTCAAGTATTCTTATGATTGCCAATTTTCACTTATATCGAAAAATGCCATTAACCATTTTCGTCGATACTTATATTTTTGTTGTACAAGAAAATACGAGGCGGATTGATGCTGTGAGCCTTGTATTGAAGGAGTTAAACAGGGGTGTCCTTTTGGAGTCCTACTATTTCCTGACTATTTAAAGCTTTGTACCCGAAGACTAGTGTCATTTGGCCAGGTTGTTTTCGAAAAGGTAGCACACTTAAGTGTTTGCAAAATGGACAAAATCGCTGAAATAGCAGTGATCCAATATTTACATATTAAGAAATATCTAGCACCTAAGACTATCCATACTAATATGGTAGCAACACTAGGGAATGATGCCCCTTCATATGCTACAGTGAAAAGGTGAGTGGCAGAATTCAAGCGTGGCAGGTAGAGCCTTGAGGATGACGCCCTTCCTGAAAGGCCTGTCACTTTTGCAACCCCAGAAATGGTCAATAAGGTCTATGATATTGTTATGGCTGACAGACGAGTTACAGAGAGATACAATGTATATAGCCAGTGCAGTTGTGATTTCACAGGAATGAGTACATACCATTCTTACGGACGATCTTGCAATGACAAAGCACTCAGCCTGTTGGGTACCAATACTTCTGACAGTTGATCAGAAGCACACAAGGCGGACATTTCGCGTGGTAATCTGAACCTTTTAAAGGCAGATCCTGCTAATTTTCTACAGAGGTTTGTGACTATGGATGAAACATGGGTCCATTACTTCAACCAAGAGGTCAAATAACAGTCTACACGATGTACACATCCTTGTTCATATCCGCCAAAGAAGGCAGAGACTGTTCCACCATGCCTCGGTTTTCTGAGATGTTGATGGTATTTTGATGGTAGATTATCTGTAAAAGGTACAAACAATGACACATATTATGCATCACTTCTTAGGCAGTTAAGAGAAAAAAATAAACTCCAGCGCCGCGGAAAACTCAGTAAATGTGTATTGTTCCACCAGGACAATGTCCCTTTCCACAAGTCTGTCATTGCAATGACTGCCATTAATGATTGTGGCTTTGAATGGATTGAGCATCCGCCTTATTCGCCCGAGCTCTCTCCATTAGACTTTCTACAGTTGAACTTCGATATCTCGAACTCGGATAACTCGAACCTAGGGATAACTCGAACTAAAAATTCGGTCCGTCCAACATTTACAATAAAGAATTGTTCTAAATGTATCTCTAGACATACAAATGTATCTAGAAACACATGTAACAGCTTAATGCAGGTCTGAAGTAATGTTGAAAGCTTTCAGCATTACTTTAGACCTGCCTTAAGCTGTGAACTTGAGATATTGGTCAGCTTATAATCGGATTACTCGAACCTCTGATATCTCGAATGGTCCCGATGTATGGTCCCTTGAAGTTCGAGATATCGAAGTTCAACTGTATTTCCAAAATTGAAAAAATTCCGGTGCCCACTTTTGGTCAGATGATGACGTCATACATTTAGTGGAGGACTTTCTGGACCGTCAAGAAAATGACTTCTTTAAAAGTGGCATTGAGGCCCTTAAACATGGCTGGCAAAAGTGTATAGATACTGAAGGGGATTATGTTGAAAAAATAATGTAATGTGTCAACCAAAAGTCAAACCCGTACATATGAGGCTCACAACTTATCAATCAGCCCTCGTAGCAGCCTATTTTGAACCTTTACAAGACTAAAACGCAATCTGAATAAATACTAACACATCGGCGAATAACATCGGAATCTTTGATATCCAACACATACAAACTTTCTTCTTCAGTGCGTTTATTTCGATCAGTTTTCTTACGACAAACTTCGATTCAGCATATAAAGAATTGCTTTATGTAAATTAGGCATTTAACCCTTTCCTCCATATATACGTCTTTCTACGCCTCTGTAAAAGACACCCGTTGAAAACTCCTATAGGAGCAAATGCTCTATTTATCACAATGGTTTTAAAACTACAAACTTCTAAAATGTTCATTTTCTCTATTTAATGTTCCTTTTCTGTAGATTTATTCAAAGAGGTTGGATCTAAAAATAGCTTATGAGGGAATGGGTTATAAACGAATTGCATGTAGAGACTATAACTTTAATAGTTTAGATTTAACGAGTGGGTATATACATATAATGCATAGCAGTCCTGTTGAATTAGATCTCTTATGGAAAATTATCCCAAACCTGATTTTTTAAAAAAATAAATAATTTTGCATATTTTATGTCATTTGTAAACGTCAGTTTAATATTTCCGTGCCATTTTGTACACTAAACGTCTCGTCTCTCTACATTCACAACAGGATGCAGTTGACAGATTTATACTGACAACAGCACTTCATGTAATTTGACTATAAACATGTTACAAATTGAAGTAAAACGTTGAATTCAACAAGTACATAATTATACATATACCTATATACAGTTGAACTTCGATATCTCGTACTCGGATATCTCGAACTTTGAGATAACTCGAAGTAAATGTTTGGTCCTTCCAAACGTTTCAATACAGAATTGTTCTAAAATGTATCACTGCGCATGTCTAGAAACACGTGTGACGGCATGATGCAGGTCTCAAGTAATGCTGAAAGCTCCTACTGGAGCTTTCAGCATTGCTTTAGACCTGCATTAAGTTGCGAATTTGAGAAAGTGTTAAGATAAGAAATCGGATGACTCGAACCTCAGTTATCTCGAAGCAATTTGAATAGTCCCTTGATGTTCGAGATATCGAAGTTCAACTGTAGTGGTTTTTAACGTACTATTCGATAGAACCTCTCTAAAGAGACCACTTGATAAATTTAGATAGGCTTCTTTACAAGCAGGTGGTTTCTTAATGCAAGAGTTTTCTGCATAACTTTGGCCCTGCTTTAAGGTACCGCCAGCCTTTTAGATCCTGACTTATACCACGTGCTAGTGCTCGCTTAATTATCTCGTGTATACTCGCTTAATTACCTCGTGTATACTCGCTTAATTACCTCGTGTATACTCGCTTAATTACCTCGTGTATACTCGCTTAATTACCTCGTGTATACTCGCTTAATTACCTCGTGTATACTCGCTTAATTACCTCGTGTATACTCGCTTAATTAACTCCTTCCTTCATGTAAACGCATATTCATAAATTTGCAAACAGAGTAGACCCAGATAAGACGGCTCCTAGAGGAGCCGTATGATCAAGGTCTACTCTGTTGGCTAATATATATTTCTTTATTTTCTTAAATGGCTACAATGCTCCACCTGTCATATTTCAGTATAACTATTTCTCCCCTGAATATTCAGTAGGTATTGAACTTTGGAATAAACATAGAACAGAGAAAGGGTTGTGATCCTGTCTTATACCTCGTGTTGGTGCTCCCTTAACATTTTCCCTCATATTGACGACTTTTGACGACTCTGTAAAAGTCACTTTGTGAAACCATTGTGATAAATAGAGCATTTGCTCCTGTAGGAGCAAATGCTCTATTTATCATAATGGTTTCAAATTACAAAATTATAAAATTTTCCTTTTCTCTAGTTAATGCTCCTTTTCGGTAGATTTATTCAAAGAGGTTGTATCTAAAAATAGCCTATGAGGTAATCGCTTAAGAGAGGTTTTACTGTATCTTGTTAATGCTGGTGGAAGATATATTTTTTATCACATACGAGTGACTTCTATACTTGACAATTATACATAGCGAAATTCAGTCAGAGCCGCCAAGTCATAAGCACACTTTCTTTAAATACTTCTCTCCAACATAAGTATGCGTTAAGCATTTATTCTCAGTGAATATTTTTATTATCGAAAACAGCTAAATATAGAACTTACTATCTTCACGGCTAATGAGAATTTAAATCTAGAGATGCGTGCTATATCTAAATTGTCTTGGTTGAAATGTTAAACCGATTTATTTCAATATCTTGTTTAAAGATAGTTTTAACCCTGCGGCTCCTGCAAAAACTACTACTACTACTACTACTACTACTTCTACTACACTACTACTACTACTACTACTACTACTACTACTACTACTACTACTACTACTACTACTACTACTACTACTACTACTACTACTACTACTACTACTACTGTTTCTTCGAACTTTTCTTTACCTTAACATTTTTTTCTCAAATTCTCTTTGTCTATATCACACTACACGACTTCTTACCATAGATATTTAATGCTTAGTTGGAAAATATATTTAGACAGTCTTCGTACCAGGAATTGTTAGGCATGTTCTTTCTTTCTATTGTTTAAGGCACATAAGCGAGTCCCCTCTATTTGCAAAAAATATATAAATATAAATATATAAATACTCACTTTAAAAGTACAACGTTCGTACCGGATCTCCTTACTTGTTGAATAATACAAATAACAGACAAATCTCAATATAATAACTTAAACCCTTTCGGCACTAAAGCTCTAATTGTAGTCTTCTACCCAATTTTGTTAAGACATTACGGTAAACTAAAGAAATTAGATAAATGAATGCAATTTTAAAAGGAATAAACCACAGCTATGAAACTGGAGATTAACCCTTTCCTCCATAACCCTTTCCTCCACGTCTTTCTACGCCTCCGTAAAAACCACCCATTGAAACCATTGTGATAAATAGAGCATTTGCTCCTATGGGAGCAAATGCTCTATTTATCACAATGGTTTCAAACTACAAAATTCTAAAATGTTCCTTTTCTCTAGTAAATGCTCCTTTTTGGTAGTTTTGTTTAAAGCGGTTGGGTTTAAAATAGCCTATGGGGGAAAGGGTTAAGACTAAAGGCGAAGTCTCTGGTCAGATGCCCTCTTGTAAGAGCGGCGTCTGATATGGAACTGCACTATTTTTCGTAGCGCATTTTTGCGACACTATAGCGGTTAAAGGGTTAATTTAGTTATCCAAAGAGTGTATGATACATTCAATTATATATATCAGTGGCATGCATATTTAACTGAGTCCAATAAATAAGGAACACATAGATTTCCATCAGACTTTTGAATACTCAAAGTATACTCACCAATACCAGGCATAGAACTGTATTAATTAGATTTAGATGGTGCGCACATAAGCTTGAACTCGAATAAGGTAGATGTCTTTACCCATTCCCTCATATTGACGCCTTTTGACGCTTCTGCAAAAGTCATTTCTTTGAAACCGTTGCGATAAATAGAGCATTTGCTCCATAGGTGCAAATGCATTACTTATCATATTGGTTTCAAAAGAATACAAAAAATGCATTTTTTCTAGTAAATGCTCCTTTTCAGTTGATCAAAGAGGTTGTTTCTAAAATAGTGTTGGAGGGAATGGGTTAATACAGAAAGAAATGAATGAAAGCGTATTTTTTGTAACATGAATGTTGATGGAAATGACTTTCATTTCACTAGTTTGCCATTACTTTCTTAGATATAATTTGCTATGTAGATAATATTCCAAAAAAGGAATTAAGATATTACATAAATACTTGAATAGCTCTGATCTAATATTTCGACCACTACGGACCTTTTTCAAAGAGTATCATGTCAAAATACACGTCACATTTTTGGTACATCTTATTGAATATCTTTGATTTTATGGCTGAATGCATGTACCAAAAAATGTGACATGTATTTTGACATGATAATCTTTGAAAAAGGCACGTAGTGGTCGAAATAGATCAGAGCTATTCAAGTACAGTGTGTATTAATATAATTGTTCTCGACTAGTCATAAACACATTTAGAAATACCAATGTAGTCAGTGAGTACTAGTTTCATCAATTTATTGTCAACCATACTTTTCTTAACATCTTTCAAACTTCCAACCGCGGTTGTATAGTTCGGCCATTTATGTATACATGTATATGTACCATGGTAATGGACGTGAATCAGGTATACAACAGAACCTGTACTAAGCGGCCAATCATTTATTGAACATAGGAGTCTTAAAAAGCAGGTGATTGCTTAATGTATGACATAGAAGCCTCCACTCCAAAATGACATGTATCCACTTAGAGAGATGGGTAAACATGTGGAATATGGATTTTTATATTATTTTCATTTAACATATGTAGAAAAGTGTAAAGTAATAGGAATTAATCAGAAACAAACATAGGAGCTCAAATCTACCAAAATTACTCAATATCTGAAGTAGAACCTGTCTTAAACGGCCATTCATGTCTTAAAACTTTATGCATAACTTTCGTTCTACCACCTGTCTTTAAAGAAAGCCATTCTTGCACTGCTTATTGTGTTATTCTCAGATGCTGGTGATGTAATTATACACTCTGCCATCGCTCTTGTGCTGTTAGCTTGAAGGAATTACAATGGAACCTCGATAACTCGAACTCGGATAACTCGAACTCGGATAATTCGAACTCGGATAGCTCGAACCCCGATATTAATCGAGTTAAAATTCGGTCCCTTTCAAAATGTGTAATACAGAATTGCTCTGAAATTCACCACTGTACATATCTAAAAACACGCGACAGCTTGATGCAGGTCGCAAGTAATGCTTACCCTTTCTCCCATATTGATGCCTTTTGACGCCTCTGTTAAAGTCACTTTTTGAAACCATTGTGATAAATAGAGCATTTGCTCCATATGAGCAAATGCTCTATTTGTCACAATGGTTTCAATACTAAACACTTCTAAACTTTTCCTTTTCTCTAGTAAATGCTCCTTTTCGGTAGATGTATTCAAAGTGGTTGGATCTAAAAATAGCCTATGAGGGAATGGGTTAAGCTGTCACATCGAGAAAGTTTCCCTTCAGAATTTGGCTGACTCGAACTCTTGTTATGTCAAAGCTTTTTGTGCGATACCTTAAAGTTCGAGATATCGATGCTTCTCTGTACTATTACATATTATGCCAATTGCATATTTCTGTATAACTGATCTGAATAACAGTAACAGAAAGCACGTCTATCATCTGAAACATCTACGTTATCATGATCCGACATCTACATTTCAGTTCCGACAATATTTATGCTGAGCATTATCATAATGCCAGTTACCTAATCTAGACTTGATTACGTTATCGTTTCTATGAGCTTAATACGAGTGATGGTGTTCTCTCAAAAACAACAATATACTTATGTAAGCATAATAGAGGGTTAATTAATACACATTTTTCGGGCAATAACATCTGCAGTCCCCCGAGGGAATGTTTTTGCCCAAAAGGCCGAGGGCAACAACAGTCCCAAGGGATACTGCAGATGTTATTATCCGAAACAAACGTGCACTATCGCTATTCTTGCATAAACGCGTTTTTCTGATTTTCTGTGTCCATTTAACTGATCAAAATACAGTAAAACCCCTCTAATGTGACCACCAAAAAGGGGCATAATTCACAGTGGCAAATGCATGTGGTAGCTTAATGCAGGACGAAAGTTATGCAGAAAGCTCCTATAGGAGCGTTCTGTTTTACTTTCACATTGCTTTAAGCAACCACCTGTCTTTAAAACAAAATTAATGTAAATTAGTGGCCGTTATAGAGAGATTTTACTGTACATTGAAGGTAATAGTTTCCGCCGGCTCAACAGACTAAGCTGACGTCAATATGTTGACAAAAAACGACCGAGTGACCGACAGTCACCTAATCCTTTACCTGGTAGAAACGTCTTTTGATGCATTGCAAACAGAGTAGACCCAGCGATGATGGCTTCTATAGGAGTCATTTGAACAGAATCAATCTGCACTGTTATTTGATCTTAACTATAGTTTCTGCCATGGCAAAAAAATCCAGTGTTAACCCTTCGCTTGCTATTCACGTCAATATACCTACCTGTAAATAGTGCAGACCCAGATGAGACAGCTCCTGCAGGAGCTGTCTCATCAGGGTCTGCACTATTTACAAGTTGATTGTGCAACCAGTGCACTCCACAGCAGTGATTGCACAGCGAAATACTTGTACACAGTGAATATATGTGTAATTATACAACAGGACATGGGTAAAGAAGGAGAAATGTATTTTAAAATTCAGCAAGAGAAGGGTTAATATACAGTATAATATTTTTGATGTCATTATTTCTGACATGAATATTCATGAGGTAATCAGGCTTAATCACGTTTTAAAATCTAACCTCGTGACCGGATTCTTATATCACGTAGTTGCGTCTCAGATAAGGATGCAAAACTGTCGCCCCTATGCTTTTGGAATTCATCATATGAATGAAGTGTAATAAATCTAAATTGTCATACTTATGTTATGATTTACATTCTTTTCTTATCCATATATCTACAGGTAAACGTCTTTTATCTTCAAAACAGTATATGCTTCATTCCGAAGATACTTACTACGATTTTTGTATATCTAAAACTTCGGTTATAATGTAAGACTTGCTGTTTTGAGTGACATGTTGTGATACTACTATCACTTATTTGGCTATACATACAACAAAATCCCTCTAAACCGACCACAAATAGAGGTCTAATTATGTGTGTTAAAGGCAGGTGGTAGCTTAATGCAGTACGAAAGTTATGCAGAAAGCTCCCATAGGAGCTTTCTGCATTACTTTTATACTGTATTAAGCTACCGCATGCTCTTATAAATTCCCTCATGTGCATTAGGTGGTCGGTATAAGGAAGTTTTATCCGGTTTGTTGTATCTTGTTCATGTTTCAAGTGATTAGATTATGCTGACATGGAACATGCCTCACTGCATATTTAACACTTGTTCTGCTTGCATTAACCATTTCCTCCATAAATACACTTTTCTACGCCTCTGTAAAAGCCACTTTATGAAACCATAGTGATAAATAGAGCATTTGCTCCTATAGGAGCAAATGCTCTATTTATCACAATGGTTTCAAACTACAAAATTCTAAAAGTTTCCTTTTCTCTAGTTAATGTTCCTTTTCGGTAGATTTGTTCAAAGTGGTTGGATCTAAAAATAGCCTATGACGTAATGGGTTAAGAATAGATGTCTTCTCAAAACATCATCTGCTGCATTTTTACTTAGTTACAACTCGTTTAAGCTACATAGAAGCTATTTGATCGACTGTCTAACTATTTTATTCCTGTCCAGACACAACGTTAAGCGAAGTCTGATCTTTGGCCAAACTGTTTTGAAATGTCGGTCATGTCAAATCTAGCAGGGCAAGTATTACGCACCAAAAGTATACACCTTGTGGCACGTGCTGTGTTTGTATATCTTATATACGTGATGTTAAATCTGTTTGACATTTAACAAATTTTACAAATTATTTAAATATAAATTAAGTTTTGATAAACCGTTTTTATCTTAATAGAATAATGATAAATTTAAATTCCCTCTACAATCTAAAATAAATCATACGCGATTCTGCTAAAGTGGTATTCTCTACTTGCCGTGCGTTTTAAAAAATGTCATAAAGTTACATCAATGATTTGTTTATATGCCGAAAAGAATTATATCGCAAGAAAATCAATCGAGTAAACGATGATGAAGACAAAACTTCCATTTGTTTGATATCGAAGAGCCGATGTTATTCGCCAATGTATTAGGTTTTATTCGGGCTGCGTTTTAGTTTCGTAAATGTTCGACATAGGCCGATAATATTTTGTTGTACAAAAAAATAAATAAGTATTGACCAAAACAGTTAATTTTGTATCACAGGAGCATTTTCGATATACAGTATCGATGCGACCACTTAATGAACAAACATGACTGTCTTCATAAGCAGGTGGTTGCTTAATGCAGGACGAAAGTTATGCAGAAAGCTCCTATAGGAGAAAGGGATATATGGTTCCAAAGGTAAGATAAAATCCAGAGCTATGTGTCAACGTAACAGTATGCGCTGCGAGATTCCATGAAGACATATGGCCGTTAGATAGCTATGTCGTAATGGATCACATTTGTAACAGATATTTCACGAATGTGATCACATTCGTAACAGGTAAAATGTGTTACAAATGTGAGTGTCCGACATGGGAGTTGACATTAGAATCACATATGTAACAGGTTGAGTTCCTGAATGACAATGTTCAACTAGTTAATAGTAATAGGATTATTATTGTATATGTTACTATATTTCCTTGAGGGTCATGTCTCAACTTTTCACAACCTTAACAACACATTTTAAAGATATAATGTACATGCTTGTAATATGTTTTAGGATACCTGCCTAAAATATATTGAAGAGTTTCCATTTTTCATAGAACGTGTCATATACGTGTACATGGTGTGCCTATGATTAAATAAAATATTACTTCTTAGTTCCTTTATTTGCTTCTAATTGAGTAATTAATGCACTATGCCAACTATTTTAGCATTTATAAATTTAATTATATGCCTTTAGGAAAGAAAACCTTAGTCATTTCTCTTGTTAATATTTAGTTTAGTTTTGTTTCATTTTTGCGATGAGAGATGATGCACATGCACGTTTTAGCTTCCTTTTCTGTATGAAATTTGGCGTGTTACAAATGTGATTGTATGTCACATCAAAAATCGGCATCGATCACATTCGTCACAAAATGTGTTACATATGTGTTCCGTTTCCGGATCACATTTGTAACACGTGTTACGAATGTGATCACATTCGTAACACGTGTTACGAATGTGATTTGTTACGAATGTGGTCTAACATAGCTACAGTGGCATCACTTTTGTCGCCAGGTGACTTGGCCCACGTGTGCTATGTGCTGCTAGATTCTAAGAAGACACATGGTCGTAAGATAGCTATAGTGACATTACTTTTGTCGTGACGTGGTTTCGCTCACGTGTGCTATGTGCTGCTAGATTCTATGAAGACATACATATGGCCGTTCGATAGCTACAGTGACATCACTTTTGCTGTCACATGACTTCGGTCGCGTGTGCTCTTTACTCACCGGTATCACAAGCAGCAGGTCAAACGTAATGCAGAACGTTCCTACAGGAGTTTCATAAAACCAATTTGTAATGAACACATATGCAAGACTCTTTTTATCACATACTCCTTAAAGGTGCCATAGAAAATGAAACATGCTTTATAGCTGACGCCATTCTTTGCAGCGTCGTCGCAAATGCAGTGCAATGATTGGCTAACGATTAAATGTTGTCAATGACGGCATGCATTGGTCCCGGGTGTTCTCTGTAAGATATATTATCGGCCGGATTCAAACTGCTCATTTGAATAAAAATGCACTAGTGCATTTCCGCGGTTGACGCCACTCTGTTACGGCACTCCCACACCAAAGATTATGTTATAAATCGATGTAGCGAATAGTATATGAGTGTATGGAGCTTGGCATGTCGTCCAACCGTCTATGCAAAGTTTACATTTCAGGCACAAATCTCTAAAAGGATAAAAAGCGACCAATTGATTCATGACTTTTCATTTACTTAGGTTATAATGTAAGCATTTTAAGCGATTTTTTTGCTATGACAAAAAAACATATAATTCCATAAGCAAACAAAGCAGAACCCGATAAGAAGGCTCTTACAGGAACTGACTGTGTAAATATTCATGATGTCATTATTTCTTACATGAATATACAACAGGGGGAAAGGGTTAATATGCAGGACTATAGTAGATCAGATAGGTCCTTCAAAATGCCTTTTATGGTTTATTGATTTAGTTCAGCATGATCCACCATGATTTACACACACACCATCCACCCATCCAATCAAATCCACACCCACACTACACTAAACCCACGCTCATACCCACAACTGCAACTGCACCCAGAACAACAACCACACTCACACCCACACCCACACTAACACACACACCCATATACAGTAAAACATCGATAGTTCGAAATTTTAGTACAGAATGATTAAGACCTTTTTAGACAGGTGACTTCTTAATGCAGGATGGAATTCATACAGAAAGCTCCCGTGCAAAGGAGAATCTGCATGACCTTTACCATGCATTAAGCTGCCATCTGTCTTAAAGACAGATAATAATACGCATATTTGAGTGTTCGAATAATCGAGGTTTTATTGTGTATCAAAATACGAGGGCTTGGTACAAAACTATTCTAACTCCTTCACAAAGTTCGATACCGGAATCTGAGATCAACATTGATTGACAAGCTCTCGACAGTCTTTACACTTTGATGTCTACACATAGTTGAAATCACACGAACACGTAACATTGTTTGTACAAATATAAGATGTCATCTCGTAATAAATCTTTACCTATTTAAAATTGGATTTCTTAGGGAACTTGTCCATATATGATTTGAATGAACATACTTTAATTCTGAGTGGAGTGTTTCTGTAAGGGTTCTTTTGTCGGTTATACTTTTGGAAAAATAATTTGTAAATCTAACAGTGTAGACCTCGATAAGATGGCTCAACCAGAAGCTCTCCCAACCCTGGTCTAGATCAACGCTGTTTGCCTACGCCTCAAAACACAAATTTGGTACTGCATTTCGAGGGCTTGGTGCAAAACTACAGAGTGAAGGAGTTACAATAGTTTTACACCAAGCCCTCATTTTCTTGTATGCACTTGAGAAATTAATCCGCGGAGCAAATGATACAGATTATATTGAATTGGCCAATGATTTGGTTTTTCTATTACCCTGTTTCAGGATGCCATAAATAAATAAATTATATAAAACATATCCAGGATTAAATCTTGTTTGAAGGTCCCTTTTCTACATGAAAAACTAATGTAAAAACAATGGTCAATATTGATATTTTTACAGAAGAACCTGTCTTAAGAGGCCATCAAAAATAAGTCTAAATATGGATCTGTAAGGCAGATGGTAGCTCAATTCAGGAAAAAGGTAATACAGAAAGCTCCTATACAAGCTCTATTTATTACTTCTGTCCTGCATTTCATAACAACCTCCTTCTAACCCTTCTCTTGCTAAATTTTAAAATACATTTCTCCTTCTTTACCCATGCCCTGTTGTATAATTACATATATCTTCACTGTGTACAAGTATTTCGCCGTGTAATCACTGCTGTGGAGTGCACTGGTTACACAATCAATTTGTATAGTGTAGACCCTGATGAGACAGCTCCTACAGGAGCTGTCTCATCTAGGTCTTTACTATTTACAGGTAGGTATATTGACGTGAACAGCAAGCGAAGGGTTAAGACTCCTATGTTCAATAAATGAACAGCTACTTAGGACAGTTCCTACTGTAACTGATTTTTATAATGGCATATGAAAAAGTGAACCGTTAGCCATCAAACAAACTGAAGAATCAGGTCTATACAGTATAACCTCTCTATAACGGCCACTAGATTGTGTTAATTAGTTGGTATTTAGGGCAGGTGGCTGCTTAAAGCAAGGTGAAAGTAAAACAGAACGCTCCTATAGGAGCAAGGTGAAAGTAAAACAGAACGCTCCTATAGGAGCGTTCTGTTTTACTTTCACCTTGCTTTAAGCAGCCACCTGCCTTTAACACAAAATACTTGACGTAATTTAGTGGCCGTTATAGAGAGGTTTTACTATATGTATATAATTCCATAAGTAACGACAAACCCTGATCAGACGGCTACTACACGATACGTCATATCTGGGTCTTCTCTGTTTGAAAATGGTGTTAAAAGGCTTATCTATGGAGAAAAGGGTTAACTAATTCATTTCGATTTAAATTCTAAATTGAGGGGGTAACATCAAGTGCGCTCTGCTAATTATAACATTCTTAGATAAAACACTATTCGGGAAACCCCCTCTGTAGCAGTCTCTTAATGAATGCAAATGGGGATTTATAAGAGAAGATGGTAGCTTAATACAGGATGACAGTTATTCAGAAAGCTCTAATAGGAGCTTTCTGTATAACTTTCTTCCTGCATTAAGCTTCCCCCTGCCATTAAGAAACCAGAATTAGACTTCTTTTCAGTGACTGGTTTAGAGAAGCTTTGTTGTATTTTTTTTATACCCGGGTAATAACTGCCATGCTCTGTTACGTTAACGATGGACTCGAAATTAACCACCTTTTCCGAATAATTTGAAAGGTAGATAAACTGTAACATATAATTTGGTTAATCGGGTTTTCAATAAGATAGAAAATATGACGGACAGTAGAATCTATCTTAAGCGGCCATTCAGTTATAGAACATAGAAGTCTTAAAAAGCATGTGGTAGCTTAATGCTGGGCAAAAGTAATACAGAACGCTACTATAGGAGCTTTCTGCAATACTTTTGACCTGCATTAAGTTATCACCTGCCGTACAGACCCATATATTTAACTCATTTTGATGGCCGCTTAAGACAGTTACTACTGTAGTTCTTTTGAAGGTATCCAACGTGATAAATATTTTTTAGACATTTAAGTTTTAATTCTAAATTGATAGGTAACATCAAGTGCAATGTACTCATTAAAAAAGATAAAAGCAATATAGATTTGAACTCGTCTATAGCTACCACTGAATGAATGTACAGTAAAACCTCTCTATAACGGCCACTAAATTACATCAAGTATTTTATGTGAAAGGCAGGTGGCTGCTTAAAGCAATGTGAATGTAAAACAGAACGCTCCTATAGGAGCGTTCTGTTTTACTTTCACCTTGCTTTAAGCAGTCACCTACCCTAAATACCAACTTATTAACACAATTTAGTGGCCGTTATAGAGAGGTTCTACTGTACATATGGATTTATTAAAACATGCGGTTGCTTAATTTCAAGGAAAAGAAATGCAGAAAGCTCCTATAGCATAAGTTCCGTCCTTTATTTAACTACCACCTGTATTTAACAACCGGAATTAATGGAGTTTTACTGGTCATTTTAGAGAGATTTTACTATATATAGTAAACCCCCTCTAATGCGACCACTTAATGAATAAACATGGTTGTCTTTATAAGCAGGTGGCTGCTTAATGCAGGGCAAAAGTAATGTAGAAAGCTACTGCATAACTTTCATCCTGCATTAATCTACCACCTGCCTCCACCACCCAGAATTATGCCCCTTTTTGATGATCGAATGGTTTTACTGTATTTGATCTTAAAACAGGGTAATGACTACCATGTTCTCTTACGTTGATGATGATGTCCGAATTAACCACCTAAATTCTGAAGGGAGGTGATCCACCGAGCAGCACAAAAAGAGAAAATTGCAGATTCGGTTTAAATAAAGTATGTTCATGAACAGTAATTGAAAGTGCAACACTGCTCACGCCCCCTAGCACCGGCTTAAGCGGTATTCAATTACACATGTACAGTAGAACCCCTGTAAACTGGATTTTAATTAAAGAACAATTTAGATCTTTTTAGTCAGGTAATTGCTTAATGCAGGATGAAAGCTCCTTTTGGAGAGTTCTGTATGACTTTCAACCTGTATTATGATGTCACCTTTCACCTGTCTGAAATACCGGTTTTAAGATCAAATTTAAAATCCGATTTAGAGGGTTTTTACTGTAATATGAAAACAGGCACCTATTAGCATATTTTTAAATCCTTTACTTCATGAATATTCGTTAAGAAAAAAAATAACACCATGAATATTATATACTTTCGATGCTGACAAGCTTTTGAGAAACCATGGATCGAGTGTCAAACAGCTTAGATCCTGTTAAGACGTAGACTTTATAAGCGTATCATCTGGATCCAAACTGTTTGAAAATGTTAGTAGATTTACCGCTTTCAACGCTTAACATTCAGAGTAAAATAGCCCACCAGTGTTTTTAAAAGCCTTTCACCGACAATGTCGCAAAATGCACCACGACAAATAGTGCAGTCCCAGATCAGACGCCGGCTTTTTGAAGGCGGCGTCTGATCAGCGACTTTACTTTTTGTCCCAGTCTCTATTTCTATATATGTGCTTTATTCCTTTGAAATTTGCATTTTTTTAATCGCATTTCTTTATTTTACCAACTGATTTAACAAAAGTGGTTTGCAGACGACAATATTAGAAATTTGAGGCCAAAAGGGTTAACTATAGATTCCACCAAGTATGAAAAGGCTGAAACTTGCTAGAGAATTTTGAATGACAAACAGCGTATACACTGATTTGGGTCTACAGCGTCTACAAATGCCATTGCATTCGTGTCCCGCTTTCCATTACTCCATAGGCCAGTTTTAGACCCAACCTCTTTGAATACATCTACCAAAAAGGAGCATTTACTAGAGAAATGCTCTATTTATCACGATGGTTTCATAAAGTGACTTTACAGAGGCATAGAAAGGCGTATTTATGGAGGAAAGGGTTAAAGAAACCTTCTAAGAAAGCGAACATGTCAGAAATGATGTACAACCCACACTGATACATGAAATTGCTATTACTAATGACGAAAAAACCCATCTCTGATGATGAAGGTATGAACAGACAAAAAAATGTCTGATGAAGGTATGGACAGAATTTATGTTTATACCAGTGCCACTGCATCTTTAATCATGCTAGTGCTTTTGTATCTCAAACATAATTTTAAAGAGCAATTTGATGTACATGTCGATGAATTGTTCTTGCTCACTTGTTTTTTTTAAATGTAACCGCATACAGTGCAAAGTGTGAGAAGGGAAGCATGGAAGCTGGATGAAAAAACGTTGTAATTCATTACGAAGTAACTAATAAAATTAATTAGACCACCAAAAAGATATATAATTCTGAGTTATAGAGGCAGGACGGCAATTATGCAGAAACTCCTTACAGGAGATTTAACCCGTTCCCTCATATAAACGTGTTTTGACACATTTGCAAACAGAGTAGACACAGATCAGACGGCTCCTATAGGAGCCGTCTGATCCGGGTCTGCTCTGTTTGTGAATTGAATATGATATACCTGTTTCTTTACATGTGAAAATGGCAACAATATTCCACCTTCCATATTTCTTTATAACTATTTTATCCATGAATATTCAGTTGGTATTAATCAGAAATAAACATAGACAGGGAAAGGGTTAAGCATCGCCCTTCCTTTACAGACATTCCTATTTATCTATTAAGCGGGCTGTTTAGAATTTATATTCTAAATTCTAATAGCCTGTATTTCTCATTGAACTCGTCCAATGATATACAACGGAATCTCGACATCTCGAACTCGGATAACTCGAACTTCGGATAACTCGAGTTAAAAATTCGGTCCCTTTAAAAACTTGTAGTACAGAATTCTAGAAGAAGAATGTGTTAGATATTAAAGACTCGATGTTATTCGCCAACCAGGTATTAGTTTTTATTCGGGTTGTGTTTTAGTTTGTAGCTGTTCAACAAAGGTCGATCATATTCGATTGTACAACAAAAAATATTAGTATCGAAATCGATATATGTTCAAATCTTCATAATAATGACCTAACATAACAAACACCAAAAATGTATCATGTATGGAAAATATGCGTTTAATGTAGGCACTATCACTTTAACCCTTTCGCTGCCAAACTCTGTCGTCTGCTAACTTTGTCGTCTGCTAACTGTGTCGTCTGCTACAAATTTTCATTCTTTTGATTTTCTTCATTTTTGTTTCAAAAACATAGTAACGGTATCAAACAGTTTGAATCCTGATGAGACGCCGAGTTACTCGGCGTCTCATCTGGATCCAAACTGTTTGCATAGGTAATCACAGATCCGGCATTGGCAGCAAAAGGGTTAACCCCTTTCCCTATTCTATGTTTATTTCAAATTTCAATACCTACTATTCATAGACAATATAGTTATAATAAAGTATGGAAGGTGGAACATTGTAGCCATTTTACAAAGTATAGAAATATCTCTATCAAGTTCCAGTAGCAAACAGAGTAGACCTGATGTACATGTAAGATCGGCCTCATCTGGGTCTACTCTATTTGCAAATGCGCGTAAACACGTTTATATGAGGGAAAGGGTTAATAAATACACAGTCATTAGTTCTGACATGCATATTTATGAAGAGTAAAAACATTAAGTTGTTCTTTAAACCCATGTGCGCCCAGAGTCCCTTGACCCTTTCCTCCACGAATATTCTTGTAAAGAAATAATGACGTCATGAATATTAATTAGATTAATTTATTATAATAGCACATGAACACATGATTTTTTGTCGATGGAAAAACTGCAGAATCAATCAATTAACTGATTTTTCAATAGCATTTGAATGCATGATGTTTTTGGAGTTTAACAGAAATTATAGGTAGAATCAGATTTACATAATTCCATAAGCAAACAGAGCAGACCCTGATCAGACGGCTCCTACAGGAGCCGTCTGATCTGGGTCGACTCTGTTTGCACAGACGCCTACAGGCATCTCTATCAGATAAAGGACGAACAGCAGACAAGTAGACCTCTTTTGAGTGCACGTGCTGCAGGAGGTGTTATTGTACACCATACCTACAATGCTTTTCCTATCCTAGTTATGCACGAGTTTTTGTCCACATGTCAGGAGTCATTTTATTTACTGTTTCCGGAAACACGCGTTACCTTGACCTTTACTGTTACATGTACTAGTACAGTAAAATCCCTCCGAACCGGACATTCTATTTAGTACCAATCAATATCGGTGTTGGGGACCGATGGCAACATAATCAGACTAAAAGTCATGCAAAAGGGCTCCCTTATGAGTCTTCTGCTTGACTTTCATCCAGTATTAAGCAGCCACCTGGCTTAAAGTGTCTGAATTCTTCTCTACTAGAATTCCGGTTTAGAGAGGTTTTACTGTACAACAGAAACAGTCTATGGCAGCCATTCAATGAGATTATCTAACCCCCATGAATATGTATGTAAGAAATAATGATATCATGAATATTCATGTAATAATAATAATAATAATAATAATAAAGACTTTATTTAACGAGAGTACTCATTTGGTTATGACCAATCTTCCATGAGGCTCTCAACAGAGAGAAAACATATATACAATTTGTAATAAAGTAGCAATGCTATCATAATAATGATAACAATGATATCGTGATAATGATATCATGAATATTTATGTAAGAAATAATGATATCATAAATAAAAATAAGATTATTTTCATAATTACATGTGAACAAAGGAAAGTTTGACCATGTGGCACCAACTGTAGAATTATATATTTTTTCTATACCCAAACAGAGCATACCCTGATCAGACACACTCCTATAGGAGCCATCTGATCTGGTCTACTCTGTTTGCAAATGTGCTAAAAGTCGTTTATATTACGAGAAGGGTTAAACGCTGATGAACCAGTGATGCAGGAGCTCTTTGCAGAACGATCATCTGCATTAATATACCAGCTGCCTTAGCTTTGATGGCTATTATAGAGAGAGTTTATAATATACAGTTAATCCCCTCTAAACCGGACCTTCAAATAAGTATTAATGCCGGTCTATAAGACAGGTGACAGTTTTCTCTCCTAGTGACACATTTTGGCGTATCTGTTAAAGTCACATTTTGAAACCATTGTGATAAATAGAGCATTTGCTCCTATAGGAGCAAATGCTCTATTTATCACAATGGTTTCAAATTACAAAATTCTTAAAAAAATCCTTTTCTCTAGTTAATGCTCCTTTTCGGTAGATTTATTCAAAGAGGTTGGGTCTAAAATAGTCTAGGAGGGAATGAGTTAATGCAGAGTGAAATTCATGCAGAATGGTCTAAAAGGACTCCTGTAGAATCTTTCTGACAAGGAACTGTCTGATCAGGGTCTGCCCTGTTTGCTAACGCCCTTCCATGCCTTTGCAAACACAGTAGATCCAAATTCGATAACTCCTGTAGGAGCTGCCTGATCAGACAGTGACTGCGTTATTTGCTAATGCAATACTATAGATCTGATATCATTATTTCTGCCATGGCCAACTATTCCTATGTACATGTCCCATTATGAGATTTCAGCTGATAAATATTCAAATATGTCATTTATTCCTGCAGGAAAATTCACCAGGTTATACTATTGAAATAGAAGGACTCACATATTGTGAGTATTGACTTAACGCTTTGCAATATGAATATCATTTACAGATAGGTTGATTGGTTGTGATGATTAACCCATTCACTCATACTGACGACTTTTAACGACTCTGTGAAACCATTGTGATAAATAGAGCATTTGCTCTTTTAGGAGCAAATGCTCTATTTACAACAAAAATCTAATTTTTTCCTTTTCTCTGGTTAATGCTCATTTTCCGTAGATTTATTCAAAGAAAATGTATCTAAAAATAGCCTATGAGGTAATGGGTTAACGGGAATGTCTACTAACTATATGGGCTAATTGGACGCACCAGAGAGAGGGGAAGATAGATAGATAGATAGATAGATAGATAGATAGATAGATAGATAGATAGATAGATAGATAGATAGATAGATAGATAGATAGATATAGATAGATAGATAGATAGATAGATAGATAGATAGATAGATAGATAGATAGATAGATAGATGAAAAAAATCAGATAATAAATACATGTATTCATGATGTCATTATTTCTTACATGAGTATTTAACAGGGAAAGGGTAAAAAACCCAGATGACTGAGTAATGAAGAACGAAACTAAAGCAAACTATCTCCGACAGGATCTTTCTGTTGCTGTATAAACTTCGTCATGTATTTAGCTACCACCTGCATTAACATGTAGAATTATACTTTTTGTCGGTAGTTGTAGAAATGTTTTAACCCATCCCCGCATATTTACGCCTTTTGACGCCTCTGTAAAAGTCACTTTTTGAAACCATTCTGATAAATAGAGCATTTGCTCCATAGGAGCAAATGCTTTGTTTATTAGAATGGTTTCAATACTACACAATTCTAAATATTTTCTTTACTCTAGTAAATGCTCCTTTTGTGTAGACTTTTTCAAAGAGGTTAGGTCTAAAATAGCCTAAGTGGGAATGGGTTAACCCAAGTTTATAAACAGAAAAAGGAATTATCTGCAAAACAACCCAGATTGAATGCAATCAAGATAAGATCACTGCAATTCACAAGTTCAAAGACATTTTGATGGGTAATTGGGCTGCGAAAGCAGCCCAAACTTATACGTCTTTGAATTTTGACCATGCGTTTCTGCGGTCCAGTGTTTCTATAAAAGCCAATCTTTTTAATAAATATGGTTTACTCTGAGACAAGTTTTTATTTATATATATTCATTTATTTTATTTATTTTCATTCATATATTTTTCTCAGCATATTTCTGACGGGGATATTTCTTTCTTTTCTGCCATGATCCAGTTTCAGTGAAAGTGCTAGTGAATTTGGTATATCCGATTAAAATCACATTTCCAAGCAATGCTGTCAGCGTGGTCTAAGGGTTATAACGATGGACTAGGAAACGCGAGGTCGTGGGTTAGATCCTCGGTGGAAGCTGGATTTTTTTTCTTTCATATTTTCTTAGCACCCTTAGTATACGTGCTTTTGGTTTAAAACCATTTTGTACATAAAAATATAAGTCATTTGTTTGCATTTTGGCTTTGTTAAAGTTATTTAGCTGATACCTTTTACTCGTGGTTTTGTTGACCGTTTTGCATATTTCACCTTGTGCATGAATTTGCTTCAACTTAACTGTAAAATTATCCTATACTAACCTGTTCTTAATTTGGGGACAATATAAATGAAAAAGTTAATGGGCATTGAGTCGACCTATCGGAATAATTTCATGTAGACTGTAAGTATGGGAGTTTGTATGCCTCGTGAACATCACTTAATGTGATAATGGTTTCTACGTCAGTGTGTTTCAGCAAATGAATAACATTGATCTGTGACGTAATGTGTATTATTGGTGTCAAACATATGTATTATGCATCATGGCTCATTAAAACATTCCCCCGTTTCTGCTACATGTATTAATTCATACATAACAGTCATGTTTTCCCAATATTGCTCCATCTTTTTCTTCTATCCTGCTTAAATACATGTTACGCAGCCATTTTACGCTTGCGTAAAACCTTGCTTGTTAATACTTATCCTGCTGACAAAAAAATGTCATGGTTTGATGTGTTTCGGATTTTACGTCGTTTTAACAGTATTTCAGTCATATCACAACGTTCAGCTAATTACAGGTGCAGGAAGACCCCCAGAGGTTCCTCTGTGCACGGAACAAATTGCGCTGCTTCGTGCACAGAACATCCGGGTAGTAGAACCGCCGACCTACCGCAAGCAAGATACAGCCAATTGCTCTTATTAAAGTCTGGTAATGAAGCAGTTTTAAATGAGATTTATCGCTTGTTAACAATGTACTGTAAAACATCTGTCCAACGGCACATGATTGTAATGTGCATATTTATTGTAGTTACCTATAGCTTTACCCCTCGCTTGCTATTCACGTCAATATACCTACATGTAAATAGTGAATACCCAGATGAGACAGCTCCTGCAGGAGCTGTCTCATCAGGGTCTGCACTATTTACAAGTTGATTGTGCAACCAGTGCACTCCACAGCAGTGATTGCACAGCGAAATACTTGTACACAGTGCAGATATATGTTATTATACAACAGGGCATGGGTAAAGAAGGAGAAATGTATTTTAAAATTCAGCAAGAGAAGGGTTAAGACAGGACTAAATTAAAGCAACAACAAAAACATGGATACGATAGGTACTTTTCCAGAATAACTCCTTGATTGCTCAATCAAACCCTATATTGTCATCACTAGAATCGTCTGTTTATTTCTCCACCAAACCCTATGAGACCACTCTTTAGAATAGTCCTTTATTTCTTCACCAAACCCTATGTTGTTACCATTCATTGGAAAAGTCCCTTTATTTCTCTAACAAGTTGTGACTACTCTTTAGAAACAAACCTATATTAATTTTCTCCACCACACCCTATGGTATGACCATTCTTTAAAATAGCACATTTATTTCTCCACCAAACCCTGTGTTGTGACTACTCTTTAGAATAGTCCTTTATTTCTTCATCAAACCTATGTTGTTATCATTATTTAGCAAAGCCCTTTATTTCTGCAACAAACCCTATGCTGCTGTGCCTACTCCATGGGGAAAAAAACACAGTAATACCTCTCTATAACGGCCACTAAAATACATCAAGTATTTTGTGTTATAGGCAGGTGGCTGCTTAAAGCAAGGTGAAAGTAAAACAGAACTATCCTATAGGAGCGTTCTGTTTTATTTTCACCTTGCTTTAAGCATCCACCTGCCCTAAATACCAACTAATTAATACAATTCAGTGTCGTTATAGAGAGGGTTTACTGTATATTTCTCCACCAAGCCCATTGTTGTGGCCACTCTTTAGAATCTTTCTTTGCCTTCTCCACCAAATCCTATTTTGTGACCATTCTTTAGAAGAAAAACATAACCCTTATTCCAAAAACCCCTATGTTGTGACAATTTGTTAGAACAGATCATTGATTTATGTAACAAACCCTGTGTTTTGACTATTCTTTAGAATACCCCTTTTATCTCTCCAACAAATTATATGTGTGACTATTCTTTAGATACTTCCATTTATTTCTCCTTCAAACCCTATGTTGTGAGCACCCTTTATTTCTCCACCAAAACCTATGTTGCGATCATTCTTTAGGGAAAAGTCTTTATTTCTTTAACAAACCCTATTTTGCGATCATTCTTTAAAAAAACACCTTTATTCCAACAAATACTATTTTGTGACCATTCATTCATGTTTCTTTAGTCAAAACATAGGATGTGGTGGAGAAATTACGATATTAATGTCGAAATATACGCTCTTTGTTTTAGCGCTGCAGAAAGTTACTTAGCCTGGCATTCAGTATTACTGTTGCTTGGCTATGACCAGTCGCCTGCATATACAGACACTGATATATATTCCTTAGGTAGTCGTGTTTTAAAGAGGTCCTACAACATTGTTATGACGCATGTCTAGACGTTTAGAAAGCTCTTTGTCATCATAAACAATGGAACGTGGCAAATGCACACGAGCATCAAACTATCTTGATCGGACTAGCGTACGTCTCCAAAAAATATCTGATTCAATTATCAAATTTCGCAATCACTCGACGTCACTTTTGGATCCAAACAGTTGCCCATAGTGTCGACAGAGTCTCAAAAACACAAAATCAGCTATACAAAGCCAGTGAATTAAGGTTGTGCACATATATATGTATTACATTTCTTTCGCTTAACAACAAGAGTTTTCGCTGAAAAAAGCGTTCTTATTGCATAGCACACAGTGAAGACCCAGATCAGATATCACATGTATGACGAGGTATCTGTTCAAATTGTACACTGTACTTAAAGTTAGAGAAATATTAAATATAGCTTCTGATGAGAGTCACAAACAGTGAAGGCCAAAACCGGACACATCGTCAGAAACGCGATGACTGATGTAGGTCTTCACTGCTGGCAATGACACCAGCCATTTTGTCTCAAAGGACAGCTCATATTATAAACATGAATGAATTGCCATTGCTACTTGGCGGTGTCATATATAGTTGAACTTCGATATCTCGAATTCGGATAACTCGAACTTCGAATATAAACTCGAAGTAAAAGCTTGGTCATTCCAAAATTTACAATACAGAATTGTTCTGAAATATATCACAGTGCACATCTTGAAACACATATGACAGCTTAAGGCAGGGTGAAAGTAATGCTGAAAGCCCCAACAGGAGCTTTCAGCATTAATTTCGACCTGGATTAAGCTGTGTACTTGAACCGGTTTAAACCTCCAATGACAACTGTTACTTACCGATCCAAGGCAGTGCTTCCATCTTCCCGCTATTGTTTGTTTGTTATGTCTTTGTGTGTCTCCTTGTGTCTTTTGATACGCGTGTACATTTACTGTTTTTTTTGTCGTGGTGCTGTTCGGGCTGCTGTGTGTTTTGTATGTGGTGTTTCCTGTATGACTCATATATGTACTTTTGAGAAATTGCTGATATTAGAAATAGGATAACTAGAACCTGTTATCTATCGTCTGATCTGGGTCTACTCTATTTGCAAGGGTGTTAGGAGGCATATCTATGGAGTAAGGGGCCTTTTATTGCAAACAGATTATTGATGAAGGCCAGCCAGCATCGAGACCTGACAGCAACAATTTTTAGACAAAAGTCAATATCTCAGGTGGCATTCTATCAATGTTGCCTTTAACAAACTTCATGAAAACGACGGAAAACTCCTGGAGATTTTTAAAAACTATCCTCTAATGTCATCAGCTGGTAACTTTGAGACATAGACATGATCGGTGGTTTAATTTCATACGCATGAAAAAAAATAAAACAATGTAGGAGGGCCTCGTACACGTCAAGGAAAAATCGAAACATAGAGCCGTAGGCAAAACACAAACTAGAACTCCAACTGTGAATCTATTCCTGGCAAAACAGCCTAATAGAGTTCTCAACATTAACACATTCCCTCATATTGACACCTTTTGACGCCTCTATAAAAGTTTCTTTTTGAAACCATTGTGATAAATAGAGCGTTTGCTCCTATGGAACAAATGCTCTACGTATCACAATGGTTTCCAGACTACACAATTCTAAACATGTTCTTTTTTAAATAAATGCTCCTTTTCAGAAGATTTGTTCAAAGAAGTTGGGTCTAAAAATTGCCAAGATGGATTGGGTTAAGACTTTCCTCAACCTCAATGAGTAAATACCTATACAAACAGTTTGGATCCAGATGAGACGGTTGTTTGCGTAAAAAGGCGCAGTACGGAGCAAATGGTTAAATAAACATCTAGATAAATTCATTCAATTAAAGCGACAACATCAAAATGAAAGTTCCCATGGCTATCAAAAGAAATAATAATAAGATAGCATCACACACTTGAAACTTGTGTTGAAGCCCTTTTCATGCACGATTGTCAAACTAACACATGTTCAACAAAATAAACAAGCAAAAAATGCGGAAACCGCATTAAAGCCGGATTTGTTTGTGTTGACCTTGACCCGATATCATGTATCCTTGTATTAACTGAAATACATTCACCCAAGCTATCTGCATACCAAATATAAATTGTCTACCATATGTAGTTCAGAAGCTACAACAAAATTTTAATGACAGCCAATTTTTCAAAATAGTGACCTTGGCCTTGACCTGATTTCAGGTATCTTTATGTCAACTGTAAGGTCCTTACCAAAGCTATCTGAATACCGAAGGCGAGTTGCCTAGCGTTTGTGAATCAGAAGTTATAGCAAAATATTAAAGTTTGTTAAAACAGCCAAGTTTTCAAAATAGTGACCTTGACCTTGACAAAATTTCATTTACCCTTGTATCAACTGAAAGGCATTCACTAAAGCTATCTCCATGCCATATATGAATTGTCTAGCATATGTGGTTCAGAAGTTAGACAAAATGTTGAAGTTTTTAAATGATGGCCAACTTGTCAAAATAGTGACATTAACCTTGACCTAATTTCAAATATCTTTATATCAACTGAAAGGCCTTTACCAAAGCCATCTGAATACCAAAGATGAATTGCCTAGCATTTGTATTTCAGAAATTTTAGCAATATTGAAGTTTGTTAAAAACGGCAATTTTTTCGACCTTGATCTGATTTCATTTTTCCTTGTATCAAGTGCAAGGCATTCACCCAAGTTGTCTGCATATCAAATATGAATTGTCTAGCTGAAGTAAGTTATAAGCAATGTTAAAGTCTTGTTAACGACAGCACGCCGCCCGCCCACCCGCCCGGTTTTCGCCAAACTATAAGCCGAGATTTTTCTCGAAAAATCCGGCTAAAACATACTTCAGGCTTAGAATCTGAACCACTGAGCTTGAATCATCTAGTGGAAGTCTGAACCATTGAGCTTGAATCATCTAGTGGAAGTCTGAACCATTGAGCTCGAACCACCTAATGAAATCGGCACACTATATATATGGTAAATATATGTCTAGCTGTAACAAACACGGTTGAACTTTGATATCTCGAATTAGAATAACTCGAACTTCGAGATAACTCGAGGTAAAGTTCGGTTCTTCCAAAATTTACAATATAGAAATGTTCTAAAAATGAACCACTACACATATCTAGAACACATGTAACAGCTTAATGTAGGTCGAAAGTAATGCTGAAAGCTCCTATACGAGCTTTCAGCATACATTGGCTTTCAGCATACATTAACCCTTTCGCTGCCAAACTCTGTCGTCTGCTAACTTTGTCGTCTGCTACAAAATTTCATTCTTTTGATTTTCTTCATTTTTGTTTCAAAAACATAGTAACAGTAACAAACAGTTTGGATCCTGATGAGACGCCGAGTTACTCGGAGTCTCATCTGGATCCAAACTGTTTGCATATGTAATCACAGATCCGGCATTGGCAGCTAAAGGGTTAAGCGGTGATTTTTAGAAATTGTTCAGATAAGAAATCGGATGACTCGAACCTCTGTTATCTCGAAGTAATTTGTATGGTCTCTTGAAGTTCGAGATATCGAAGTCAACAGTATATCATCTTGGAGAAAAATCAAACATACCTCCAATAGATAAAGATACCAATGGTGTTATAGAACCACCATAACATTGGAATCATCAGATGTCGTATACACTCTCAAAAGAACTCTCAAATGACATTGCTCTTGTCGTAACACTTATTTTATTTACAAAACCTCGTTTGATTCTGATAGTGTGCTTGATGACTGGACAACTGCATCCGTAGTTCATGTGTTAACCCGTTCGCTCATACGAACACATTTTCACGCATTTGCAAACAGAATAGATCCAGATCAGACGGCTCCTACAAGAGCCTGCTCTGTTTCTGCTCAGTTTGCTTATGGTATAATATAGACCTGACTCTTCAGTTTTCTGTCTGAGCCAAACTTGCCCATGTTCATTTACTGTTTTAAGAAATACTCTAATTAATATTCATGTTGTCATTATTTCTTAGTAATACATGGATATTCAACAAGGAAAGATTAAAAACAACAACAAACGGAACCAGCAATTATCCTGACAAAAAAAGACAAATACCACTCACACAAATTGCTTCAAAATCAATAGAAATTATACTTGTGTCAAATGTCATGAATAACTTTTAAATCCATTTCAACGGGATTTCGGTCTTGGGATAGTAGTGATTATGTTCTATAAATACCCTTCAATCAAGAAGTCTTTGATAACCTAGAAGCAGGCAAATAAATAGGTGCTATAGCAACGAAATTTAGTAAAGCTATAGGCAAAGTGGGTCCAAGTCTCATCCAAAAAAGGTAGACAAAAATGTATAACACTCATAAAATATGTCTTAGGCAACAGTACACAGTTCAGATATATTTCCTGTAATGTCAAGTGTACCTCAAGGGTTTATCTTTGGTCCTTGTCTATTGAAGGATATTTTAATTACATGTACTTTCCTGATTCCCTGAAAAGTACAGTCTGTTCATTTGCAAATATTTACATTCGCCCTGCAACGTCCTTATATAACCTTATTCTAAAAAGAAAGTTGCATAACCTCATGAACACCGGAAGCACGTCATTCATTTCTTAAATATAAGAAATACAATGGAATATAAATATAAGAAATGAATGACGTGCTCCCGGTGTTCATGGGTTATGCAACGCATAGCTTTACGAGCAAAGATTCACGTGAAGCCCTTCGGGCTTCACTAACTTTGCTCGTAAAGCTATGCGTTGCATAACCTCATGAACACCGGAAGCACGTCATTCATTTCTTAAATGAAACCATTGTTCACAATGAACTCCTTGGATTACCACCGTTCACTCCAAAATGACCTTATCCAATTAGAGAGATGGGGAAATATGATTTTCACATAGCATATATTATATGCAGAAACGTGTAAAGTACATGTAATAAGAATTTAAAAACCGAACATATCCAAATATATCCATATAGACCACATAACTAGGAGCTCAAAGATACCCAAACTAATAAATACATGTATGTACAATAGAACCTGTTTTAAGCCATTCATTTATTGAATATAGGTGTCTTAAAAAGCAGGTGGTTGCTTAATGCAGGGCTGGAAAAATAGTCAAACAGGGAGAGCCACACACGAAATGACACCGCACCAAACACCATCTAACAAGAAACGGTAAAGTCACAAGACAAAACATAACAGGACGCATATCAAGACGAAACACATTAAACATTAAGCATATTAAACAACAAAATTGACCGTAGGCTGAAAGCAGGAGTGCCGCCTTGGAACGGCCAGCAGCCAAAAAAGGGCTACTGGGGGACTTAAACCTGGTTTACGGGTACCCAACCTTGTCCTTATCCCACTTTCACCAAAGTCAAAATGTAACTAAAATTCCCCCTCCAGACAACTCCACAACATGCATAACGATGTCTGCCAAAATGAAAATGATTTGAAAATAAACGTTAGAGGTAAACAAGCGACGTAATCATGCAAATGACGTCATAATTTAAAAGTACGGGAAAACTATTTGAAACACTTCTACACCGACATTTAATAAAAGATAAATCGCAAGAAGATACAATTACTAGTGGATATTAAGCATGCACAACTGTTTTGTTTGAAAAAGAATAAACTTGACATCGTAGACATGTACTCGATGACTATTCAGGTCAGAGCAGCTGTGGAGAAGTCATTTGGGGTACGACAGAACTGGCAAAATACAAATATCTAATTTCCTCCCTCCGTAAACGGGTTTAAGAGGGAATCTTCATAGAGTATTAAGCCTTTTCCGTCGTCGCACAAGCAAAGAGGAAAGCATAATGACCAACTGTAAAGGGGTCGACCACCAAGCATGCAGTGTGCTGCAATATAGAGGGGTCATATCCCTTTTTAATGAATTGTTGTATACGTTTGACAAACAAAGTATCAAAATATGTGTGTCCAATAATTTTTCGAAGTTTGTAAATGACATCACCGTAAAACTCCGGATGTGAAATACCTAACTTTAGAAAAGTACGTAAATTACAATTGTATTTGCTGATGAGTAGAACATTACGGTGGTAAAATTTTGAAAATGTTTTACGAAGTTTGTCATATCTGTAGCCCTGTTTTAGTAGTTTTTCAGTGATAATAAGGTTACGATTGTTAAAATCATCAACAGAGGAACAAGCTCTAGCAAAACGGATAAGCTGAGAAATGTATACACCGTAACATGTAGCTCGAGGAACATCCCCATCCAAATGAGGATAGTTAACTATTTTAAAATTAAAGTCATCCCTTTTGTCATAAATTCCAGAGGAAATTGTTCCATTGTTTATAGATAAATTTAAATCTAAAAAGGCTGCAGATATGTCAGAACTATTTGCTTTATTAAGCTTGAGCTCCCTAGGGTAAATTGAGGTTATCATAGAATCAAAGTATGGGTTATCAATATTAAAAATGTCGTCTAAATAACGTGCTGTATTGTTAAAGGCATTGATGACATCCGCCTGTGAATCGCTGTTAAGGTTAAGCATAAAATCCCGTTCATAACAAAACAAAAACAAGTCTGCAATTAAAGGAGCACAATTGGTTCCCATGGGAATACCAATGACCTGGCGATAAACAGAATTACCAAAACGAACAAATATATTTTCTAACAGAAAAGTAATAGCGTCACAAAGATCTAAACATGTCCACGAGGTATATTTATTTGTAACGCCATTGGTAAAGAACGCATGTCTAGAATTACAGGCAATAAATGATACTTTTTCTCTGGCAAATGTTTTATTTATAAGATTAGTAAGTTTGATCTTAATTAGATCGTGTGGTAATGTGGTATAAAGTGTAGAAAAATCATAAGTGCTTATAGTGTTAGTTTGGTGTTGCTTGATTTTTAATTTAGTTAAAACCTCATTGGAGTTTTTTATAGACCAAAAAAGGTTAATTCCTGAATTCTCATAAGCTTTATCGCAGTAACGCTTGACATGTTCTTTGACCGCTGTTAGACACGATGTAATTAGTTTGGATAGTGCAGTTGTTGTGCACGAGACAGAATTTGCTATGAAGCGTGATTTATATGGCGTTTTATGGAGTTTAGGTATCCAGTACATCGTCGGAAGTTTATGATGTGTGATTAATATATCAGCATTGAACTGTTTACATTTATTAACATGTTCAGATATTATGTCGTTTTCAGACTTAGAGACCACAATATATGACTTTGTCTTAGTTAGTTCTTGTTCTAAAACATCCACATAATAAAGTCGTCAAACGATAATTACATTGTTTGACGCTTTATCAGCTGGGACAAACACGTATTTAGAGTGAAATTCTTGTATACTATTTTTTAAGAAGCGAACTGAAGTCTTAGGTTTAGGCGGAAGAAGGTGAATATTAGATTTGTAAAACGCGATACGTGTATCCATTATATTTGAAATTTGTTTTATCCATTTTGTAAGGGCACTATTGTCTGCATGTTCTCGGCGACACCATTTTACACTGAGGTCTAACAAAGATTCTATAATTTTGCTACGGCAGATTTCGAAATCTATCAAAGAAGGTAGTCTGTATTTAGGTCCCTTAGTTAGTAAAGTACGGAGACGTTTGTTTTGAAATATAACTTGAAATATTTTTATGATCGTTTAAGACAGGTTCTATTTTAAGTACAAATACAATAACAATCGCTAAAATGACAACCTAAATGATACATAAATTTGAGTCTAAGCCAGGTGGTTGTTTAATGAAGGACAAAAGTTAGCAGATACAGATAGCTTAGGCTTTTATAAACAGCAAAGAAAAATCCACTAAAATGATAAAAAAAATGTTCTTTTTCATATGCAAGATTCCGTTTGTAAGACCTCAACTTGAATATTGTCCATCTGGTTAACACTTTTTCATTACTTGTCATGTTATTATAAACAGATATAGAATAGCAACACCATTCCACTCACTCTATAAGCTGAAACTTCCCTTATTTCTTTATTACTTATCATGCTTTTTAAAACGTATGTAGACTATCAGTCTATATCAACACCACCACGCTCACTCTATAACCTGAATCCCCCCCCTCCCATTCCTTGTCGTACGTTAAACAATGCTTCTTTCAACACACACATTTGCCGTAGTGCGATGACAGGTACTTGGGTAACATGCTGTGCAATGACCCGTACTTAAGTAACATTTATAATAGTGCGCTGATCCGTACTTAGGTAATATTACCGTAGTGCGCTGACCCGTACTTCGGTAACATTTACAGTAGTGCGCTGACCCGTACTTGGTAACGTTTACAGGAGTGCGCTGACACGTACACAGGCAACCTTTGCCAAAGTGCGCTGACTTGTATTTAGGTAACATTTACAGTACATAGTGCGCTGACCCGTACTCAGGTAACATTTACAGTAGTGCGCTGACAGGTACTTAGGTAACATTTACAGTAGTGCGCTGACCCGTACTTGGGTAACATTTACAGTAGTGCGCTGATCCTTACCCAGGCAATATTTACCAATGTGCGCTGACCCGTACTTCGGTAACATTTACAGTAGTGCGCTGACCCGTACTTGGTAACGTTTACAGAAGTGCGCTGACACGTACACAGGCAACATTTACCAAAGTGCGCTGACTTGTACTTAGGTAACATTTACAGTAGTGCGCTGACCCGTACTTAGGTAACATTTACAGTAGTGCGCTGACAGGTACTTAGGTAACATTTACAGTAGTGCGCTGACCCGTACTTGGGTAACATTTACAGTAGTGCGCTGATCCGTACCTAGGTAGCATTTACAGTAGTGCGCTGACACGTACACAGGCAACATTTACCAAAGTGCGCTGACACGTACTTAGGTAATATTTATCGAAGTGTGCTGACACGTACTTAGATAACATATATCGGTATGCGCTGACACGTACTTAAGTAACATTTACCGAAGTATGCTGACATATACGTGGGTAACGTTTACCGTAGTACCCTGCCACGTACATAGGTAACATTTATTGAAGTGCGCTAACACGGACTTTGGTAACATAAATTTTACTGTAGTGCGCTGACACCATACTATGCTTTGTGAGGATTCAAATATTTACATCATTTGTATCTTTATGAATCGGAGGTATGTTTGACTATTCTTCAAGACCAAACTACTATCTGTAACTGTAACGAACCATGGTGTACACATCAACGTACCATGGTAAACGTTTACCATATAACGTTGACACCATAATACGGTCCGTAACTGTAAAGAAGTATAGTAGACACATCAAGCTACTTCATTAAATTTTACCATAGTGCGCTGACACCAAACTACGGTCAGTAATTGTAACAAACTATGGTGTACACACCAAAATACATTAGCATATGTTTACCATAGTGCGCTGACACCAAACTACGGTCGGTAATCGTAACGAACTACAGTGTACACACCAAGATACTTTTGTAACCATTGCCATAGTGCGCTGACGCCATACTACGGTCCGTAACTGTGTCAAACTATAGTGTACACACCAAACTACTTTTGTAACTATTGCCATAGTGCGCTGACGCCATACTACGGTCCGTAACTGTGTCAAACTATAGTGTACATACCAAGGTACTTTAGTACACTTTACCATCGTGGCGTTGACACCACACTACGGTCCGTAACTGTAACGAACTGTAGTGAACACACCAAGGTACTCTTGTAAATTGTACCATAGTGTGCTGGCACCAAGCTACGGTCCGTAATTGTAACGAACAATAGTATACATGTACACATCAAGATACTTTAGTACAATTAACCATAGTGCGTTGGCATCAAACTATGGTCCGTAATTGTAACGAACAATAGTGTACACATTAGGATACTTTTGTAAATATTACAATAGTGCGCTGACACCAAACTACGGTCCGTAATTGTAACATACTATAGTGTACACATAAAGATACTTTTGTAAATATTACAATAGTGGGCTGACACCAAACTACGGTACATAATTGTAACGATCTCTAGTATACACATCAACATACTTTTAGTATTTTTACAATAGTGCGCTAACAGCATTATACGGTCCGTAACTGTAACAAACTATAGTGTACACATCAAGATACTTTTGTAAATATTACCATAGTGCGCTGATTGTAACGAACTATAGTGTACACATATTTGTTTTTAATTGGTAGTGTGTTTGTGTTGTTTATCAATTACATGATCAGTTCTATACAATTCCTTACTTTAAATAATTTTTCTCAATAATTCTCCCTTTCTCGGTAAGGTTAAGTTTTAGAATTATTTTATTAAACGAGTTTTGTATGCAAGTTTGCATTCAAACGTGTTTCTTATCATACACAAACTGTTATAAAACACAAACAATATTTACTCGTAAGAAAACATCATTAAACGTGCTCATTATCGGACATGCTTTGATCTGTACCCTGCAATTCACTCGGAACACCTGTGTTATTTCTATCGAAATAAGACCTATATTCCGAACTCTGACGGAATACGGCGAGTAGTTACGATTGCCCTGCAATAATTTCATTTAATTGCGTGATCCACAAAATTGATTTCATCACCAAACTACGGTCCGTAATTGTAACGAACTATAGTATACACATCACGATACTTTTGTAACTATTACCACAGTGCGCTAAACACCAAACTGCGGTCCGTAATTGTAACGAACTATAGTATACACATCAAGATACTTTTGTAACTATTACCACAGTGCGCTAAACACCAAACTGCGGTCCGTAATTGTAACAAACTATACTGTTTACAGTAGAACCTGTCTTAAGCTGTCATTCTTTTACTGAACACATGTGTCTTAAACAGCAGGAGGTTACTTAATGCAGTGAAAATGTAATGCAGAAAGCTCCTTTAGGAGCTTTCTACATTACATTTGACCTGCATTAATCAACCACCTGCCATACAGACCCATAACTAGACATTTTGTTGATGGCCGCTTCAGACAGGTTCAACTGCAATGACAACATAGGGTCAACATCATAGAACGCTCCCACAGTACTTAAACATTTCCCTCATGAAAGTTCATGTTACAGATAATCACATCGCGTAAATCAAAGTTTTGTTACAGCATATGAACAGGGAAATGTTGGTAATGCCAGAAGCTGTAGAACAAGGTATTTTCTTTTATTTTATTAGGATACAAAACTGACACTGTTTAGACGGTTCTAGATCAGCCATCTGATCTAGGTCTACTATGTTTGTAAATGCGTTAGGATCCGTCTGATGTGGATCTGCTCTATTTGAAAATACATTAAAACGTGTGTCTTATGGAGTAAAAGTTTAATACATTTAATTGTTTAGACTCAAATGTAGTAACAGCGGCCATACTTTAAAACCTGACTTAATACTATTATCCATGAATACAGCTGAACATGTCTTAAGCGGCCATAAACAAGGTCGACTTATGGGTATGCAAGGTATTTGGTAGCTTAATGCAGGTCAAAAGTAATGCAGAAAGTTCCTTTAGGAGCTTTCTGCATTACCTTTGTCCTGCAATAAGCAACTGGTTGTTTATAATTACACGTTTTAGTGGATGTTTTGTTCTGACATATACTTCAAAATCAGATCTATATTATTATAAGCAAACAGAGCAGACCCTGGCTAATTAGACAGGTCCTGTAGGAGCTGTCTGGTATCTTGGTCTACTCTGTATCTAGAGGTGCTAAAAGTAATCTGTATTGGTAAAGGGTTACGCGACAACTAATTAATATCATTCTAGATCATGAAGTGAGTTCGTAGCTTAATGCAAGTAGGAATTAATGCAAAAACCCTTTTCTGTATTACTTTTTTATTATACACTCAAAAACAAAGTTTATTTTGGGGTGGTATGTAGGAGTCAGCTTGGCGGTCGGTCGGTCGGTCGGTCGGTCGGTTTGTCGGTTTGTCGGTCGGTCTGTTGACTTTATTTTTGGTAATTTTGGCTTGGTACTTGGGTATTTTGATTTGCGATCAAGGCTGCTGTGTAAAAAGTAAAGTACCCAGTTATAGTCTACTTTTAGTCCGAAGGACCTCTCAGCCGACTATACATTTACTCCCCTGGTCATTGAGTCATTCGCCTACAATATTGAGCACTGCTAACATATGGCGCAATCATGCAGCCGCAGTACCGGCTAATGACCCTCACATGTACCCATTTTAACCCCTGGGTGGAGAGGAGGTGCGGGTGGGAGACACTGAAAGGCGTCTCTGAAATTTCCGGGAGGGACCGGAATTTGAACCCCGGACCTCCGGATTGGTAGTCAAGCACGTTACCACTTGACCACCGCACATTTATTGATAACTCTAGTTTTTTATTACTTTTGTCTTGTATTAAGGAACTACATGTACCTGCTTCTAAGACTCATTGACTGAACATTTACCCATGTAATAGAGGAGCTTAACCCTTTGAATGTAGGGCGCGCATGCACTATCATTAGCAAACAGTGCAGACCCAGATCAGAGGGCTCCTAGAGGAGCCCTCTGATCAGGGTCTACACTGTGTGTCATTCATGATCCTCTAACAAGTTTAAACCTTTCATACTGAGTGGGCTATATAGTTAAATACTGTTGGGCTATTCCATTCTGAAAATGCAGCGTTGAAAGAATTAAATGAGTATTCCAGATTACTATTCTATTTATCCATGAGATAAGAGCCACATTGTTTTGCTAAGATTTTATCGATTTTTTAACCCTTTCCTCCATAAATACGCCTTTCTACGCCTCTGTTGAAATCACCTACTGAAACCATTGTGATAAATAGAGCATTTGCTCCTATAGGAGCAAATGCTCTATTTATCACAATGGTTTCAACCTACAAAATTGTAAAATTTTCCTTTTCTCTAGTTAATGCTCCTTTTCGGTAGATTTATTCCAAGTAGTTGGATCCAAAAATAGCCAATGAGGGAATGGGTTAAGAAAAAAAGTTATACCCGTCTAAGCCTAATTTTATACGTGGACTTGCCCAAGTATGTATTTTTGGAATGAAAAAGTTGTTTTTACAGGAAATGTGTTTGTAGATATGACCGTTGACATTTTTGTAAACAAAATACCGATATTGGTAGAAAGCTGAACAACTTTTGTAGGAAATCGATGAAAACAATGTTTGCATTTCAATCTTAACTCTTTGCACGCTAGCGGTGAAACTGTGATTACCTATGCAAACAGTTTGGATCCAGATGAGACGCCGCATAATGCGGCGTCTCATCAGGATCCAAACTGTTTGTCATCCTGACAATATTTTTGCCAAAAAAATGAGAGAAAGTTTATTTTTAAGAATTGAAGCAGACGACAATTGCTGCAGACGAAACATTACTTAGCGTGCCTGCTCAAATTCTGGCGTGGTGCATTCGCCATTTACCTCATTTGATTATTTTATAAAAACCACTGACCGAGTGCCAAACAGCTTAGGTTCTGATGAGATGCCAAATTGCTCAGCATTCTATTAGGATCTAAGCTGTTTGCAAATGCCTTATTAAATGTGTAATAGGTTCACAGTATGTGTGTGTATATAATTAATTAGTCTCTTTCTAATCTACGTAAGTTTTTTTTTTTATTCTAATAATTTTTCAAATATTGACTCAACCAACGTGTGGTTACAGTAAAACATATTTCAGCGACCATTTACAGATAAAGCATAGACGCATTATAAGCCTGGCGGTTGCTTAATACAAGGCAAAAGTGTTGAAGAAAGCCCTTTTGGGATTTTTTACATTATTTAATTCCTGTATTAAACCTTTACTCCATTTATACGCCTTTTTACGCCTTTCTACGCCTTTCTACGCCTTTGCAAACAGAGTAGACCCAGATCAGACGGCTCCTGTAGAAGCCGCCTTATCAGGGTTTACTCTGTTTGCTTATAATATAATATATAGATATATGATTTTATAGTTTCTGCCATGACCAACATTCCCCGTGTCAATTATTAATATTCATGAGGCCATTATTTCTTACAGTAATATTCATCGAATAAAGGGTTCAGCTACCACCCGCCTCAAATACCCCAGAATTAGACTCCTGTCTAAATGTCGCTTAAGACGGGTATTATTGTATAGTTGAACCTCTCCTAAGCGATCGACCAATAATTATTAAACAAAGGAGTCTTAAAAAGCAGGTGGTTGCATAATGCAGGTCAAAAGTAATGCAGAAAGCTCATATAAGAGCTTTCTGCATTACTTTTGACCTGCATTAAGCTACCACCTGCCTTACATACCCATACTTAGACTTATTTTTAATGGCCGCTTAACATGGGTTTAACAGTAACTGACAGACTTCACAAGGCGATATTAAGCTCTCGCTGATTCCGTATTGTCCGCTTTCATAGTTCCTTCTATATATCTAATCCACGCAGCTAGAGCGAAGTTATATTAAACCAATGGAGGTATTCGCTAAGGTTTTATCCACTGGTAAACCCCATCAAGCGACAGTGTGCTACATACGTATCTAACATACAGTGGTGCACTTTTATGCAGGTCTATTACTTATACATTCATCTAATCAAAGGCGCTTTAAGGAGTGATATCGTTTACTATTGTAGTTGAGTTGATACACTTGCCTGATTCGTATGCACTGAGAGATTATATAAACGTGAGTGCAGTTCACAAATAAACGCAAATTCTAAGCAAATACAGAAAGGGTTTCTTAAGTATTGGCGGAGTAGTGTTGGAAATTTGGATACATAATACCATTTTGCAAAGGTAGGATATTGATTTTTTATTATTTTAGGAAAGGAAATCTGCAAACATTTGTAATATTCGGTGAGGATTATGTAACTGATGTCTTATCATGATCAGTCCTGTAAGACACCTGCTCTTGGTATCTCTATGATATTGGAAGAAGGACACTTGACTGTTAGTATTGGTAGATAGAGGACTGGGTGCAATACTATCGTAACTACAATATTTGTGACATTTGCAAACAGTTCGGATCCAGATGAAACGCCGAGTAACTCGGCGTTTCATCAGGATCCAAACTGTTTGGCACTGTTTGACACTCTCGTAGCGTTTTTAATAGAACTGAAAGAAAATTCAACCGAGACAATTTTAGGACAAGTGTTATCTTAAATGTTTATAAATGTTAAATAATGCAGTTACTGCAGTGTTGCACTCAACACACGAGATGACATTTTAATCTTACCGCACACCATCGCCTGAAGTGAACCATTTGAAGCTAAGTTTTCAAAGTGGAACGGGCCATATAGAGCGTTTAACGATAGAATCTATACAAGTATGGACTCCTTAAATTTGCTAACGGATTCCAAATGACAAACAGTGCAGACTCTGATCAGAGGGCTACTGTAGGAGCCCTCTTTGATATTGGTTGACCTGTTTGTAAATGCCGGTATACCCGTTTCTCGTATTTATAGGGTTAAGTGCATATCGAATGCATCGAACAATCACCGACCTACTTCATAGAACTGCCTGTACATGTCAACTTCCGTTATACTTTTCTCCCCGAGTCGTTCTCATACCTGTATTAAGCCTTCAATAGTAGCACTTGTCCTAAGTGGCCATTATTAATTGAACATATGAGTCTTAAAATGCAGGTGGTTGCTTAATCAATAGACATGCATTAACCCTTTCCCTCATATAAACGTGTTTTCACACATTTGCAAACAGAGTAGACCCAGATCAGACGGCTCCTATAGGAGCCGTCTGATCAGGGTCTGCTCTGTTTGCTAATGGAATTCGATAGATCTATTGCTTTACTATCTAAAATGGCTGCAATGTTACACCTTCTATACCTTATTATAACTATTTTATCTATGAATATAAAGTAGGTATTGAATTTTGGAATAAATGTAGAACAGGGAAATTGTTAAGCTACTGCCTGCTTTACAAACCCATATCTGTTTATGATGGCCGCTTGAGACAGATTCTGCTGAACTTGATATCCCAGCCTTTTTATCCTCTGTAAACAGAGTAGATCCAGATCAGACATCCCCATTGGATTTTTTTTTACCAATGTCTGTTCTGTTGGCTTGTATGTTACAGGTCATATTCTGTTTTGCCATTTACTTATCGTATACAAAATTTAAATTACATATGTAAATATTATTCAAAGTTGGAGTCTTGCATGAATATTCATTACGTACAAGTTAAATGTACATGCCAGTCATAACTTTAACCAATTCCCTCATATTGACGACTTTAGGAGCAAATGCTCTATTTATCACAATGGTTTCAAACTACAAAATTCTAAAAAAAAATCTTTTCTCTAGTTAATGCTCATTTTCAATAGATTTATTCAAAGAGGTTGTCTCTAAAAATAGCATATGACGTAATGGGTTAAGATTATTTATAAGAATCAGATCATACACCATTATAGAGGTCGGCAGTTAGGGGACTGGGTTCCATGACTCGGGGTAATACTAGACTTAGTTTTCATGTACATATATATTCACAGTCCATGCTCAGTTTGCACGTACGTGAAATTCACAATCGTTTGTATTGAGTTTCTTCTTATATGAAGATTCGTTCCCTATATAGTTTTCATGTACTTGGGACATTTGCCGTCCTTTTTCATTTGTTTTTCACGTACACACGTACGTGACCATTCACAGTCACGCATTAGGACACTTACAGTCCATGCTCAGTTTTCACGTATATGGATATTGATTTAGTTTTCACTTACAGTTTTTTATTCAATGACCTTGTACATGTACGTGGATACTTCGCAGTGCCTTTATTTCATGCACGTGGACAACCACAGTCCTTTTTCAGTTTTATGCCAAGACCAGTTCTGGTTTCAGTTTCATATACATGGCTTTTCACATACTTTTATTCATGTGCATGGACCTTCACAGTCATTGTTCAGTTTTATAACCATCTTCTTTCGTAGACATTGTTCAGTTTCCATGTACATGATCATTCATAGTTATTGCTCAGTTTTATGTACATGTACTTTCAGTCATTGTTCAATTTTCATGTACATAATCATTTGAACCCATTGTTCAGTTGTCATGTACATGGTAATTCCAAGCTATTGTTCAGTTTTCATGAACATTGTCATTTGTAACAGTTGTTCAGTTTCCATATACATACTCATTAGTAGCCATTGCTCAGTTCATATACAATGGCCTTGCGTAGCCATTGCTCAGTTTTCATGTACATAATCATTCGTAATTGATTTCACTTTTCATATACATGTTCATTCGTATCTATTGTTCATGTATCATGTACTTGAACATCCACAGTCATTGTTCTAATTCAATACCATATACAGTAACCCACTCTTTGACTTTTAATCCACTATATACCGGGTTTTAAGCACCGAGGAATTTAGACCGTTTTAGGCATGTGGCTGCTTAATGCAGAATAAAAGCCATGCAGAAAGCTCTGAGATGAGTTTTCAACCTGCATTAAGCTGTCACCTGTATTAACCCTTTTCACCATATATACGCATTGCTTCGCCTCTGTCATAGTCACTTCTTGAAACCATTGTGATAAATAGAGCATTTGCTCCTATAGGAGCAAATGCTCTATTTATCACAATTGTTTCAAACTACAAAATTCTAAAAATTTTCCTTTTCTCTAGTTAATGCTCCTTTTCGGTAGATTTATTCAAAGAGGTTGGGTCTAAAAATAGCCTATGGGGTAATGGGTTAAAGACTGACAATGATACTAAGTTGAACATTCTGTTTAGAGAGGTTTTACTGTAGTCACGTGACGTCATATTTTGTGTGTGATTGGAAGTAGCGTCTGTGCAACGGTAATAGTACTGTAATGCAAGGTATTGACTTTTCCTAGAAAGAAATAGTATTCGCCCAGGTTAAGTGCTTGTATTGATTGATTGTGTTTGTTTTGTGCTGCAACCGATGAGCTCTGTAACATAATTCATTGCAATCATTAATTCTTTCGCTGCCATGCATCGTCGTCTGCAAAATTTGTCGTCTGCTACAATATTCTTCGTTTTGTTTTCTTCCCATTCTTAAAAACAACCCACAAAACAATAAACAGTATCCTCCAATAGTTTGGGTCCTGGTGAGACGCCGGATAAATCGGTGTCTTATTTAGATCCAAACTGCCCAAATTAGACATATGCAGCGAAAACGTTTTTTATTTACCGTGCACTCATAGACTTTCATGTCTCACTCGCATGCAAACAAACTACATTTGTACTTGTTTTAATTGTGTCTCAATGTGCATGCCCGGTTCCGCATTTGGTCATAACATGTGTGCAAATTGCATTGTTGTTATTATTATTATTGATATTTTATTATTATCATCATTATCATGATGATCATTATCATTATTCCTTCAATCTTGGGGCTTATGCTTCGTACTTGGCACTAAATAAAAGCTAAAAAGGTCCCAATCTGCTTCCCCGTACTGTCAAACTTCCCTGTAACGAACACTAAATGGATGAATTGCATAGCACGTGATGTACCCATACGTTAACAATGTGATTCTCGGCCTTATGCGCTGCTGTTGTTCTGTTTAACCCATTCCATCATATTGACACCTTTTGACGCCACTGTAAAAGTCGCCTTTTGAAACCATTGTGATAATTAGAGCATTTGCTCCTAAGGAGCAAATGCTCTATTTATCTCAATGGTTTCAGAACTACACAATTCCAAAACTTTCCTTTCTCTTGTTAATGCTCCTTTTCGGTAGATTAAATGAAAATATGAAAGCAGAAAAAAGATTTTATGCAAGAACGGCGATAATATACGGATTCTATAGGACTGGTATGGTATGGTCTACTCTGTTTGTAATTGTGTGAAAACATGACTGTATCTTGTAAAAGGTTAAGATAACATCTAATGTATTGAACCAGAATTGGACAATTTCGGGGTGGTCATTGTAGAATAGATTTTATTTGAGTCGCCCACTGAGCGGTATTGACGTAACACACTTTCATTTGTAAATACCAGTGTACACTTCAATTTGAACCCCCCCCCCTTTCCCTGTTCAATATTCATGTAAGAAATAATGACAACATGACTATTTGTTAGCTGAATGATTACAGTGCAACATTAACACAGTAACTTTAGACCATGGCAGAAACTGTAGAATTAGATATATATTATTCTGTGAGCAATCAGAGCAGACCCTGATCAGACGGCTCCTATAGGAGCCGTCTGATCAGGGTCTACCATGTTCGCAAATGCGTGAAAAAGCGTATCTTTGAAGGAAAGGGTTAACTATAATCCATAATAATATTGTCTGAAGGTGTTAAACCGAATTGGATTCAAACTGTTTGTTTTTTAAATTTTGAATACAATTTCAATTTCAAGATAATCCTTCATTTTGAAACCTTAAGCAGACGATAATCGCAGCAGACGACATTCAAGGATATGTCAATTTGCTGTCAGTTACGAAACTGTAAATTACTATGCAAGCGTATCGGATCCAGATGTGACAGCGAATAACTCGGCGTCTCATCTGGATCCAAATGTTTGATGCTGTGATTATGTTGTTGTTGTAATATAAAAGGGGGGATGCAGCAGACGACAAGGTTTGCCGAAGAAAATATGTAGCAGCTAAAAGTTAATTATATAATAGCAAACCCGTTAGTTTTGAAAGTCTTAAAGTGTCGATCAATATAAAAATACGCACTAACCCCTTCGATTCTCAATTATTAGAATGGATTAGTCCATCTGTGTGTAACTGAAGGGTCTACTCAGTATGAAATGTGTAAACCTCTCTGAGAACTGTGAATGACAAACAGTGCATACCCTGATCAGAGGGCTCCTCTAGGAGCCCTCTGATCTGGGTCTACACTGTTTGCAAATAATAGCACGTGCGTGGCTGGGTTTGAAAGGGTTAATCGAAATTCAGGCAAGGGTATTGGGCCAACTCTATTTATACAACACATGCCACCACATCCAAGTCAATGGAGGGGTATGTTATCAGGTGCAAGAAAAAAACGATGTCACCTGATTAACTCAGTATCCCATATATATGTACGTCTTTTAATGCATTTGCAAACAGAGGAGACCCAGATCAGACGATACACATAGGAGCCGTCTGATCAGGAACTGTGCTATTTTTTATTGGATTAATTTACATATATCTAATTCTACAGTTTCTGCCATAGCCAAAAAAGTCATGTGTTCTTATGTCTTAATAAAACTTCTGCAAATAAATATTCATGACGTCATTAATTCTTAGATGAATATTCATGGAGTAAATGGCTAAATGTAAAATGAGTTGCAGGTTATTTTTAGTTTGCTGGAAAACTGTCTTTTTCCTTAATGGAAACCAGTACACTGTCATTCGCAAACCGTGTTAGAGCCAGATCAAATGTCTCTTAGAGGAGCCCTCTGGCCAGGATCTGAACTGTTTTGATATAATAAAGCAAGATTATGGGCTTGCTGGACATGAAAAGACACATCTTCGAGTTAGATGTTGGCCCTTGGCGACGGATTTTATATATTAACCTATATAAAGAGATTCCATTCAAGAAACATGGCGCCACATCTGGATCCAAACTGTTTACACTCTGTTGTACGTTTGAAGAAACCTATAAAATAATAAAAGAAAATAGAAGAAAAAATACAATTTGAGACCTGAAGCAGACGCCATTCTTTTGGCAGACGACAATTAACACGCAAAGTGTTAGCATGTTAGATAGTCAGTCGCACGTGATTACATTTCCCACACTCTGTTTTCTGTTTGCTCTATAACATCCAGGAACGGCCTGAGATCTGCTAAATCATTAATATAATTGCATTAAGATATCTTTATTTTTGGACTTTTACTTGGCCTATTTCAATAGACCTAGTCTAAACGTTATGCAGTACCCCCCCCCCCCACCCCCCTTCTCACCACCACCACACACATACACTTCCAAAGCCGATGCTCAACACAATATATTAACCCTTTCCTTCATATAAACGTGTTTTCACGCATTCGCAAACAGAGCTGACCCAGATCTGACGGCTCCTATAGGAGCCGTCTGATTAGGGTCTGCTCTGTTTGCTAGTGGAATTTGAAACATATGTTTCTTTAGTTTCTAAAATGGGTACAATGTTCTACCTTCCATATTCCATTATAACTATTTTGTCCATGACTATTCAGAAGGTATTTAACTTTGAAATAAACATAATTATATAACATGGAAGGGGTTAATTGTTTGAACCCTGAATTACCAAAGTGGAATAGTCCGTCAGCGTCTAACTATAGAGTCCATTCAGTATCAAAGACCTAAACATACTAGGGGAGTTTGAATGACAAATAGTACAGATCCTGATCAAAGGGCTCCTGTATGAGCCCTCTGATCTGGGTCTACGCTGTGTGCAAATGACAGTGCATGTGTGTCCTATAGGCTGAAATGGTTACTGCTTGTGTTAAAACCCTTTCCCTGTTCTATGTTTATTTCAAACAGTACCTACTGATTATTCATGGACAAAATATAGTTATAATGAAATATGGGAGATGGAGCATTGTAGCCGTTTTAGAAACTAAAGACACAGGTCTATCAAATTCTATTAGCAAACAGAGTAGATCCAGATCAGACGGCTCCTCTAGGGGCCGTCTGATCTGGATCTACTCTGTTTGCAAATGCGTGAAAACACGTTTGTATGAGGGAAAGGGTTGAGACGTGTTGCAGCTTAAATGTTATGCAAAAAATATCAAAGGACCAAAAGAAGCTTTCTACATAACTATCACGCAGCATTAAGCAAGTCACCTACCTAAAAAGTTGAATGAGTTCGACAATGATCTTTGATTTTTCCCTACGGAAAAAAATATTGAATATTCAATAACTTCCCTTTCAATTTCATTTTTTTTTCAAATGTTTGTTTGACTGTAACATCAAATCCATATAATTCCATAAGCACACAGAGTAGTTCCTGATCAGACAGCTCATACAGTCTACTCTGTTTGAATGATTTTTTTAAAAAAAATTGTTAGGCTTAGAAAACCTAGAGAACCTTAGAGAACAGAGTTTCTCCGGTTCTTTTAGATGTCCGGTGCAAAGCACTGACACATCGGAGCTCGATTTATAAAGTCTAATTCGAAGGACTTGGCCGAGCGGGGGATCGAACCCGGGACCCTTCTAATATACATGTATTACTCGCGATTATACATTGTTGCATATTCATATACAAAATATTGACGTCATGAATATTTTATTAGTTGAATTGTTATAATGTCATAAGAACGCATGGTTTTTGTTTGGTAGAAACGGTAGAATCAGGGTTCATGCTTATAAAACTTTTTAGTTGAGTCTGAGTTCTTTCTCAAGCTTTTGATTGGTCAGATTTGAGTTCTCAAGCTTTTGATTGGTCAGATTTGAGCCAAAGGCTCAAATATGACCAATCAAAAACTTGAGAACTCAAATCTGACTCAACTAAAAGTTTTATAAGCGTGGACCCTGATATATCATAATTTCATAAGCAAGCTGGGGAGACTCCCAAGGGAGGACCTTGTATAAAGGATTAATAATTTAATACAGGGTTGGTAAGGCAGGTGGTTGTTTAACATAGGGGAAAAGTTGTACACAAGGTACCCATGGCAGCTTTCTGCATTACTTGCGCATTGCAGAACAGAACAGAACAGATCCTTTATTTTCGTCGAAGTTTACATAAAAGTACCAACAAGTGAGTTTAGAGAGGAGAACATAAATCACAAAGAATAATACCAAACCTTAATAATATTAATGTCGTGTACTGAGCGTCTCGGATAACCGCGTCACCGAATCCCCGGAGACACTTGCCCGGCCCCACCAAACGAAACCCGAAACCCACCCAACAGCCCCAGGGCAGGAGACGAACCCCGAGGCCAAACCCCACCCGAACCCGACGACAGGCGCAAACCCCCAGTGCATAAAAGCAACCATCTGCTTTTACGAGGTCTATGCTTCCTCGTTAAGAGGTCTATATTTCGAAAGGCCATACTATATATTATAATGTATATGTATATAAATCTAGCAAAGTTAGATGGACAGATTGGTTTGAATTACAAAATCGACGGAATAGATTAAAATCTTACGTCGAAATGCTTACTAAAGAGATTTTGATGACTTTATTTATATTGTAAGGCCCATCTTAGCCCAGCCGCTCGTTCTCCTAAGTAGTAATAACATCGTTACCTAGAGTTTGACAAATGTAATTTATTGACATGTTAACCAGTGACATATTAAGATAGTGACAGCGTTTTAAAATAAGTAAAAAACTCGATACTACGAACACTTAAATACGCACCATAATTGATCTCTAACGCAGGTGGCAGCTTAATGCACGGTGAAACTCATACAGAAAGCTCCTCGAGGAGCTTTCTGTATGACTTTTACCCTGCATTAAGCTGCCACTTGCATGCAAAGACATAAATTCCTCATTACAAAAGTTTCGTAGTATCGAGTTTTTATTGACGTTTCTATCTGATCAGAGTCATCAGACGCCTTTTTTTTTAATTGAAGTTTCAATCTGATCAGAGTCATCAGACAACAAGTTACGCACAGTGCGTCGATTACTTAATTTTTTTCAACCTTGAAAACAACTTATATTTAGAATTGGAGCTGGCGACATTTTTGACACACATTATTTTGGTAGACGAAAATTATCACGAAAAAATCACGATGAAAATTGGGTAGGTAACGAGCCAGTGACATGGCCATGACTTACTTGCATATATGTGTCAACCATACTTAAGTTAATGTCCGGACATGTACATTCCATAGACACATTTTTCATCGCCTTTGCAAATAGAGCAGAACCAGATTAGACGGTCCCAGTAGGCGCCGTCTAGTCTTGGTTGGTCTGGTCTGCTTGCCTATGGAATTATATTAATTACACCATGGGCACACACTCTGTGTTCATATGCCATTGCAAATGAATTCATTAATATTCGTGACGTCATTGTGAATATTCATGAAGCAAAGGGTTAATCTTTCGCTGTCATATCGTTGTTGTCGTCTGCAAAATATGTTGTCAGCGTCAGTTTTCATCTGTCAATATTCTTCCTTTTTGTATCGAAAGGCAGATTCACAGTATCAACAGATTCTGATATAGATCATATGCCGAGTTTGGATACAGATCATATGCCGAGTTTTGATACAGATGAGTTGCCGAGTTTTGATACAGATGAGATGCCGAGTTACTCGAAGTTTCACCTGCATCCAAACGGTTTACTAATATGACCACACACTCGGCAAAGGCTTTTATAGGAGCCGTCTAATTATAATTTGATTTGTTTGCTTATGAAATATCATGTACAGTAAAAACCCCTCTAATGCGACCAGAAAAAGGGGCGAAATTCACAGTGGCAAAGGCACATAGGCTATTTTTAGATACAACCTCTTTGAATAAATCTACCGAAAAGGAGCATTAACTAGAGAAAAGGAATGTTTTTGAATTTTGTAGTTTGAAACCATTGTGATAAATAGAGCATTTGCTCCTATAGGAGCAAATGCTCTATTTATCACAATGGTTTCACAAACTGACTTTTACAGAGTCGTCAAAAGTCGTCAATATGAGGGAAATGGTTAAGCCGGTGCTAGGGGGCGTGAGTGGTGTTGCACTTTTAATTACTACTCATGAACAGAATTAATAAAACCGAGTCTGCAATTTTCTATTTTCGCATTGCTACTTCGATTTCGAAGGATCTCCCACTTTCAGATTTTATTTAATAAAAGCGATATCAAATCTGAAAAAAAGTGCGAATTATATTTTCTTGTTAATTGCGCCATTTTCCAAAAAAATAGTTCAAGCATTGATCACTGTTGTCCATGTGGCATCACGTTGGTTTTTGTGTGTTTTTTTACGCTGATGTTGACTGCATATATAGCAGGACTCATCAACATGCACATTTATTTGAATAACAATATATCCATGAAGTAAATATTTTACCAGTGCTACCTTTTATGGCTGTAATTATAGGTATTACGGGGGTATGTCTATCCTCATTGATATCAAAGCTATATTGTGAGACAGACACTCGTGTGAAAGTTGTACATATGTATGGCACACGCGTATCAAAAGGTTTAGAATGATTAGAATTCTAATCTGTCTGCAATAAAACTGGATTAACCCTTTCCTTGACAGTAACGCCTTTTAATGGCTCCTGTATGAACTGTCTCGTTAACTCATTCCCTCATATTGACGATTTTTGACGACCCTGTAAAAGTCACTTTGTGAAACCATTGTGATAAATAGAGCATTTGCTCCTATAGGAGCAAATGCCCTATTTATCACAATGGTTTCAAAGCACAAAATTCTAAAATTTTCCTTTTTTCTAGATATTGCTCCTTTTCGGTAGATTTATTCAAAGAGGTTGTATCTAAAAATTGCCTATGAGGTAACGGGTTAAGGTCTGCTCTGGTTGCATACAAAGGTCTGATTCTATAGTTTCTACCATGGTCAAATACTCCTGTATTTATACACAATTATAAAAAAAATCTGCTAATAGATATTCACGATGTTATTATTTCTTAAATAAATATTGTTGAGGGAAATGGTTAATGCATCATAAGTATACAAGTTGGTATATTCAAACATCAGTCATTTTATGCTTTAACCCATTTCCTCATAGGCTATTTTTAGATACAACCTCTTTGAATAAATCTACCGAAAAGGAGCATTAACTAGAGAAAAGGAATGTTTTTGAATTTTGTAGTTTGAAACCATTGTGATAAATAGAGCATTTGCTCCTATAGGAGCAAATGCTCTATTTATCACAATGGTTTCACAAACTGACTTTTACAGAGTCGTCAAAAGTCGTCAATATGAGGGAAATGGTTAAGCCGGTGCTAGGGGGCGTGAGTGGTGTTGCACTTTTAATTACTACTCATGAACAGAATTAATAAAACCGAGTCTGCAATTTTCTATTTTCGCATTGCTACTTCGATTTCGAAGGATCTCCCACTTTCAGATTTTATTTAATAAAAGCGATATCAAATCTGAAAAAAAGTGCGAATTATATTTTCTTGTTAATTGCGCCATTTTCCAAAAAAATAGTTCAAGCATTGATCACTGTTGTCCATGTGGCATCACGTTGGTTTTTGTGTGTTTTTTTACGCTGATGTTGACTGCATATATAGCAGGACTCATCAACATGCACATTTATTTGAATAACAATATATCCATGAAGTAAATATTTTACCAGTGCTACCTTTTATGGCTGTAATTATAGGTATTACGGGGGTATGTCTATCCTCATTGATATCAAAGCTATATTGTGAGACAGACACTCGTGTGAAAGTTGTACATATGTATGGCACACGCGTATCAAAAGGTTTAGAATGATTAGAATTCTAATCTGTCTGCAATAAAACTGGTTTAACCCTTTCCTTGACAGTAACGCCTTTTAATGGCTCCTGTATGAACTGTCTCGTTAACTCATTCCCTCATATTGACGATTTTTGACGACCCTGTAAAAGTCACTTTGTGAAACCATTGTGATAAATAGAGCATTTGCTCCTATAGGAGCAAATGCCCTATTTATCACAATGGTTTCAAAGCACAAAATTCTAAAATTTTCCTTTTTTCTAGATATTGCTCCTTTTCGGTAGATTTATTCAAAGAGGTTGTATCTAAAAATTGCCTATGAGGTAACGGGTTAAGGTCTGCTCTGGTTGCATACAAAGGTCTGATTCTATAGTTTCTACCATGGTCAAATACTCCTGTATTTATACACAATTATAAAAAAAATCTGCTAATAGATATTCACGATGTTATTATTTCTTAAATAAATATTGTTGAGGGAAATGGTTAATGCATCATAAGTATACAAGTTGGTATATTCAAACATCAGTCATTTTATGCTTTAACCCATTTCCTCATAGGCTATTTTTAGATACAACCTCTTTGAATAAATCTACCGAAAATGAGCATTAACTAGAGAAAAGGAAAAATTTTGAATTTTGTAGCTTGAAACCATTGTGATAAATAGAGCATTTGCTCCTTTAGGAGCAAATGCTCTATTTATCACAATGATTTCACGAAGTGATTTTTACAGAGTCGTCAAAAGTCGTCAATATGAGGGAATGGGTAAATCCTTATCCGGCTATGCGCGACCAGAGATGCACTTGCATACAGCTTGGATCCTGATCAGACAAAATTGCACCACATCCAGCTTTGGTTAGAGATTATTCTTCTTTTTACAGCGGTCAAAGAGTTAACCCTTTCACTGCCACGTGTTCTTATCAGCAACATTTGTTGTTCCCCCCGATTCTTGTTCAGTAATCTCTCTTGAATACTCTCCCATAAAAAAGTCTGGTCCTATTAGTCGGTTTCCTCTGGTCTTATCGTTGATCTCTTTGCACCGCAAAAGCACATCTGGCTTTAAATATCTCATATAAGAATTATCAAATGATTATGATATGTGTTATGTTCTCTTTTGATTATAGCTCTATTGAATTATTTAATGTTTAGAGTTAAAGGAAAATGATCTTTCTTTAAATTTCACAACCGCAACATCCCATTGAAACGCAAGAGAAATAACCGAGTAATCCAACTGAAAGCTACTTATCATTTGGTATACCTTTGTGTTAATCTACCAAGGGAGATAATTTGTAGCTGAACAATATCCCCCATTAATGCAATCACCGTAATTAACGCTTTTGATCCTGATAAGACGCCAAGTGACTCGCTCGACGTCTCATCTGGATCCAGATTGTTTGCAAATATGACTATAAAATCGCCCTTGGCAACGACGGTTGGTGTCTGAAAATGTCGACCGAACGTAATGAGGAACGATCTCTTATGATATTTCTGTATTGTTTTGTATGAAGAAGTTACTTACTTTCAACCCTTTACCAGATAGCGACGCCTGTTAGACGTCTTTGCAAACAACATAGACTCAGATCAGACGACTTTTGTAGCAACCGTCTGATCAGGATATGTTCCGTTGCCTTATTTATGCCATGATATTATTGCTATGTTCATATTCCAACATAGATATTCATCTGATTAATATTCATGATTACATAAATATTCGTCAGGTAAAGGGTTACATGTAATACTTTACTCCCAAAATACGTCTTTGTCAGTAGAGTATATCGAGATTAGACGACTCCTGTAGGAGCCGTTTGATCAGAGTCTTCTCTGTTTGTATATGATATAAACTAGATATCTCGAACTTCAAGGCCATACAAATTAGATAACAGAGGTTCGAGTCATTCGGTGTATAATGTAACCAATATCTCAAGTTCACATCTTAATACAGCTCTAAAGTAATGCTGAAAGCTCCCGTAGGAGCTTTCTGCATTTCTTTAAACCTGCATTAAGCTGTCACATCTGTTTCTAGATATGTGTAGTCATACATTTTAGAAAAAAAAAGTATTGTAAATATTAGAAGGACCGAACTTTTAGTTCGAGTTATGCGGAAGTTCGAGTTATCCGAGTTCAATATATCGAAGTTCAGACGTTCGAGTTATCCAGACGTTCGAGTTATCGCAGTTCAACTGTAATTCTACAGTTTCTGTTATGATATAACATTCTTTTGTTCATAGTACCGTTATAAAACTTCAGTTAATTCATATTCATGATATCATTATTTCACGCATGAATATTCATGGGGTAATGCGTTAATGACGTCAGTGTTTATTCAGTAAGTGGCCCTGTGCTCTGTGTTGTGAAAAATGACGTCAGCCACATATCCTAAAGATAGACGCGTGTGACGTAGCAACACGTATGCAAACACCTTAGATCTAGATTAGACAGCGAGTAACTCGGCGTCTTGTCAACATCCAAGCTGTTCGACATTCAGAGCGTACTAATTCTGTGAAAAAACGTTAACCCTTTTACCGCCTAAGTCGCATAAATGCACCAAGACAAATAGTGCAGTCCCAGATCAGACGCCGCCTTTTCAAGGCCTTTTCAAGGCGGCGTCTGATCACGGACTTCACTTTTTGTCTCAGTCTCTATTTCCATATAATTTTATGTGCTTTATTCCTTTGAAAATTGCATTTATTTATCTCATTTCTTTATTTTACCATATGATTTAACAAAATTCGATTGCAGATGACAATTGGAAATTTGGCGCCGAAAGGGTTAAGCAAATATGAATACAATTTGAACAGACAACACAAATCGCAGACGAAAATCTTGCAGACGACAATTGTCAGTCGTTCAAAGGATATAGTAGCGGTATCAAACTTTGTAATGGGTATAAATGTACATATGCAATCTCAAACTGGATAATAATGACCTCGAAATATCCATTTACAGTTGTAGTGTAAATTCTTCTTTACATATGTAATGTAATCTCTCCAAAGCCACCACATATTGAATGAAAATGGGAGTACAGCCAGTTCTCGTTACAGCGATTACATTCGTTCCAACAGAACGTTTCGTTGTATTGAACATGTCGTTGTAATGAATATTATGTTATAAAGTAAAACCGAGATCAACCAGACGTCAAATTCAGCATCATATCGACAAGTGGCAGCTTCATACAGGGTAAAAGTCATGCAGGGGAGCTTTCTGCATGGCTTTCATCCTGCATTAAGCAGCCACTTTCCTAAAAACATCTAAATTCTTCTTTACTAAAAGTTCGGTTTATAGAGAGTTTTACTATATATGTTCAATATAATGACTATTCCGTTATATCGAATGTCGTTACAACGAGTGTTCAATGTACAGTAAAACATTCTATAACGTCCACTAGATTGTGTTAATTAGTTGGTAGATCTATCTAGGGCAGGTGGTTGCTTAAAGCAAGGTCAAAGTAAAACAGAACAATCCTACAGGAATGTTCTGTTTTACTTTCACCTTGCTTTAAGAAGCCACCAGCCTTAAGCACAAAAATATTTGGTGAAATTTAGTTGCCGTTATAGAGAGATTTTATTGTATTTAGAAGCTAAATAAAGATTGCTTTATGCAGGGCGAACGTTAATCAGAAAGCTGCTTCCTGCATAGCTTTGGTCCTACATTAAGTTTCCACCTGCTTTAGTAACACAAAATTACATACTTTAGATGGTCTCCTTAGGGAGGTTTTACTGTATAAAGTAGGTCATAAAGTAGCCAGTTGGAGCAAGATTAAGTTTCCATTATATACTTATATTACAAAAGGCCATATTAAGTTTCTACTTATATGCACATACATATACATGTACATATACATGTATCAACATAATTATAACATATCAATAGTGTTACAAGCGAAGACCTAATGAATGTCACCTTGACCTGTCATATGAATGTCACCTTGACCTGTCATATGAATGTCAATATGAATATCACCTTGACATGTCATATGAATGTCACCTTGACCTGTCAGATTGTAATACAACAACACCTCTCTAGAGCGACCTGTTAATTAATGATTATTGTGTCCTTTAAAGTAGGTTGTAGCTAAATGCAGAATGAAAGTAAGGCAGAAAGCTCCTAGAGGAGCTTTCTGCATAACTTTCATCCTGCATTAAGCTACCACCAGTCTTAATTATTTAGAAATAGACATGTTTGTCGTGGTCATAATAGGGAGGTTTAACTTTAATTAGTAATCTGTAACACCATGTCTTTCACGAACACTTCTCTACAAAATTATGACGCAAAAGAACGAACACTTTTTCTGAACATGAAAATCACTTTTTTTTCAGCAGATGACACTTTTATGCATGATAAAGGCTGTGTCAAACCCTATCACCTAGGTAGAAATATAACGTGTGGCCAGAAATAGGCATATCACATAACAGTGATAAGCAAGTGTGTTAATTAGGTTATCGTCTGCTTGTTTTGCAAAAAAATGATACTTTGAAAATTCACGCATTTAACCCTTTCCCCGTTAAATATTCATGAAAGGAATAATGACATCATGAATATTTATTAGCTGAGTTTTTATGATGTACACATGTTTTCGTTCAGGTAGAAACTTTGGACTCAGATCTATATTAGGCCTACATCATAAGCAAACATAGCAGACCCTGATCAGACGGCTCCTATAGGAGCCGTCTGATCTGGGTCTACTCTGTTTGCAAATGCGTAAAAAGGCATATATATGAAGGAAAGGGTTAAATTGTTAAACCCCCCATCCGAGATAACGGAGGATGAAGAATATAAAAGTAGGTGCGAAAACTGCTTACTCAGTGATACAAAGAGGAATTTGGACTTGAGCAAAGTAGATTAAGATACAAGCGTTTTCAGTGAGTACGATTTCATTTATGATACAGTAAAACGTCTCTATCATGGCTATGCAAAATTAATTTTAATTCTTTACTCAATGAATATCCATGTAAGAAATAATGGCATAATGAATATAATTTTTATAATGACACATTTGGCCATTACAGAAACTGTAGAATCACATCTACATTACGTCATAAGCAAACAAAGAAGACCCTGATCAGACGGCTCCTACATGTGCCGTCTAATCTGGGTATACTCTGTTTGCAAAGGCTAAGAAATACGTATTTATGGAGAAAAGGGATTACCACATGATTTTAAAGTGGATAATTGCTTAATGCAGGACAAACGAAATGCAGAGCTTCTGTATTACTTTTCTTCTGCATTAAGCAGCTGTCTGTCTTTAAAGGCTACCTTCGTCCTTTCGGCGCGCCAAATTTCTAATTGTCGTCTGCAATCCAATTTTTGTTAAATCATTTGGTACAATAAGGAAATGAGATAAATAAATGCAAATTCAAAGGAGGAGATTGAGACAAAAAGTGAAGTCCCTGATCAGACGCCGCCTTGAAAAGGCGGCGTCTGATCTGGGATTGCACTATTTGTCGTGGTGCATTTATGCGACATCGGCAGTGAAAGGGTTAAACCTTTACTTTATCTGCATATGGAATAATATAGATTTTACGCTACAGTTTCCGCCATTGTCAAACTTGCCCTTTTTTCGTAATGCCATTATGAAAATTCAGCAAAGTTATGTCTCTGTTGTCATACTTTTTGTTTCATGAATATTCATTAGATAAAGGGTTATGTGATCACTATGGAGAAGTTCCGCTGTACATTTGCTCACAGTAGAACCTTTCTTAAGCGACCATCAAAAAAAGAGGTCTAAGTATGAGTCAGTAAGGCATGTGGTAGCTTAATGCAGGTAAAGAGTAATGCAGAAAGCTCCTACGGGAGCTTTCTGCATTACTTTTGCCCTGCATTCAGCAACTATTTGGTTTTTAAGACACATGTGTTCAATAAATAACTGGTCGCTAAGGACAGGTTTGGCTCTACTGTACTGTAGTATGTTTGCCCAACTCAGAACTGTCTTGCAGCTCTTGTTTTATAGATCATAATCTATATTTGAAGAAAAAATGAAATCTGACCAAGGTCCAGCTTTATGCTTATGTCATCGACAGGTGATACTGCAAAATGAAAGTACATGTTATGTCGAAATGTTTTCTGCATACCTTTAGACCTGCATTTGCAAACAGAGTAGACCTTGATCAGACATATTCTGAATGGGTATTTGATCAAGCATTCCTATAGGAGCAAATGCTCTATTTATCATAATGGTTTCACAAAGTGACATGTATAAAGTCGTCAAAAGTCGTCAATTTGTGGGAATGGGTTAATTGTATGTATAAAATTAATTACCAACTACGGTAAACCGATCTACTTTGACTTCTTTATTCATAAACACGTGTCTTTGAAATCAGCCGGTTGCTTAACCCACTCCCTCATAAACTTATGCTATTTTTAGACACAACACATTTGATTAATCTACTTAAAAGGAGCATTTACTAAGAAAAGGAAAATGTAAGATTTGTTTAGTTCTAAAACCACTGTGATAAATAGAGCATTTGCTCCTATGGAGCAAATGCTCTATTTATCATAGTGGTTTCAAAAAGTGGCTTTAACAGAGGCGTCAAAAAGGCGTCAATATGAGGGAATGAGTTAATGCAAAAACTCCAGCAGGAACTTCTTGCATTAAGCTATACCGTGTGCCGTAACCCATCACCTCGTTGGTTATTTTTAGACTCAACCTCTTTGAATAAGTCTACCGAAAAGGAGCATTTACTACAGAAAGGGAAACTTTTGGGGTTGTGTAAATCTATCACAGTGGTTTCAAAAGGTGACTTTTACTGAGGCGTCAAAAGGCGTCAATATGAAGGAATGGGTTAAGGTCCAGCATTAGATCTCGTTTGGGTGGTCGCTTTAGAGAGCGTAACTGTATCTTTTTGAAACCGAAAATAAGTCATCTTTGAGTGATTGATATGGATATTTGTAACTTCGTTTACCCAATTACCTCATAGGCTATTTTTAGACTCCGCTCTTTGAACAAATCTACTGAAAAGGCGCATTTAGTAGAAAAAAGGGAAATATTAGAAATGTGTAGTTTAGAAACCATTGTGATAAATAGAGTATTTGCTCCTATAGGAGCAAATGCTCTATTTATCACAATGGTTTCAAAAAGGGGCTTTTACAGAGGCGTCAAAAAGCGTCATTATAAGGGAATGGGTTAAATACGCTCGATATATTATTGTTTTGTGATCAGATGCTGTTGGAAGTGAAGACAGTTAAACGGGTTTCTTATTTAATTCTTTACACCATGAATATTCATGTAAAATATAATGCTTGTATGAATATTAATTAGCCTATTTTTAGAATGGCATATGAACAAGACCTTGTTTTACCACGACAGAAACTATTGAACCAGATCTATACAATTACATAAGCAAACAGGGCAGACCCTGATTAAACGGGTCCTACAGGAGCCGTCTGATCTGTGTCTACTCTGTTTGAAAAGGGGTTAACTCGTTAGCTCCCAGTGTCACATCTGTAATTACCCATGCAAATAGTTTGGATTCTGATTAGACTCCGATTAAATTATTTTAGGTCAGCTTGTTCCAGCATGCCACCACCTATAATATCGGCAAGTGGAAATAGAAATAAAATGACTTATAAACAACAAAGAATTAAGCCTGTCAAGGGTTGTAAAACAAACCATTGACTTTGTTTACTATCAGAATTTCATACTTCAACATTTAATTATTTCGCCACTAAATAAATTTCTTTTGATATGTTTGTTCAAATCGGAATTTTCTTCAGTTTCTTTTCTAAAACATAATCCAAGTGTCATACTATTCTGAATCTGATTGACATGTCGAGTTACTCGGCATCCAATCTGGATCCAAACTGTTTACAAAGCTAATATAATCATAGATTCGTGTGTGGTAGTAAAAATCCTTAACCTTCTATAGGGTGTTATAAGATTCTGTGTAACTGCGAAAGGAATGATTTGGATCCAGATCACGCTCCTAGAACCCATTCCTTCATACTGACGCATTTTTAAGCCCATTTCCTCATATTGACGCCTTTTGACACCTCTGTAAAATTCTCTTTTTGAAACCATTGTGATAAATAGAACATTTGCTCCATAGGAGCAAATGTTCTATTTAAAACAATGATTTGAAAACTACGCAAGTATTCTAAAAGTTCCTTTTTTCTATTAAATGCTCTAAAAGATGCTCATAATGAATGGGGTCAGACATGATTATTCATGGAGTAAAGGTTTGAATGTGATGGGTGGAATATAGGAGAATATAGGAGAATATAGGAGCATATAGGAGAACAGCGGAGAAAATAGGAGCATAGCGGAGAATATAGGAAAATATAGGAGAATAGAGGAGAATAGAGGAGAAGATAGGGGCATAGAGGAGAATATGATATTATGAGAATAGAGGAGAATATATATGAGAATAGAGGAACGTAGAGGAGAATATAGGAGCATATAGGAGAATAGAGAAGAATAGAGGAGATTATAGGAGAATATAGATACTATAGGAGGATAAGAGAATATAGGAGTATATAACACAGCAGAATATAGTAGAATATATGAGAATATAGCAGAATATAACAGACCTCTGTGATCTTCAATCGCGCCGGTACAGTAGAACTTGTCATAACCGGCCATTCAGCCATTGACAGTAGGAATCTTTAAAGCAAATGGTTGCTTAATGCAAGATAAAAGTTATACAGAAAGCTCCTATAGGAGATTTCTGCATTATTTTTTACCCCATTTAAGCAGCCACCTGCCTTAGAGATCCATAATTAGACCTCTTTTTAATGTCCATTTAACCATTTTCTCATATAAACGCATTTTCATGCATTTGCATATAGAGTAGACCCATATATAGGAGCCGTCTGGCCAGGGTCTGCTCTGTTTGCTTATGAGATTATAATAGATCCTACTCTTCAGTTTCTACAAATAAACAAAAAACCTGTATACATATGCCATTATACAAATTCGACTATTAAATATTCATGATGAAATTATTTCTGACATGAACATCAAACAGGAAAAGGGTTAAGATGGGTTATATTGTATTATGTCGTACAATCACGTGTCATGTTACAATTCTAAAAGTATACAGTAAACCTCTCTATAAAGGCCACTAAATTGTGTTAATTAGTTGGTATTTAGGACAGGTGGCTGCTTAAAGCAAGTTGAAATTAAAACAGAACGCTCCTATAGGAGCGTTCTGTTTTACTTTCACCTTTCTTTAAGCAGCCACCTGCTTTTAACACAAAATACTTGACGTAATTTAGTGGCCGTTATAGAGAGGTGTTACTGTATATCCAATTTGGTATAAATGCCTGTCAATATAATTAACTATTACCCCGCTATTCGAGACCTATCTCGCAAGATGCCGAGGAACAAGTCGGCGTATTACCAGGATCTAAGCATGTTTGACATCGAATTACATGTATACTGTTTTCTAATTTCAAAATATATAATAGTAAGTATATATTTTACAGTTTAATTTAGAACTGCTTTCTGGCAAACAGAGAAGACAACAATCGGACAGCCTTTAAGGGGCTATTTGATCAAGGTTTGATCTGTTTCCAAATGTATGATTTTCAAGTGGTGCGATATCATATGGCTATATTTAAAGGACATATGTAGACGTTTAATATCTATGTAAATAACTAGCTAGAATGTCGTAAAATTGTTTTGTCAGTCATCTTAATGTCTTTATTGAAATTGTATTAACCTCATGGACTTGTTAGTCTAAAGGTGAAAATAAAATTTGATCTTATCTTATCTTTGACTTTCGGTCGGTAGTGTCTCAAAAGCTGGATCGAATCTGCAAAATAGTCAAAAAGTACACAAGATCCGAATTTCAGAAGACGTTAATTTTTGGCATAGCATCGGTGTAAGGTTTAACCCTTGTGGCGCGGGACATTAGTCACTAATGACCTTTGCAAAGAGTGTAGACTCAGATGAAAGGGTTCCTTGAGGAGTTCTCTCATCAGGGTCTGTACTGTTTGTCATGTTACACTTTTCTTTAGAAAAAATCCCTAAATATTCACCATAAGCTCGACCTGTTTCAATTTCAGCATTGTAAGGGTTACGATATCGATTTGAGAACCATGAAAAGTTATCGGCTAATTAAAATTAACGGTCAAACAATGATGTTTACATATAAGTTTCTGTATATACTACGAAGCTTTTCTCCTGTAAACAAGCCTAGCTTCTTCAAAATGTACGCACATTTGGACAAACATGATTTTGCTTGAGTAAATGTACATGTCAAGTGTTCTATTTATTTTATACCTCCACTTGAACAGGGATTGTATATCATGGAGTGTTTACCTATATTCCACACGGGCAGATACGGAAGGGTATCGATTTTGGGGTGCACTAACCTGTTTCGATACGGAAGTAATTAGTTGGTTTCAATATTGGAATATTAAGTAATTGAAGCTAATGTCGATGAAATTGACCACCGCCATTTTTTGTGGTCACGTGTGTGGCCGTGTTTCAGTATAGTCTCTCTATACACCGATAACTCAAAACAAGTACAATGAAACCCCTCTAAATCAATCATCAAAAAGGGGCTATTTCTGGGTTTATATGCAGATGGTAGCTCACTGCTGAACTAAAGTAATGCAGAAAAACTCCCGCAAAGGCATGAAAAAGCGTTTATATGAAGGAAAAGGTTAAATCCCCAATATCTTTAACCCTTTACTCCATAAATACGGCCTTTTTACGCCTATGCAAACAGAGTAGACCCAGATCAGACGGCTCCTGCAGGAGCCGTCTGATCAGGGTCTGCTCTGTTTGCTTATGATATAATATAGATATGATTCTACAGTTTCCGCCATGGCGATAACATGGTTGTGCTCATAATAATCATGACGTCATTATTTCTTACTTGTATATTCATTGAGGAAATAGCATATTATACAGTAAAACCTCTCTATAACGGCCACTAAATTACATCAAGTAGTTTGTGTTAAAGGCAGGTGGCTGCTTAAAGCAAGGTGAAAGTAAAACAGAACGCTCCTATAGGAGCGTTCTGTTTTACTTTCACCTTGCTTTAAGCAGCCACCTGCCCTAAATACCAAATAATTAACACAATCTAGTTGTGCCCATTATAGAGAGGGTTTACTGTACTCATACGCCTGTCGAGTGGCCGTTTTAGAGAGGTTCTTCTGTATGTGTGTGTACAATAGAATCTGTCTTCAGCGGCCGTCAAAAAGAGAATTACTGGTCTGTAAGGCAGGTGGCAGCATAATTCAGTTCAAAAGTAATGCAGAAAGCTAGTACATGTATACGTGAGTACGTGTAAATGCATATCATTATTTCATATTAAGGCAAAGAAAGCACGTACGTGCGTCGGCCCATGCACGAACAGTGGATTTCGATCAATATCTCTTTAACTTGTACGCTGCTAGTGACGTATCTGTGATTAACTATGTAAACATTTTAATTTAGATAGTCCAACCAAACTATTTGATGCTTAATTATGCTCTTTTGAAACAGAATGGGAAAATATTCTATAGTGAAATTGAAGACAGGGTCTGGACGGGGTGGTGGGGTTGGGGGTTGAAGAATTACAGAAGAATCATTTTTATTATGCAAACATTCCGACACTGATAAATGGTGTCATTTTAACCCACACTCATTCACATTGGGGATTCCAGTCCTGTCATTCCTTCGTTGAGTATGCTAAATGAGGGAACCACAAGGGCCATGCTTTTACATGACATGATTTGGGGCCGAGCATACACATCCGCTTTGAAAGCTAGTCATTTGGTTATAAACTTCTCATTTTGAGTCTGAATTCTTATTCCAGTTTCAAATTGGTCTATGGAATTCCTTGAGCAAACAGAGCTGGCCCTGGGTCTACTCTGTTTGCAAATGCATAGAACGCGTATTTATGGAGTAAAGTGTTACCATTCTATTGGCTGCGTCGGGTCTTCTGTTATTTAGAATATGGTATGATTGACATATTGAAACAGACAACACGTTCATCCGCCATTGTACACTCTTACTGTATATACATACATACTTTCCTTGACATAATATCTCTGAAATTTACTTTAATGTGCCTGAGAAAAGAAATGAAGGGTGAAAAAAATGATGTGATATACAAAAGATAAAAAGTACATTTTTATCGTTTACAGTTTAACGAGCTGTGATGTAACAGGTCACTGGTTAGTGTACATTACCCAAATATTCTGGATGATCATGATATGGGCAAACATGTAATAAAAATAGCATAAACCCATATACCGGTATTCGCAACTACACTCGCAATTTCAAACAGCTTGGATCCTGGTGAGACGCCGAGTTAACTCGGGGTCTCATCAGGATCCAAGCTGTTTGACACCCGATCAATAGTTTTTCGAAAAGCTTGATCGAATCGGAAACTGACAAAAATTGCACGAGATCTAAATTTGAGCAGACTTTTTTTTACCGCAGGGTAAAAGTTGATGAAAGTTTTAAGCCTTTCCGTCATATAACCGTATTTTCACGCATCTGCAATCTGAGAAGACCCAGATCAGACGGCTCCTAGAGGAGTCGTTTGATAAGGTCTGCTCTGTTTGCCAATGGAATTTGAAAGATTTTTTTTTCACTTTATAAAATAGCTGCAATTTTCCACCTTCCATATTTCATAATCATGAATATTCAGTAGGTATTGGAAGTTGGAATAAACATAGAACAGGGAAAGGGTTACGCGTTAGCAGGTTTACGGGTGAATTTGGAAACGATTCAAATCCAAACGATGCTGTGAATGAATCGAGGTCTTATCATTATTCATACAATTTGACATTTTGATTTTGATTCTGTGAAGAGAAAAAATGCTGTTTTTTCGAATTATAGCGAACAGACATTTTTAAGCATACTAGTTTACTTAACAAGTTGTTTTGAACCCTTCTCCTGTAACTCATGTAAGCGGCGCCTGATCAAAGAGTTTTGATCCAGGTCAGACAAGTAATCGGAGTATCATCAGGATCCAATCTGTTTGACACGCAGTCAAAAGCTTTTTTCAAAAAGCTTGATCGAATCGGATGGACATGTAATTAGCAATTGCAACAGAACGAAGTTTAAAAGCAGACATGCCACAGGAAAAGAATTAATAGATATTCTTTTTATATAGGAATTCCTGCACACTGACAATAAAGGAGTCATTGTCACCTGTTAAAACACAGCAGCACCTCTCTAAAACGACCACTTTATTGGTTTATATTTTACGTCGTAAGAAGCAGGTGGTTGCCTAATGCAGGACAAAAGTAATGCAGAAAGCTTTCTGCATACATTTTATCCTACATTAAGTTACCATATGTCTTAAATAAAGAATTAGACATACCGTGTGTGGTCGCTTAAAATAACACTTTCCCGCGTATAAACGCCTGTTTACGCATTTGCAAACAGGGAAGACCAAGAACATGCGACTCCCGTGGGAGCCGTCTGATCAGGGTCTGCTCTGTCTGCTTAGAAAATTATAGTAGATCTAAATCTACAGTTTCTACAAATACAAAATAATCATGTGTACCTTTAAAATTATAAAAAAAATCAGAGATTTCAATCACTATACCATTATTTCTTACACGAATATTCAACAGGAAAAGGATTAAAGGGTTTGCATTCAGTAAAAGGTTGCTATCACACAGTTTAGCTGGTGTCCCTTCATTATCCATGGATAGGTTTGCTCGCTGGTGTATGTTTCATTTCCATGTCCATCTTTGTGTCTGATTGTTTGTCTGTCTACACCTTAGGCAGTTGCTCGTCAGTCTGCACCTTAAGCAGTTTTTTGTCTGTCTATACCTTAAGCAGCTGCATGTCTGTCTACACATTAAGCAGTTTCTCGTCAGTCTGCACCGTAAGCAGTTTTTTGTCTATCTTCACCTTAAGCAGTTGTTTGTCTGTCTACACCTTAATCAGCTGTTTGTCTGTCTGCAACTTAAGCATTATATTGTCTGTCCACACCTTATGAAGCTGTATGTCTGTCTACACCTTAAGCAGTTTCTCGTCAGTCTGCACCTTAAGCAGTTTTATGTTTGTCTTCACCTTAAGCAGTTGTTTGTCTGTCTACACCTTAAGCACCGGTTTGTCTGTCTACCCCTTAAGCAGTATAGTTTCTGTCCACACCTTAAGAAGCTGTATGTCTGTCTACACCTTAAGCAGTTGCTCGTCAATCTGCACCGTAAGCAGTGTTTTGTCTGTCTTCACCTTAAGCAGTTGTTTGTCTGTCTACACCTTAAGCAGCTGTTTGTCTGTCTACACCTTAAGCAGTATATTGTCTGTCCACACCTTAAGAAGCTGTATGTCTGTCTACACCTTAAGCAGTTGCTCGCCATTCTGCACCGTAAGCATGTTTTGTCTATCTACACCTTAGGCAGTTGTTTGTCTGTCTGCACATTAGGCAGTTGTTTTTCTATCTACGTCTTTAGGCAATTGTTTGTTTAAGTGGGATCGGGCACCTGAAATGAATTCCATAAATGAATATTAATGTATAAACCGTTTGAGAATACATGTATGTCGACGTTCATAGCAGAAGATGGGCCAGAGACAACCAAATCCCTTATCATTCTGTTAAATTGATGTCTGATTAACCCTTTACCGTATAGGCTATTTTTAGATCCAACCTCTTTGAATAAATCTACGGAAAAGGATCATTAACTAGAGAAAAGGATAATTTTAGAATATTGTAGTTTGAAACCTTTGTGATAAATAGAGCATTTGCTCCTATAGGAGCAAATGCTCTATTTATCACAATGGTTTCACAAAGTGACTTTTACAGAGTCGTCAAAAGTCGTCAATATGAGGGAATGGGTTAATCATTTACCACATGAATATACATGTCAGAAATAATTACTGCATGGATATCAATTAACTTCTTGTGTATACCGGCAGCATGAACAATGGACTTGTTATAATGGCAGAAGCTATAGAAATAGATCTACATGTATGTTATTTATTAGCTAGCAGAAAAGACCTGATCTGACGGCACCTACATGAGCCATTTGATCTGGGTCTACTCTGTTTGCAAAAGTGCCGAAAGGCAATTATAATCTCCATAAATACGCCTTTCTATGTCTTTGCAAACAGAGTGGACCCAGAGCAGAAGGTTCCTGGTGAAGCCGTCAAATCAGGGTCTTCTCTGTTTGCTTGTGATATGATATAGATTCTACACTTTCTGTAATGGCAATCAATGTCTGTGCCCATGTGCCAATGGATACTGATATCAATATTAATTAATATTCATGGTGATATTTTTTTCTTTTACATGAATATTTATGGAGCAAAGGGTTAGTCTCTGATCCGGGCTGTTTGATACTTACAGCCGAAGCGTTCAAACTACTGATCATGTGTCAAACAGCATAGATCCTAATGAGACAAAGGCACTTGCAGTCTCATCTAGTTTAACCCTTTCCTCCATAGGCTATTTTTAGACCAAACTTCTTTGAATGAATCTACCCAAAAGGAGCATTTATTAGAGAAAGGGAAAATGTTAGAATTGTATAGTATTGAAACCATTGTGGTAAATACAGCATTTGCTCCTATATATTGAAACCATTGTGATCAATAGAGCATTTGCTCCTGTAGGAGCAAATGCTCTATTTATCACAATGGTTTCAAGAGGTGACTATTACAGATGCGTAGAAAGGTGTATTTATGGAGGAAAGGGTTAATACTTTCCCTGTTGGTCATTCATGTAAGAAATGATGACATCGTGAATATTTATTATCTGAAATAATTATTGTGTACTGGCATATGTACACAGGATGCTTTAGAATTGATAGAAACTATGGAGTCCGATCTATTATAATTTCAAAAGCAAGCAGAGCAGACCCTGATCAGACGGCTACTACAGGAGCCTTCTGATCTGTGTCTACTCTGCTTGCAAAGGCGTGAGAATGGAAAAGGCGTTTTATGAAGTATAATGTTCAAACAGTTTGGAAATGTGTTGAAAAGCTGCCTTAATTAAACATGATATAGGTTAAATACAATTATTTGAGCTACAAGGTCACTAAAATGATTTTGTACATGTTTATGCAACATAATTATGATGACATGATGTTATGAAAAGATAATTTTTAACCCTTACCAGTCAGTGAAAAAAAAGAATGTCTGCTCAAATTTCGATCTTGTGCAATTTTGACTACTTCCGATTCGATTAAACTTTTGAGAACCTTTTGGCCGAGTGTCAAACAGCTTGGATCCTGATGAGACGCCGAGTTACTCGGCGTCTCATCTGGATCCAAGCTGTTTGCAAATGCGAGTTGGGTCGCAAGACAGGTTTGAATTTAAACTGATTACATCTCCGTATTATCAAACTAGGACAACTGATAAAAATCTCTCATTAATTCTTTTTACAACCACCAGCATTGCTTATGTTAACAGTTAATTCTGTTTGCATTGCTGTTGAATTAATTCACTTTAGCCAGGCCGCTTATATCCTTGACGATCAGAAAATGTCTTGTCGTGAAACGATTGTCTGTAATTTCTAAAGCATTCTCTGTGGTGGTGTGTGAAGTTAATCCAATATAAAGCAAGACAGATACGACACTTGTCTATTTCATCCCTTCAAACTATTTCGTTGCCACTTGACGTCTGCAAAAATGTGTCGTCTGCTTTAATTTCGAACTGATTTATGGCATAATGATGTACTCATACTGGACATTGCTGAACTGAATTTATCTATGCAGTTTGAAAGGTCCGTCCGATTTCAATACCAGTCATGTAAACTATAGTAAAATCCGTCTAAAGCAACCACTTAATTAATAAGCACGATTGTCTATAAAGGCAGGTGGCTGCTTAATGCAGGACGAAAGTAATGCAGAAAGCTCCTATAGAAGCGTTCTGCATTACTTTCGTCCTGCATAAAGCTACCACCTGTATTTAAGGTCTATAATTAATGGTTTCAAACTACAAATTCTAAGTTTTTCATTTTCTCTAGTTAATGCTCCTTTTCGGTAGATTTATTCAAAGAGGTTCGGTCTAAAAATAGCCTATGTGGTAATGGGTTAAAGAGTTGTTCTTTAGTGAAACACCTCTTTACTGCGGCATTTTAGAAAAGAGGAATTGAGAACTTCTTAGACAGATATATCTATAACCATTTCCCTGTTGAATATTCATGCAAGAATTAATGATTGGTTTGGTTTTTATCGGGCTTTACGTCGTTTTTACAGTATTTCAGTCATATCACGACATCCAGCTAAATACAGGTGACGTCATGAATATTTTCCAGCTAATTTTTGTAACGGCGCGTGTACACATATTTGGTATTGGTAAAAATTGTAGAGTCAGGTCTATTATAGTTTCATAAACAAACAGAGCAGACCCTGATTAGATTAGGGAAAGGATTAATGCAGGATGAAAGTCAGGCTCCCAAGCTCCCAAAACTTTTTTAACCCGTCATTAAAAACCACACTTGATCCTGAAATTATACCAGATCCAAGGTAAGGCCAATCATAGCGACTCGTAGAGACCAACCGAATTATCAGAGTTCTTAATAATGGTAGGTTATATTTATTTATGTCTATTTCTTCCAACTAAGGGCTAACTGGACGCCATAGAGAGAGGGGGGAACGGATACAGAGAAACCCGGGCGCGATGCCTTCTCTTATTATCGATAGAGTTTCTCTGGTTCTTTTAGATGCCCAGTGTGAAGCACTGATGCACCGGACATCGGTTGATAAAATACATGTATCTGATGGATTTGGTCCTGCGGGGGATCGAACCCAGGACCCCTGGTGTTCTAGTCGAGCGCGTTAACCACCCCACCACGTCCGACAGTCAGAGTACTGAATGAAGGGTCTCGAGTGTAAAACCTTTCTACAACGACCTCAATCAATGTCTATTTCCGGGTGTATTAGGCAGGCGATAGTATAATGTATGACAAATGTATTGATGAAAGCTCTGCAGTACTTTCGTCATGCATTAATCATGAAATTTCGTATTTATGATGCAAACCGTTGAACATCATTACAATGACATTTGTCATTAACATTCTATCTGTCGTGTCAATGTGCCCCATAGCACGTCAACCTTCCACAAGCAGCTCAAATCAGCTAACTTTCTTAACCCTTTCCTTCATATAAATATTAATCTAATTACTATCAATGATATGTCATTTTATCACTAACATTGCCTGTCTCAAGGTTAATATAACCATCACGTATATTTTACATAATGCGGCGTCTCATCAGGATCCAAACTGTTTGTCACCTTGGCCATATTTTTGCAAAGAAATGAGGGAACGTTTATTTTCAAGAATTGAAGCAGACGGCAATTGGTGCAGACGAAAAATTACTTAGCATGCGAAGAGTTAAACTATATACCAGTGACGTATCTTTTGTTTACCTTTGCAAACAGTTTGGATCCAGATGGGACGCCGAGTAACTCATCGTCTCATCCGGGTCCTGATCGCCTGATGCTATTACAACGTATTATATATTTCAAACAAATACAAACAATATTAATTTTGATAATTAAAAATTGAAGCAGACGACAAATTTTGCAAATGATGGCACGTGACACAGGTGCCATTCGCATGCTATGTATCAACAACAACAACCCAACCAAAAAAAATGATCTCTTTTTCGCGAACACTCCTGCTCTATATAAATAATTTATATAATTTTTTTTAATTTTTTTTGGTTTGGTCAAACTTATCTTTTGGCATGTTTTTGATACTTATGACATGTGATTAAAAAAAAGATTGTATTTGTGATGGAGTTGTACCGATATAATGGATATAGTCCCATTATTCACCCGCGTTTTAGACAATATCTATGTGTTCTAGTGTTCTGTATTTGTTCGCGATACCGGATTCATTTTTTTTTCTTGAAAAAGAAAACATCAACGGCGATGCAAATCATCATTAAGACAAATCTTCATAACATGGCCCAAGCTTTTAACCCTTTCGGCGCCAAATTTCTAGTTGTCGTCTGCAATCTGAGTTTGTCAAATCATTCAGTAAAATAGGGAAATGAGATAAATAAATGCAAATTTCAAAGGAATAAAGCACCGATATAGAAATAGAGATTGAGACAAAACGTGAAGTTCCTGATCAGACGCCGCCTTTTCAAGGCGGCGTCTGATCTGGGACTGCACTATTTGTCGTGGGGCATTTATTCGACATTGGCGGTGAAAGGGTTGAATAACACCCACAAAGAAACCTCTTAGGCTAACCTGGAATATTTCGTCCGCGTACTGTGGGCTTCGTCATCAGATTGGATGATTATACTCCCGGGGGCGGGGCGAGCGATGTTGACGTCGTATTCCACTCGTGTGACAGGTAGTGGCGTCCTCCGTCCCTGTTCATTTTGGGTTTGTGGGCTCTGATATACATTGCCTCTTTTATGTCTCTCTGAAACCATGAAGGTTCACGGTCAAGAATGCTCACTGTGTCCATTTTAATGGAATGTCCCCTTTGGTCTACAGTAAAACATCTCTAAACCGGAATTCTAGTAGAGAAGAATTTATGCAGGTAGTTGCTTAATGCAGGATGAAAGTCATGCAGAAAGCTCCTAGAGGAGCTTTCTGCATGACTTTCATCCTGCATTAAGTTACCATAGAGGAACTTTCTGCATGACTTTCATCCTGCATTAAGCTACCACCTCTCCAGGACCGGTTTAGAGGGATTTTACTGTACATACACTTGACGTGATATTTCGCTATTCCTAGAGCTCGGTCTCCCGTGCTCCGTGAATCTTGCCTTGAGTGTCCGTTCTGTCTCTTCTATGTACACATAGTACTGTTCACATTTGTTTCTTGTTTCCATGACATGGACCCACATAAGTGGTCTTTATTTCCTTTGTTTTTTGGGTGCACACACATTTATCTAAGTGTTCTTAACTTCTGGTCTGGTCTAAAGCTTACATATACCTCGGGTTTTTTTGAGAATGTGCCACAGTTAGGCCATGAGCCAGAGGCCCAAAATTTGGTCATCGGTACCATCTTTGGGGAATAATGCTATCAATGTTTTTTGGTAAGATATAAGTGTCTAGAATCAGAAAATATGTGATAGCAGTAAATCAGTGGTAGCTTTTTGTATTTTTTCACCAATTTAAACCCTATGGTAAAAATAGTGTTTTCTAAATCTAGCATTAAAGAAAAGACATCATTAAATTTCAAACTGATGTCTCTCTCTTGTTACACCCTGTATCTACTTCAAAATTGAAAGGCTTGTAGCTGTAGTTACATACATTTCATTTATGTTTTTATTTTTTTTCACAAAAAAGTGGTTTATATTATGTAAATCCTTGCTCATATGTACATGGAATTGTGTTTACATTCATATGTATTTTGCGGAAATTTCTCCGGAGTTTTGCATACCTTCATCATCTTTATAACTAGGCTCATAAAACTTCATGTGTATATTCACAGTAATGATGGCAATGAATTGACTTCAGACTAGAACCCTTACATCTAGCATCTCTTAATGCAAATTGTCAGAGTTATGTCCCTTTTAAAACTTCCATACACTCAAATTGTGCCAAAACTGAAATATCTTAAGAGTTAGCCCCATGAAAGTTCACCAGCATTTCACTATCATTATATCAACGACAAAATTAACGATGAGAACCCTTTGAGCCAGAACCCAGACATTGTTTAGGCTAAATTATGTCCCTTTATGAAAATTGTCCCTTTATAAAACTTGTCCCTTTATGAAACTTGTATGTAGCAGGTAAACTATAAATATCCGATCAACCACTCAGAACTAGCTTATTCATGATATACTCTTATATATTTATTATTCATCATAAGCATAACAACTTGATCTATAGGAAATGGATCCACTCCCCTCCTTCTTTATGATGATATTGTCTCTAATCAAGTATGCATTTTAGTGAGAGAAAAACAAACCAAAGTCCCGTAATTTTGCTTACTACACAATTCCCCATCTTCACATCAAGTTGTTTATCTGTGAAAGTTTCATGCATATATATGCTTTATAGTGAAGAAGTTGCTGTAACTCTGGATAAAATTATCAGAACAAACATTTCCTTCTTAATGGTAATTTTCATATCAAGGTTGTCAATTTGTGAAGGTTTGAAGCAAATCCCCCCATTTGTGTATGAGGAGATGGAAACATAAACGTTGCGAGACATACCGGGTATATAGGAGCATAAAATGGTGATTACCATATCAAGCATGCTTATACAGACATTCTGTTTTCACTTCAAGGTAATTTGGAGTAAAACGTATTTTGTCTGACCATCCGTTAGTTTGTCCATTGGTCAAGTTAAGGCCAGCATTTCAGTTACCTCAGTCGGTACAGCGTTTGCTTTCGGGCAGGACGTTGTGAGTTTGATCGCTGGTCGGGTCATACTAAAGACTTTCAAAATGGTACTAAGATGGACTGGTTGGCCCGATGTCAGGTAAATGTTACTGGATATGGGTTTCAGTTTTCAATTCTATACACTATACACGTTACAGAATCAATGAAATCAGAGTTGCTCCATCCAATACTGTCTCTAATGCATCTATTAGCACATGATGACAAAGGTCAAGGACTTAATAATCTTTCATCGGTACTGGTGATACATTTGGACAGCAAAGACAGAGTAGTGAAAATATATTAAAACATTGAGTTATCAGCAAGTAATGCAGAGTTTAGTCAGGTGTGTTCTGGTTAAAAGAAGCTTCAGAATGATGCATTGCACGACATTCGTTTGGATTCATAAAATGTGATATTTAGTATGGAGTTTTCAAAAGCAACAAACAATGACAAAACATGAGAGGGAACCTCCAAAACAAAGTTCAACAATCTGTTATCCATTTTGAAACATAATTGTTATAAAGGAATTCATGATATGCTAAACATAAGCAACAATAAAACATCAGTAAAAGTACAAAAATGAGTCATGCAGGAAACATCACATATAGAACAAACAGTCGCCCGAACAGCAACACAAGGAAACAGCAAATGTACATAACTATAAAAACATCAAGAGACGCACAAAGACAAAACAAACATACAATAGGGGGGATATGGAAGTACCGCCTTGGAACGGTCAGTGACAAAAGTCACTGGGGGGTTAAACCGGTTTATGGACGCCCAACCTCACACTTATTTCATCCCCACCCTAAAAGACAAACAGTGTAAATAAAATTGCAGAAGAATTTTACTAGTGTAAACAATGTCAAAGTACATGCTTATAATCGTGCTGCAATAGTAGATAGGATAAAGTTTGCTCAAACAGAAATTAATTATCAATGTGGTATAACATCTTTGGCCATGGAAGATTATATACATTATGTTTGAATTTTAAAGGGAAAATCAATCAAGAACTGTGGTGATGACATCGAAGTAGAGAATCTGGTCATCAGATGCTTAGCATAACGATTAAACAGGGTTCTAAGTAAATAGAGTCAACCATTGCATTGGCAATAGAAAGATACAGTAAACACTTTTAGTGACACAAAGAAGGTCTCGGCACTTAAGTACTAACTGGACGAAGTAGATGAGCGTCTGACCATACAACTGAAGTAGTGAATCAAGTTTTATAAGCTGGTCAGAGAACACAGAATACTTCGTAATGCATTTGGCTTTTCCTGCTGATACATACACCAGCGTCCCACTATATTAGAGATGCGGGACTGGAGCAATGACTCCATGACATCGGGAAGATTACCATCACTATTAAAGTATAAGTTCATGTGTAACTTTGCATTGGCACGCCCTTAATTATAATTGTAAGACAAGCACAGTGGGATTCCCAACCAGGAAAGAAAACCCCTAAGCAAAGTCCTTAAATTGGTTAGAAATATGAGATCTGCTTCAAATTGTTACATGAAGTGCAGCCATTTGTCTGTCTGTCTACTACATTCACCATAAATTTGTAGGTCATGTCAGACGAGACCTTTGCTGTGCGACGATGGAGTGCAATCTTCAACAACTATGCAGCGAATACTTTGCATAGCGCTCGTAAAAATACAAACGAACAGGCTGTAATTCAGAATCCAAATTGTCCAAATTATTGAATATTTATATGTGACTAAGATGATGTACTACGTACAAATCTGAATAAAATTATGTTCTGTTCTGTTCTGTTCATATCTTAGAGCTACCCTCATGTGCCAAGTGTAAAGCAAATGTGAAACTTGAATCATATCAACACTTTTGTAATAACCTTTGGGGCAATCCCTTTAACCTCAGTCTAATGGGAATTATGTTGAAGAAGACCTTACAGAACAATGATATGGTAATATTTTTCAGAGAAAACTTTTTCAGAGAAAGGACACTGATGATTTTTGATCACTTTTTAACTCAACTGCCTCTTGTTTTAATTTTAAACAACATGTCATTCAGATGTGCCATTCACAAGCCTACATATTAAAATCCTGATCATAAATGTAAAAATGTAATTGATCTGTCTTGTGTTGTAACCGTATTGGATACCTCCGTGCGACAATGAAATCACTTAAAGCATGTATGTTAGATTGACACAGATGTCCATCAAGAATGACCCATAGTTCATCTAGGAATATGTAATTGTGTACGAACCAATACGGTCACCCCGCCACATCCCATCTTACAAGCTACTAATTTACTTTGGGATAAAGTGGAAACTGGACCAATAAATAAATAATGATTAGGTTCAAATGAAACTAGAATTGTTTTTATACAAAAACTTATGCCCCCACCCCCGCGCGGACAAAGTATCCCATATACAATTTTCAAAGTCCTAGAACTCTTTAGAAAATCATCGAACCGGATCGGGAATAATATAAGCACAACTAGGCATAGCGCTGATCAATCCTATTAAGTTTCATGAAAATCCGACATGTCTTGGAGAAACCGCGAGGACAACAATTCAATGTAAAACAAGATGTGTTTGTGAAACACTATGCCCCCGACCTTTGATCCTGAAGGATGACCTTGACCTACCTTTGACCCATGGACTAGGTAGTTGAACGCGACACATCGTCTTTGTGTGGTGAATATTTGTGCCAGGTTATTTTGAAATCCATTCACAGATAAAAAAAAGTTATAGAAGGGACACTAAATTTGGGATGGACGGGTGGAAGGACGGATAGACAGACGGGAGGACGGACAATGCGATTACTGTATGCCCGTCGTTGTGATGGGGGCATACAAATCAAAGTCCCATAACTCTGCAGAAAATCATCGAACCGGAACAGGAATAAGATAAACACAACTAGGCATAGTGCTGATCAATCCTATGAAATTTCATGAAAATCTGATCAAAGGTTTGGAGAAACCGCACAGATTAAAATCGGACAGACGAGCGGACGGACGGAAGGCGGTGGGCAGCAGACATACGGATGGACAGACAGACGGACACCGCACACAAAAAATATGTCTCCCCAGTTTACTGGGGGAGGCATAACTAGCAGGTACATTGGTTACTAAAATAATAAGATTATTTTATTATCAAGTTTTAAGCAAACTTGTAGACATGGAAACTTGCGTCTATAAATGGACAGACAGGCAGACAGATGAATAGACGGACAGATAGATGGACGGACATATGGGGTGGACAGATGGAAGGACTTTCAGACTGACAACCTGATCCAGGTATACCATCATAATTTCGTTGTTGGGATATGATATACCAAATGTTGTAAATCTGAAATCCTTAGCTTTACTTTTCAATGATAATTTTGTCTCGAAATGCGGATATTGTATAGCATAATATAAAACGCAATAACACATTGAAAGCTACCATCGATGCAATGCTATCACATATTTTCTAACTCTATAGATGTATATGTTGTAAAAAATCACAATGAGAATTATTCCCCTGAGATGGTACCGACCAACCCTACTGGCTCATCGACTAAGTGGATCAGAAGTACCTTTCAGATACGGTACATGTATCGTCATTGAACTCTGCGACTTCCTCTGTCCGGTTCTTTCCGTTCATTCTTTGCTTTCGCTATGGATACATTTTTACCTTTTCCTAGTCCAACTACAGACCCTGTCGTACACGTGGGATAAGACGTTAACATCGCTCACTCCCTCTAGCGGTGTTAATCACCAGCAATCACACAGTCTGCTGACGAAGACCACAATAAGTGGACGAAAACTCCATATTTTAATTGAAAAGTTTAGCTCTTAATTATTATGATGCAACCACACATGCGTTTCCATCAGAATAGTTTGGATCCGGATGAGTTTCACCCACCACAGTAAGCCATATCATTTGCTTTCTGATTATATTTAGCCCTTGCCGTACTTTTGTTTGATTTATTTTTCGTCTGCCTTAGAGAAGACAGTAAATAATGGATGACGATGAACAAACGAGCTATGTTGTTACAAAATGACTTAGTGCTCGTGTCTTAGACTTTTCCCTGCCACATAACGTCGTCTGCAAAATTTGTCGTCTGTTAAAATTTTCATGGTTTAATTTTCTTTCATTTTCTTTTGAAACAACATAATTATTCACAGTATCGATTAATTTGAATCACGATTAGACAGCGAGAAGTATGCCTCTGTAATTTAAGTCACTTTATGAAACCATTTTTATAAATAGAGCATTTGCTCCTATATGAGCAAATGCTCTATTATAACAATGGTTTCAAAACTACACAATTCTAAAAGTTTCCTTTTCTCTAGTAAATGTTCCTTTTCGGTAGATTTATTCAAAGAGGTTGGGTCTAAAAATAGCATATGGAGGAAAGGGTTAAATACGTCATTCTACGGCTTACAAATAGAGTAGACCCAGATCAGACGGCTCCTGTATATAGGAGCTGTCTGATCAGGGTCTGCTCTGTTTGCTTATGACTTAATATAGATTTCATTCTACAGTTTCTGTCATGGCAAAATTTTCCTGTGTTCTTATGCCATTATGAAATTAATCAAATATAATTAATATTCATGATGTCATTATTTCTTACATGAATATTCATGGAGTAAAGGTTAAGCATTTATTGCCTCTATAAAGTGTATCATTCTTTAACTATTTCCCTGATACAGACGTATTTTCAAACCTTTTCAAACAGGGTAGACCCAGATCAGACGGTTGCTATAGTAACCTGATCAGGGTTAGCATTGTTTGTATATATGAAATTAAATCGATCTGATTCTGCAGTTTCTTCCATGGTCAATATTCACTATAGTTCATGGTGTCGTTATCAATCTTCGGCTAATTATATCCATAGAGATAATTTCTTACATGAATATTCATTAGGTGTACAGTTAATGCTAAACAGCATCTGAGTGTCAAACAGATCCATTAATATGGAACGCCATAGTTGTCTTAACCCTTTCCATCATAGGCTATTTTAGACCCAACCTGTTTGAAGAAATCTATCGAAAAGGAGCATTTACTAGAGAAAGGAAATATTTTAGAATTACATGTATGTAGTTTTGAAACCACTGTGATAAATAGAGCAAATGCTCTATTTATCACAATGGTTTAAAAAGTGACTTACAGAGACGTCAAAAGTTGTCAATATGAGGGAATGGGTTAACATGGACAGAATTGTGAGTTTAACGTAAAACGGTGTACATATTCAATTATATCATGTTCATTTTTATTACATGATGACAATATACGTTGTGCACTTGTCAATATACGTTGTGCATTTGTCAATATACGATGTGCATTTGTCAATATACACTGTTCAGATCAAACTGGTTCTCTGTTTGCAAAGGTGACAAAACGACTTCTCAATGGGATACGGGAATGGGGAATACTATTCACAAAAGGATTGTGCAATAACCAACAATTAGACCTTAGTCAGGGTTGTCATTATAGTACAGAAAGGTTATAATTTATAACGATTATTTTAGTCAAAATACAATAAAGTTTCGATAATACGACCACCAAATTAAAAGAAGTCGAATTTTAGAGTTTTAAAACAGGTGGAAGCTAATGCAGGGCAAATGTGATACAGAAAGCTCCTTTAGGAGATTCTTTCTGTGTCATATTTGCCCTGCATTAAACATCTACTCCTTGAATATTTATGTAAGGAAAATGACATCATGAATATGAATCAAATTATTTCTTTAAAATGGTACATGCACATAATAATTATTGGTCATAGCAGAAACTGTAGAATATCTATATTATATCATAAGCATATTTTTACATTTTTAACCCCCCTCTTGCTGAATATTCATGTATGCAATAATGACGTCATGAATATTAATAAGATTATATTTTATAATGGCATATGAACGCGTGACATTTTGGCTCAGGAAGAAGCTGTAGAATCAGATATATATTACACCATAAGCAAACAGAACAGACCCTGATCAGACGGCTCCCATAGGAGCCGTCTGATCTAGGTCTACTCTGTTTGCAGATGCGTCAAAATGCGCTTACATAAGGGAAATGGTTAAAACACATTCCTCTTTTACCCGTGGCATGTTGTAGAATTGCATATATCTTCACTGTCTACATGTATCACTGTTGTGGAGTACACTGGTTGCATACTCAACTTGTAAATAGTGCAGATCCTGATGAGACAGCTCCCGCAGGAGCTGTCTCATTAGGGTCTTCATTATTTACAGGTAGGTGTAATGACGTAAACAGCAATAGAACGGTTAATGACGATCTTCCATATTTACCCTAAGTATTAGGACTGACTAACTTAGGCGAACAGTGCAGACCCAGGTCATACCGATCCTTCGTTTGCAAAGGTGACACAAAGACATTTTCTATGGTATACGTGATCGAGGAATACTATTCACAAAAGGATTGTGCAATAACCAATAATTAGACCTTAGTCATGGTTGTCATTCCAGTACAGAAAGGTTATAATGTATAATGATTATTACAGTCAAAATGCAATAATGTCTCGCTAGTACGACCACTTGATATAAGTCGAATTCTAGGTTTTTAAAAATAGGCGGTAGCTTAATGCAGAACAAAAGTAATACAGAAAACTCCTGTAGGAGCTTTCTGTATCACATTTGCTCTGCATTTAGCAACTACGTGCATGCTTTTACAGTCCCATATGTTTGTAAATCACGTGGTCGCTTTTAGTGAGCCTCTTCTGTACTATAAAAGGCAAGCCCTTCTCTACTGTACGAAACGGTCTTATCTAACACGTAAGCTTCTTGTATTGCTATGAGCAGTTGCAATATTGCTAAACAACATTGTAATTTAAATCTCTAAATGCGGTTACCTAATTTGAATTGACTGTCATTTGCTAACATATTGAGATAAGGCGTCGAGAATCATTCTGTATCTCAAGCTCTAACATCTTACATTCGAACTCTAGTATCTTAATCCTTCAACTCGTGAATATTCATGTAAGAAATAATGACATCGTATTTTTTATAATGGCATATGAACATGGGATATTTTGGCCATGGCAGAAATTGTAGAATCATATCTATATTTTTTCATAAGCAAACAGAGCAGACCCTTGTCAGATGGCTCCTATAGGAACCGTCTGATCTGGGTCTACTCTGTTTGTAAAAACGTCAAAATGCGTCTCAAAACGACTTCGTGAATTCCATAATAGTATGAAATGAAAACATCGATATCTCGAACTCGAGTCATCCGATTTCTAATCTGAACAATATGTCAAGTTCACAGCTTAATGCAAGTCTAAAGTAATGCTGAAAGTTCATGTAAGGAGCTTTCAGCATTACTTTCGACCTGCATTAAGCTGTCACATATGTAGCGATATATTTTAGAATACGTTTGAAAGGACCGAACTTTTACCTCGAGTTATCTCGAAGTTCGAGTTATCCGAGTTCTAGATAACAAAGTTCAACTGCTCTGGATTTTTACCTTTAGCCTGCAGAATAAAGAATTGTTAGTATTGTTAGTAGAAAAAGTCGCCTCGTTAGTTTTCAGAATTCATTTATCTTGAATTTCTTTTCAGAAACACTATCAGAGTGTCAAACAGTTTGGATCCTGCATGATGAGACGCCGAGTTACTCGGCGTCTCATCAGGATCCAAACTGTTTGCATAGGTAATCACATATGCGACATTGGCAGCAAAGAGTTAACGTGTACATGTATTAGAGAACAAACAAAACAAAAAAAACTTTAATCTTGAAACTGATTTCATCATGCATGTTTGTCTGTGCAAATGATAGACAAGCTGGTTGAAGTAAGTGGGTTTGTTATAGAAACAGAGATATTTTATAAGTTCACATAAACATTACCGCCATGTCAAACTCTCAGGGAAAGTCAAACACTGCGATATGGACAGACACGGGGACATTGGAGTACTGTGGCATCTCTCCCCAACGGACAATCAAAATATCTCTCGTTAACCCTTTCGCTGCCAATGCCGGATCTGTGATTACCTATGCAATCAGTTTGGATCCAGATGAGACGCCGAGTAACTCGGCGTCTCATCAGGATCCAAACTGTTTGCTTCTGTTACTATGTTTTTGAAACAAAAATGAAGAAAATCAAAAGAATGAAAATTTGTAGCTTACGACAAAGTTAGCAGACGACAGAGTTTGGCAGCGAAAGGGTTAATCCCCTACACCATGAATATTCATGTAAGAAGTAATGACGTCATGAATATCAATTGCATTATTTTGTATAATGGCTTATGAAAGGAGATTTTTTTGGCCATGGCAGAAACTGTAGAATCAGATCTATATAATCCCATTTATAAGCAAATAGAGTAGATCTAAAGGAGCCGTCTGATCTGGGTCTGCTCTATTTGCAAATGCGTAGAAATGCGTGTTTATGGAGTAAACGGTTAACTGCATGCACTCTGAGCAATTGTCGTATGCAAACATTTTCGTCTGCTTCAATTCTAAAAATACACATTTTCTTTCTAGTTTATGTCATCCTAAAACTTCTTTTGTTCATATTGTTACTATAAATAAATCAGTTGATTAATATTCATGATGTCATTATTTATTGTCTGAATATTTATTGCGAAAGTGTTAACCCTTTACTCCATAAATATGCCTTCCTATGCCTTTCTATTCCTTTGCAAACAGAGAAGACCAAGTTCAGACGGCTCCTACAAGAACCGTCTGATCAGGGTCTGCTCTGTTTGCTAATTATAAAATATAGATACAATCTACAGTTTCTAACATGACCAAAATTAATGTGTCCATGAGCTATTGTAAAAAATCATCTAATTAATATTCATGATGTCATTATTTTTACACGAATATTCATGAAGTAAAGTGTTAACCATTTCCCTTATGTAAACGCATTTTGACGCATCTGCAAACAGAGTAGACCCAGATCAGACGGCTCCTATAGGAGCCGTCTGACCAGGGTCTGCTCTGTTTGCTTATGGTGTAATAAAGATCTGATTCTACAGCTTCTGTCTGAGCCAAATGTCCTGTGTTCATATGCCATTATAAAAATAATCTTATTAATATTCATGACGTCATTATTTCCTACATGAATATTCATCAGGGAAATGGTTAAGAGAGGTTCTACTGTGATTCATGGGAAGAGTGTCAAGACTGATATCAAGTACCTTGGAAACTGGAGACAGCCATCTGCGTCCGTCCCCAGAACAATGAGACTGTACGATAGAAGAAAGATTTACGACGGTACCGAAGAAATTAATGTGTAACCCTTTCCTTCATATAAACGTGTTTTCACGCATTTGCAAACAGAGTAGACCCAGATCAGACAGCTCCTATAGGAGCCGTCTTTATCAGGGTCTGCTCTGTTTGCTAATAGGATTTGAAAGATCCGTTTGTTTACTTTCTAAAATGGCTACAATGTTCCACCTTCCATATTTTATCATAACTATATTGTCAATGGATATTCAGTATAGGTATTGGATTTTGAACAGAACAGGGAAAGGGTTAACTATTTTAATGCTGTATTTTCAGAGTGGAATAGCCTATCAGTGTTTAACTAAACAGTATACTGAGTATGAAAGGCTTAAACTTCCTACAGGAGTTTCATTGACAAACAGTGTAAACCCTGAATTGAGGGCGCCTATAGGGTGTCTAGATCTACACTGTTTACAAATGACAATAAAAGTGTCTCGCGTTCAAAGGATTGACTCCTTCGCTGTCAAATATTTTCTTCTGATAAAATGTCATCTACTACCAATTTCAGTGTTGAATCATCCCCTTTTGTTTCTTTAAAAAAAACACCACATTCTCATTAACAAGAAATTTTGATCTTGAGGAGACGCCAAGTTACTCGGCGTCTCATCTGGATTCAAACTACACTAAAAACTCGATACTACGAACACTCAAATGCGTACCATTATTGATCTTTAACACAGGTGGCAGCTTAATGTAAGGTAAAAGTCGTGCAGAAAGCTCCTAGAAAGGACCTTTCTGCATGACTTTCACAATGCATACAAAGCTGACACCTGCCTAACCAGACATAAATTCTTCATTACTAAAAGGTTCGTAGTATCGAGTTTTTACTGTACATATATTTACAAAGGCAACCACAGGTTCGTCATTGGCAGCAAAAGATTTAACCCTTCCCCTGTTGCATAATAATGTAAGACATTGAAATCATGGGTATTACAATTGAACATCGATATCTCGAACTTCTAGGGACCATACAAATTAGTTCGAGATAACAGAAGTTCGAGTCATCCGATTTCTGACCTGGACACTTTCGTAAGTTCACAGTTTGGTGCAGGGCTAAAGTAATGCTGAAAGCTCCTGTAGGAGCTTTCAGCATTACTTTAGACTTGCAATTAAGCTGTCACATCTGGATCCAATCTATTTGCGAATGCGAATCACACCGGGGTTAGAGGAGGGGAAGGTTTAATATCTTTTGATCCGGTTGGTGCACTGTAGGCTTTTGCTCAGAACGGACTGACTGTTGTGCATCTGGGCGGTAACAAAGTATATACAGATCTTATATTATCTGCTGGGGGTAAACTTTTATTAAATTTTTGTTGTACGTGTACAGCGACTTCAATTTTAATTATAAACCTAGAGGATGTCTAGATGACAAGTTAAACATTTATCAGTGATCCAGATTAGATGCGTAAATTTAAATATTTTCAAGAATAATTTTAAGTTAAAACCTTATGTTGTGACCACTCTTTAGAATCGCCACGATCGGTATTTTGATAAGAATTTTATAAGGAAACCATCTTTATCACATAATCTGCCGTGTTGGAGTGCCGAAACAGAGTACCGTAAATCGCGGAAATGCACTAGTGCATTTTTATGCAAATTAGCAGTTTCAGACTCCGGCCGATAATAAATATTAAAGAGAATACGGGGAACCAATGCATGGCCCCGTTTAATCGTTAGCCAATCATAATGCTCATTTAATTGTTAGTTAATGCTCCATGAGCATCGTCCGTTGTATTGTTTTCATGAATAATAATAATAATAATAATAATAATAATAATAAAAATAAAATAATAATAATAATAAATAAATAAACTCGTTTACTATATTGTAGTATTATAGTAAACTCGTTTCATAAAAACAAGTTGTAACGAACACTCATGTAAAATCTCTATTTAACCCTTTCCCTTATGTAAACGCATTTTCGCGCATCTGCAAACAGAGTAGACCCAGATCAGACGGCTCCTATAGGAGCCGTCTGATCAGGGTCTGCTCTGTTTGCTTTTGATTTAATATAGATCTGATTCTACAGCTTCTGCCTGAGCCAAAATGTTCTGTGTTCATATGCCATTATAAAAATATTCTTATTGATATTCATGACGTCATTATTTCTTACATGAATATGTAACAGGGAAAGGTTTAAAGAACCTGACATAACACAGAGTTGGGTCGGCGGGCTGTCAATCATGAATTTACCCATTACGCATGCATGTCCTACTCATTCAAACCGCTCCCATAACCTGGACAAAACCGAAAAAATGCGGATTATATTTTTTTCTAAATTTAAGCCGAAATGCAGCTCTCCTATTGGCTAACACAATAGGGTAAATGGTTATATATTTTGACCCTGTTGGTGCACTGTAGGCTTTTGCTCATGACGGACTGATTGCTGTGCACCTGAGTTAATAAAGAATATACGGACATTATATCTGCTATAGGGGTAAACTAATTTATTTATTTGTTTATTTTCACGTGTACAAAAACTTCAGAGGTCTAGTTGTGAAGACTATTTAATCATTTACCAGTGCTCCAGATAACATACGTAAATTTAATTATGTTCAAGAATAATTTATTTATTTCTCCACCAAACCTTATGTTGTGACCACTCTTTAGAGTCGTTACGATCGGTCTCTTTATAAGAGGTGTTTTTTTTTCAATACATGGAAACCATTTTTAAAGAACCTGGCATAAAATAGGATTGGGTCGGCGGACTGCCAATCATGAATTTACCCACTGCGCATGCCCAACTTATTCAAACAGTTCTCATAACCTGAACAAAACCGAAAAACGTGGAATATATTTTTTGTTCTAAATCTAGCCGAAATGGAGCTCTGCTATTGGCTAACAAAGTAGGGTAAAGGATAATATATTTTTACCCTGTTGGTGGTATGTAGGCTTTTGCTCGTGACAGATTGATTGTTGTGTATCAGGGTGGAAACAAAGTATAAAACGGAGGGTGGAAACAAAGTATAAAACGGATATTGTATTCATTTTGGGGGGTGGGGGTGGGGGTTGGGGGGTTGGGGGGGGGGGGGGTTAAACTAATTTATTCATTTGCATATTTTTACGTGTACAAAGACTTCAACATTAATTATGAGGGGATGAGAAAATTATTCGACCATTTACATCATAAACACGCATTTTAACGCCACTGCAAACGGAGTAGACCCAGATCAGACGGCTTAACTCGGGGTTTGAGCTACCCTGTCTCTCAACTGGGTCTTCACTGTTCGCATATATACTTACAGTTTCGCTAGTGATCGTGACAGACAACAATTTCTTGATTGTATGAGAACATATTGATTGAACCATTTACCATTATACCGCTAACCGCGACTTGACTTGCATTTGCAAACAGCTTGGATCCAGATGAGACGCCGAGTAACTAGGCGTCTCATCTGGATCCAAGCTGTTTGGCACTCGGTCAGTAGTTTCTCAAACGCTTGATCAAATCGAAAGTAGTAAAAATGGCATCAGATTCAAATTTGAGCAGACATTATTTTTCCACAGCAGAATAACGGTTAAAGCTTTGTTAACTCTTTGCACGCTAAGTAATTTTCGTCTGCAACAATCGTCGTCTTCTTAAATTCATAAAATAAACTTTCTTTCATTTTTTTTTCAAAAGTATGGTCAATATGTCAAACAGTTTGGATCCTGATGAGACGCCGCATGAAGCGGCGTCTCATCTGGATCCAAACTGTTTGCATCTATAGGTAATCACAGTTTTGCCGCTAGCGTGCAAAGAGAGTAAAGGATAGATGTCTTCATTTAGACGTTGCGCCATAAACTTGCATTTTGCCCACGCTTAGTTTGACGTTTCAAGGAAATTATTTTGCTGCCACGTACTGTCGTCTGCAAAATTTCTCGCCTGCTAGATTTTTAATTTTGGATTTTCTTCCACTTTCTTTCAAAATCATAATCATAATATCAAACAGTTTGGATCCTGATCAGACACCAAGTCGCTCGGCGTCTCGTCTGGGTCACAACTACCCGCCATTGTGACCACTGATTCGCAAACGACAGCGAAATAGTTAAATTGTAATTACAAAACTCCCGCATCTTGTACAAATTTATAGCATCATAAAAACATTTTAGACCGCCTGTGTTTTTTTCTAAGAAAATGTCAAGGTATTGTCATAGTGAAGTTACTGTTGTGCGAAGTATGTTTACTGCTTTTGTCTTTTACCTGTTAGTGACGCATTTTCACGTATTTACAAATAGAGAGTCTACTCTGTTCGCTTCTTGAATAATATAGAACTGGTTCTAAAAGTTCGGCCATGGTTAACCCTGCCCCTGTTGTATATTCATGTAAGAAATAATGACGTCATGAATATTAATTAGGCCCAGACAGAAGCTGTAGAATCAGATCTATATATAATACCATAAGCAAACAGAGTAGACCCAGATCAGACGGCTCAAATAGAAGCCGTCTGATCTGGGTCTACCCTGTTTGCAGATGCGTAAAAATGCGCTTACATAAGGGAAAAGGTTAAAAGTACATTTGATCGCAGATATTTAATTCAAATAATCTAATTAATGATGTCATTATGTCTTACATAAAATATTTACCAGGTAACGAGTTAATTAACTTACCCCCTTCTCCACGTCCTGAACATAGCGTGCCAGCAGATTCTCTCCTTTGTTCTCCCAAAGTGTCTAGTAACTATAAGCCTCTTATATGGATATAATTATACAATTGAACTTCAATATTTCGAACTCGGATAACTCGAACTTCGCGATAACTCGAACAAAACGTTTAGTCGAAATTCAGTCAAATTAATAAATTTAGAAAATTAGTCAAATTTAAACTTCGAAATAAAAGAAGTTCGAGTCATCAGTTTTTTAATCTGAACAATTTCTCAAGTTCACTGCTTCATGCAGATCTACGTTCGATCTGTGTTAAGCTGTCACGTGCGTTTCTAGATATGCGTAGTGATACATTTTGAAATAGTTGTATACAGTTGAACTTCGATATCTCGAACTCGGAGAACTCGAACTTCGCGATAACTCGAACAAAACGTTCAGTCCTTTCAAAACTTACAATACAGAATTGCTCTAAAATGTATCTCTACAGATATCTAGAAACACATATGACAGCTTAATACAGGTCTAAAGTAATGCTGAAAGCATTGTTTCAGCATTGCTTTAGACCTGTATTGTTCAGATTAGAAATCGGATGACTCGAACTTCTGTTTTCTCGAACTAATCTGTATGGTCCTTTGAAGTTCGAGTTATCGAAGTTCAACTGTACTTGAAAGTTTAGAAGGACAGAACAATAACTTCGAGCTATCCGACACTCTTCAGACTATGTAGCAATTTCTTCTCTTTCTTCCCTCACATACATCGAAATACATGTTCAGATGTCTCGTCATGGGTTATCTTTCTGATCTGGGTCTTCACTGTTTGCAGTGTCATCGGAACTCAAATAGCAGTCTATGGTTGAAATATCAGTTGACATCTGATGACCATTATGCTTGTATGCACTGCAGATATTGATTATTGTTACCATGAAGACGTTTGGCACAATGTGATTTGTGATTGGTTAACTCTTTCGCTGTCAATGCCGTGATTACCTTTGCAAACTGTTTGGATCCAGATGAGACGTCGAGTCACTCGGCGTCTCATCAGGATCCAAACTGTTTGTTACTGTAGTAATGATTTTTTTTAAGAAACTAGGAAAAAATAAACAAACGTAATTTATAGCAGACGACAAATGTTGCAGACGACACTATTTGACAGCGCAGAGTTAAATGTCGTCATCGATGTTGGGGGCCTGGAATACCCTTATATCAATACCAAAATTAATGTCGCGATGACATTTAAAACTTATCACACTACAAAATGTGTCGTCTGCTTAACCCATTACCTCATAGGCTATTTTAGACACAACCTCTTTGAACAAACCTACCGAAAAGGAGCATTAACTAGAGAAAAGGAACATTTTAGATTTGTTTAGTTTGAAACCATTGTGATAAATAGAGCATTTGCTCCTATAGGAGCAAATGCTCTATTTATCACAATGGTTTCACAAAGTGGCTTTTACAGAGTCGCCAAAAGTCGTCAATATTAGGGAATGGGTTAAACTCTGAACGGCTGTTTTATTGACCATTAACCTGATGAATATACATGTATGAAATAAAGACATCATGAATATTTATTAGCTATTTTTTAAAAAAAAAAAAAAGGTATATGCACACATGACTTTTTGCCTGCAGAAACTATAAAATCAGATCTAGATCATTCCATAAGCAAACAGAGCAGATCCTGATCAAACTGCTCCTACAGTCTGATCTGGGTCTGCAGTGTTTACAAACGTGTTTTTGTCAGTCAAAAATTAATCAAATGAGTATTACGGAATTGTTTCATGTGCTTGATCTGTCAGAGAAGGTTTGTCACAGTAATACTAGAAATGTTATGCATTTTAACCCTTTCCCTCATATAAACGTGTTTTCACGCATCTGCAAACAGAGTAGACCCAGATCAGACGGCGCCTATAGGAGCCGTCTGATCTGGGTCTGCTCTGTTTGCTAATGGAATTTGATAGATTTGTTTCTTTAGTTTCTATAATTGCTAGACCGTTCCATCTTCTACTTTTCATTATAACTATTTTGTCCATGACTATTGAGTAGGTACAAATGTATTGGAATTTGTAATAAACACAGAACAAGGAAATGGTTAAACACATTTGTCTGCCAGGACGTTGGGCAATCAATGCTCAGAGCAATGTCTCATTTATACAGTAGAACCTGTCTTAACCCTTTCCCTGTTTTATATTCATGTAAGAAATAATGACGTCATGAATATTAATAAGATTATTTTTTATTATGGCATTTGAACACAGGGCAGTTTGCCTCAGACAGAAGCTGTAGAATGAGATCTATATTACACCACAAGCAAACAGAGCAGACCCTGATCAGACGGCTACTATAGTAGCCGTCTGATCTGGGTCTACTCTGTTTGCAGATGCGTCAAAATACGCTTACAAGAGGGAAAGGGTTAAGTGGTCATAAAAAAAGAGGTCTACGTAAGTATGGGTATGTGAGGCAGGTGGTAGCTTAATGCAGGTAAAAAGCACCTGCTTTTTAAGACTCCTATGTTTATGTAAGAAATAATGGCAACATGGATATTTATTAGATTATTAATTTTGTTATGGTGTTAACTTTTCAAGGGATTGTTTGACGAAAACTGTAAAACATGTCTGTATCATGTCAAAAACAAACAGAACAAACCCCAGTCAGACAGCTCCTATGCGAGCTGTCTGATCTGGGTTTACTCTGTTTGCAAATACGTGAAAGGACGTTTATATGAGGGAAAGGGTTAATGCAGGACAAAAGTAACGCAGAAAGTTTCTGCATTGGATTTCTGCATAACTTTCGTCCTACATTAAGCTACCATCTACTCGAAAAATACACATCTTTTTGTCGGTTGCTATAGAGATGGTATTTTTATAGTTGACCACGTGTCTGTCAACCAGTTAGAATTACGTATATATCTATCCAGTTACTGGCTACAAATCCGGATTCAAAAACTTTGCAAAAGTCATCAGTATTTTAACTCTTTCCTGAACTAAAAAAAAGTAAAATCTATTACAAACCTGAGCTGTTACGATTTTAACTTAAATCCGAGTAGTTGGAGCTTTTAAAAAACTATGGGCCAAGTGTCAAACAGCTTGGATTCTGATGAGACGCCGAGTTACTCGGCGTCTCATCTGGATCCATTCTGTTTGCACACGCTTGTCAAGCCGGACTTGGCACGGGGATGATCAAAGGGTATGAGATATTGTAGTTATGTAAACATTTGTCACTGTAAATTGGGTAGGTCATTGTCGGGACGTTATCATTTATTACGTGCAATTGCTTTTCAAACCTATCCACCGTTAACAAGTTTACATAGTTTCTTTTTGTGGACCACTTTTGCCTATTCTCCGTGTTAAACCATCCTTCAAGTTAGCACACCTTTAACGACATTTTAGATATTCATCGTAAATGCAGCGGAAAACAGTTTATTAATGTTTTATTATAGCCGTTACACATTATATACTATACACAGAATATAATTAAATAACCAAAACAGACCACCATGGAAGGGGGAAACATTCCTATTCAAAACGAGGAATCTTGTCAGTTTTCATGACACCAAACACGTATTTTCTTCTGATGTTTTTATGTCATATGTTGTAGCTGATTCCCTAATGAATCGCCTTTTCGTCATATCTGTCTGTCTATCAGTCCGTCTGTCTGTATGCCTATCACGTATTTATTTGTGACTTTCTACCAGTAGGTGACGCACGTGCTCTTGTCTATTGTCTCTTTCTGTCGCTGATGCCTGCGATACGTCGACTGCATATGTTTCTAAACTGTTTGAAAAATCCCGTTGGCATGTACAATAAAACCTCTCTATAACGGCCACTAAATTGTGTTAATTAGTTGGTATTTAGAGCAGATGGCCGCTTAAAGCAAGATGAAAGTAAAACAGAACGATCCTATAGGAGCGTTCTGTTTTACTTTCACCTTGCTTTAAGCTGCCACCTGCCTTTGACACAAAATACTTGATGTAATTTAGTGGCCGTTATAGAGAGGTTTCACCTATACCCTTACTCTTGACACACCGCTCATGAAAGATCAATGAGTAACCCCCCTCTAATGCGACCGGCATATGATGTCTAATTGGGTTAACCCTTTACTCTATGAATATTCATGTAAGAAATAATGACATTATGAATATTAATAAGTTTAATTGTTATGATAATGCATATACGCATGAATGTTTGGCGATGTGAGAAACTGTTTACTCACATCTATAATATTTCATAAGCAAACAGAGCAGAACCTGATCAGACGGCTCCGGAGGAGCCGTCTGATCTGGATCTACTCTGTTTGCATGGCCGTAGAAAGGCGTAATTATAGAATAAAGGGCTAATACAGGACGAACGTTATGCAGAAAGCTCCAAAGCTCCAATAGGAGCTTTCTGTATTATTTTCGTCTTTTAAGTAGCTACCTACTGTTAAAGAGACATACAGTAGATCTCTGTTAAATAACCACTTTATAAATAAACATATGTGTCTTTAAAACCAGGCGACTGATTAGTTCAGAACTTAAGTAAAGCAAAAAGCTCCTGCGGGAGCTTAATGCATAACTTTCTCTCTGAATTATGCCACCACCTGCCTTAACTCAATTCCCCTCATATTGACACCTTTTGAAAACAGGTGGATCTAGATCAGATGGTTCCTATAGGAGCGGTCTGATCAGGATTTGCTCTGTTTGCTTTTGACATGATATAGATTCTACAGTTTTTTGTCAAAGCAAAACGTTTCCTTGAAATTTTTACCTTATAAAAGTTTAGATAATAAATATTCATGATGTCATTATTTCTTGCATGAATATTGAACAGGTAAAGGAATAAGACCCAACATTCCACAGCTATTCAATGAGTACTCGCTTTAACCCTTTCCCTGTTCTGCATTTAGGCAAAATTTCAATATCTACTGAATATTCATTAACGAAATAGTTATAAAGAAATATGGGAGGTGACTCATTGTATACATTTTAGAAAGCAAAGACACGGATCTATCAAATTCTATTAGCAAACAGAGCAGAGCCTGATCAGACGGCTCCTCTAGGAGCCGTCTGATCTGGGTCTACTCTGTTCGCAAATGCGTGAAAACACGTTTATATGAGGGAAAGGGTTAAATAGCGTAGATATGCTGTATTTGTTGTCATTTATCAGGGATATACAACTGAAGTATTATATGAAACTCAATAACATATTACAGTAAACCCCCCTTTAAACCGGAAGTTAAATAAGTATCAGCGCCGAGTCTTTCAGACATGTCTCACCTTAATGCAGGTTTAAAGTAATGCAGGAAGCTTATTTGGGAGCTGTCTGCATTACTTCTAACCTGAAGTAAGCAGCCAGCCACCTGTCTAAAACACCCTAATTTCTTCTTTATTAAAAAATCGGTTAAATGGGGTTTTTACTGTACCGTTTTATGGGGTCCTTACCTTATTAACGATTATATGTGACTCTTGTATTGACTTTCTCAGGGTATCATTACAGTATTTCACTATTCAAACAGAGAAGTTAATAAAGGCAAAGTTAAAAGTAAGTTTTTATTTAACGCCACTTGTTATCAATAGCCCACATTTGAACGTAAACTGTTGTACAAACACCATGTCCTCGAAGAGATCGATGATTGTCTTGAAAATACGGCTGTTTACTTATAGGTACAACTACATACTTTTTGTATCCCTTTTAAGTCACTCATCGGCCACCGAAGGAGGACTGTAGGTTTGCATTCCGATCATCCGTCCGTCCGTCCGTCCGTCCGTCCGTCCATCCTTACGTCCTGTTTTTTGTCCGGACGATATCTCCTCAACCACTTGGGTTAGAATTTCCAAATTTCTTGTGTGGGTGCATCATGGAATGTCGAATACTACTTTTGTGTCTCGGTGACCTTGACCTTCACTTCAATTTTAGTAAAACTTTGTCTGGAGTTTTGACCTCAGCCCCTAGGGCTTGTGAGTGCATCTTGGAAAGGGGAGCGTCATATACTACTTTGGTGGCTATGTGACATTGACCTTGACTGCCTTTAAGACCCAGAATTGAACCACTACATTTATATATAGCTTTCTGCATAACTTTAGTTCTGCATTAAGCTATCACCTGTTCGTACAATGATCCAACATTGGAACACTGTATCAGCTTTCTGCATAACTATCGCCCTGCGCTAACCTATCAACTACCCTTAAGATCAGAACTGGACCAAGCCAGGAGCTTTCTGCCGAACGAACTTGCGTCCTGCATTCAGCTGGTATATATGCTTTTAACCCTTTCCCTTATGTAAGCGCATTTTGACGCACCTGCAAACAGAATAGATCCTGATCAGACGGATCCTATAGGAGTCTGATCAGGGTCTGCTCTGTTTGCTTATGTTGTAATATAGATCTGATTCTACAGCTTCTGCCTGAGCCAAACTGTCCTGTGTTCATATGCCATTATAAAAAATAATCTAATTAATATTTATGACCTCATTATTCCTTACATGAATATACATCAGGGAAAGGGTTAAAACCAAGAAATAGACTGCATTTTGGTGGTAATATTACAGGGAGTCTACTTTTATATACAGTATAACCTGTCTTAACCCATTACCTCATGTGCTATTTTTAGATACAACTTATTTGAATAAATCTACCGAAAAGGAGCATTAACTAGAGAAAAGGAAAAGTTTAGAATTTTGTAGATTGAAACCATTGTGATGAATAGAGCATTTGCTCCTATAGGAGCAAATGCTCTATTTATCACAATGGTTTCACAAAGTGACTTCTATAGAGTCGTCAAAAGGCGTCAATATGAGGGAATGGGTTAAGAGGACATCGAAAAGAAGTCTAATTATGGGTCTGTAAGACAGGTGATAGCTTAAAGCAGGTCAAAAGTAACTTTTGCCCTGCAATAAGCAGCCATCTGCTTTTAAGACTCCTATATTCAATAAATGAATGGCCGCTTAGGACAGGTTCTACTGTACAGTTAATTTTGGTCGTAATTTATATGTTAATGGTTATCAGCCATTGAACCACTAATCTACTTTCGATCGTTCTATCTCGTAAATTACTCCTTGTTAATAAGAAGATCGTACTCAGAGAGTTGAAGATCAAATAAGATCATCTGCGTTTAATCAACAACAATAGGCTTAAACCTCTTGGGTGTTGTATGTGAAGAGATTGCTATCATACCCTTAAATACTTGATGTAGAATCATTGTTTGATCTGGGTGAACTCTGTTTGCAAATGGTATCTTGAATTCACCCAAAGCGTGCTTGAAGTTGGGTATTTAACCTGTTACTCCATTGATACACCTTTTTAACCCATTACGTCATAGGCTATTTTTAGATACAACCGCTTTGAATAAATCTACCGAAAAGGAGCATTAACGAAAGAAAAGGAAAATATTTAGAATTTTGTAGTTTGAAACCATTGTGATAAATAGAGCATTTGCTCATATAGGAGCAAATGCTCTATATATCACAATGGTTTCACAAAGTGACTTTTACAGAGTCGTCAAAAGTCGTCAATATGAGGGAAAGGGTAAAAGCCTTTGCAAACAGACTAGACTCAGATCAGACGACTCATGTATATTTTTAGCCAACTTGTTTGATAAAATTTATAACATAAGATCTTCTCTTTTAAGATGGTGTGGTTGAATTTAACGCGTATCCCACTTAACTCTTTCGCTGGCAGATTTTGTCGTCTGCAACCTTTGTCGTCTGCTGCAATTTTCATTTTTTTTTTACATTTCTTCATTTTTGTTTAAAAAAGATTATCACAGTAGCAAACAGTTTGGATCCAGATGAGATTCCGAATTACTCGGCGTCTCATTTAGATTCAAAATGTTTGCATAGGTGTAGTAAAACCTCTCTATAACGGCCACTAGATTACATCAAGTATTTTGTGTTAAAGGCTGGTGACTGCTTAAAGCAAGATGAAAGTAAAACAGAACGCTCCTATAGGAGCGTTCTGTTTTACTTTCACCTTGCTTTAAGCAGCCACCTGCCCTAAATACCAACTAATTAAAACAATTTAGTGGCCGTTATAGAGAGGTTTTACTGTAATCACAGACGCGACATTGGAAGAGTTAAGCCTTTCCCTGTTCTATAAGTTCTCTAATTTCAAGTCCTACTAAATATCCATCAACAAAATACATGCATATAGTATAATGAAATATGGAAGGTAAAACAGTGTAGGCATTTTAGAAAGTAAAGAAATAGATATTTCAAAGTAAACAGAGCAGACCCTGGTCAGACGGCTCCTATTGGAGCTGTCTGATCTGGGTTTACTCTGTTTGCCAATGCGTGAAACACGTTTATATGAAGGAAAGGATTAAATATCTGAGAGTTTGTGTTTCTATGTATCCGTTAACCATTTACTTAACGAGTATTAATGAAAGAAATAATGGCATCATGAATATGTTTAGTTCAATTTTAATACATGAACACATGAAATTTTGATCTGGCAAAAACTGCAGAATAATATCTATATTATTTCTTAAGCAACCAGATCAGACCATGATCATATTACTCCTATAGCAGCCGTCTGATCTGGGTTTACTCTATTTGCAAAGGCGTAGAAAGGCGTATTTATAGAGTAAATGTTTAAAATGGTATTGAAAGTATACACTTTTACTTTTAATTATCTGAATGCGGGACATGCATACACTGTTATTAGCAAACAGTGTAGACCCAGATCAGAGGGCTCCTCTATCAGAGGGCTCCTAGAGGAGCCATCTGATCAGGGTCTGCACAGTTTGTCAATAATAGTCCTCTAGCAAGCTTAAGCCTTTTATATTGAGAGGATTCAATAGTTAACCCTTTCCCGCATATAAACGGGTTTTTTTTCATGTTTTTGCAAATAGAGTAGACCCTGATCGGACGGTTCCTATATCAACCGTCTAACCAGGGTCTGTTCTATTTGCAGGGTTACAGATAAGGCTCGAATTGGGGGTATTTACCCAATTAAAATTGTGGAAAATGCAATTGTTTTTCACAATAAGGAGTAACAAAAAAACAAAGAAATCTAACCAAAAAGCAAATCATTTTTTGAATACCTAATCAGAATATGAATAATACCCAGTTACGAAAACTGCCAATACCCAATAAAAATTGCAAATACCCAATTATGTAAAACATCAGGGGGTAAATACCCAATTGCATCAAAACCTTATCTGTAAACCCTGTATTTGCTTATGAAATTATAATAGATCTGACTGCAGTTTCTACGAATACCAATAAATCTTGTGTACATATGTCATTATAGAAATTCAGGTAATAAATATTCATGATGTCATTATTTCTGACATTAATATGCAACAGGTAAAGAGTTAGACAATTTTAAAGGGCTTTACCACTCTGAATATGGATTAAAGGGCCGTAATGCACCAAAAGGACCGACACATAGACCTGTCTTATGTTTATAACATGCGTCAAATTTTCAGGTGATGTATCATTTACTGCGTGCCAACGCAAATCAAGTAAGAAAAAATGAAATAGCTGCACAGTGCAGTAGAAACTGTCTACAGCGACCATTCAAAATCAAAGTCTTAATTCTGGTGTTTTTTCAAGACAGATGGTAGCTTAATGCAGGGCCAAAGTTATGCAGAAAGCCCTTACAGGAGCTTTCTGCATAACTTTCGCCCTACATTAACCCATTCCCTCATATTGACGACTTTTAACGACTCTGTAAAAGTCATTTTGTGAAATCATTGTGATAAATAGAGCATTTGTTCCTTTAGGAGCAAATGCTCTATATATCACAATGGTTTCAAACTACAAAATTCTAAAATTTTCCTTTTCTCTAGTTAATGCTCCTTTTGGGTATATTTATTCAAAGAGGTTGTATCTAAAATAGCCTATGAGGTAATGGGATAAGCAACCACCTGCTCTTATAGACTGTCATGTTTATACAGCATTTGGCCGCTATAGACAGTTTTTACTGTACTTGAAACAGGGCTACAGATAAAGGTGCTTACCCAAATACTAAAATCCGTCATTTCTCCACCAAACCCTATACTGTCACCACTCTTTAGAATCGTCTCGAATAGACGATTCTAAAGAGTGGTCATAGTATAGGGTTTAGTGGAGAAATAAAAGAAGCTATTCTTAAAAATGTTGAAATTTATCTGATCTAGACCTCTATTGAGATATTGCTGATGTACTTATATACTGTCCAGGTGTCTTGGTCAGGTCTAAGTCATTAACATGTGGGGCAATTCACTGCTGGACATAAAGCTCTTATGACATAAATCTCTTCTTTCACCATTAAACCTTTATCTTGCTGTGAAAAATATAATATCTGCTTAAATTTAGATCTGGTGCAATTTCGACTAGTTCCGGTGTTTAAAAACGATTGACCGAGTATCAAACAGTTTGGATCCTGATGAGACGCCGAGTTACTCGGCGTCTCATCTGTATCCAAACTGTTTGTAAATGCGAACCAGGTCGTTGACAGCGGGTGTAAACTCTTGACTTGTTTAACGTAAAGCCATTCATTCAAACTTAGTATGCTTCCCTTTAAAATATACGAGAAAATAGTCCTCTCTTTACAAAATTCCTGATGTCAAACAATTTTGATCCTGATGAGACGCCGATCTACTCAGCGCCTCATCGGGATCCAACCAGTTTGCACATGTAATTACAAATTCGTCAAAAGCATAAAAGTGATGAGAATGCTAGTATAAAACAGGAAAAAAACATGTTTAGAAGGCAACAATGCAGCGGGTATCGCCTGATTGTCCTTCTCAAATGACGCTGTACGCACATTTTACTAACGATAATGTGAAGCTAGACCGCTGTGCTGTTTAAAACTGAATACAAAATGAGACAAGAAAAGAGACAGAATGATATAAAGTAAGTATTTGTGAACGTTAAGTAGGTTTTGTTATCCCAGCTGGACCCCAGACGTATATTTCATTTAGTTTAGCTGAATAAATCAGCTGTCTTTTTAATTAAAGGTCGACCTCTTCCTTTCTGAAAGATAGGTAACGTTGCAATGCAGTAAAACCTCCCTATAACGGCCACTAAATTACGTATTTTGTGTTAAAGGTAGGTGGGATGCTTAAAGCAAGGTGAAAGTAAAACAGAACGCTCCTATAGGAGCGTTCTGTTTTACTTCCACCTTGCTTTAAGCAGCCCCCTGCCCTAAATACCAACTAATCAACACACAATTTAGTGGCCGTTATAAAGAGGTTTTACTGTAGACGAAAATGAACAAAATGGGAAAAGTTGTTTCGAAAATGCAATATACCAAATAAGTAGTTATTGTAACCGAATTTTCTTTTATCCCTTTACTCCACAGAGAAGGCTTCTGGTGCCTTAACCCATTACCTCATATGCTATTTTTAGATACAACCACTTTGAATAAATCTACCGAAAAGGAGCATTAACTACAGAAAAGGAAAATTTTAAAATATTGTAGTTTGAAATAATTGTGATAAATAGAGCATTTGCTCCTATTGGTTTCACAAAGTGACTTTTACAGAGTCGTCAAAAGCCGTCAATATGAGGGAATGGGTTAATATGCAAATAGACTAAGAGTAGACCCAGATTATCAGGGTCTGCTGTGTTTGCTTATAGAATAATGCAGATCTCATGGTCAAATATGTGTCCATGTGTCATTTAACCTAACCGTCTAATAAATAGTCTCGATATTTTTAGTTCATACATGAATATCCTCGAGGTGAAGGGTTAACCCTTTCGGCGCCTAATTTCTAAATGTCGTCTGCAAACCAGTATGGTTGAATTATTCGGTAAAATAAGGAATTGGGATAAATGCATGCAAAACTTTCAAAGGAATAAAGCAAATATATAGAAATAGAGTTTGAGACAAAAATTGAAGTCCTTGATCAGACGCCGCCTTGAAAAGGCGGCGTCTTTCACGGCGGCGTCTGATCTGGGACTGCACTATTTGTCGTGGTGTATTATTGCGACATTGGCGGTGAAAGGGTTAATTAGAGAACGATATAGGGATCGAGCTCAACTCGTCTAGACTTTACTGCATCGCTATAAAGACAGCACGTGCAGCAAGGTTTTGTAAGTTTCAATAAACACACTACATGCACCGTCTAGTCGATGCCTTTGGGGACGAAGGTCAATTTTCATTCACGGTCTCGCGCAAGGCGCCAGATGTAACCGCGTTTCCTAATAAGGAAACTTACCCGTCGGGTACTGGAATCGAATTCTATACATGTACGTTGAAGTGTTCTATTCGAGCTTTCTACCGTATTATCGTAAATGTTAGCTTACTACATACGAAGTTATTGTAACAGAAAAAGCTGAAACATTAGTTTCCGAACAACAACAACAAACTAACATCTAAGATATCAATCGGATCACCTTGGGGTTTCTATGTAAATCACCTTGGAAACAATACGTAAGCAGCCATATTGACTTTCAACATGCAATCACAGAATGTCACTTTGAGGTACTTGTAAGGCATTTTGAAAGATGTTTCCATATAAAGAAGCTAGCATGTAACTTCCGCCATGTTTGTTACACGAATGAGACGTTGTTGACACTTTCGCCAACAGAGAAGACCAAGATCAGACGGCGCCTGTAGGAGAATAATATAGATCTGATTCTACAGTTTCTGCCGTGGCCTAAACACCTGATGCTCATATAATCACAATAATAATTCAGCTAATTAATACAGTAAAACCTCTCTATAACGGCCACTAAATTGTGTTAATTAGTTGGTATTTAGGGCAGGTGGCTGCTTAAAGCAATGTGAAAGTAAAACAGAACTCTCCTATAGGAGCGTTCTGTTTTACTTTCATCTTGCTTTAAGCAGCCACCAGACTTTAACACAAAATACCTGAAGTAATTTAGTGGCCGTAATCTTGCCGTCAAAACCCCCAACTGGTCCCATGCCTACTTACTTGCCGATTCGTTCAATCATTTAGCCCCTTCCTTCATATAAAAAATACATTGTCTCATATGTTCAATCAGAGTAGACCCAGACCAGACGGCTCCTATAGGAGCCTTCTGATCTGGATCTGCTCTGTTTGCTTATGGTATAGTATAGATCTGATTCTACAGATTCTACCTAAGCCAAATCACCCTGTGTTCATATGCAATGATAGAACTTCAGTTGATAAAATATCTATGATGTCGTTATTCCTTGAGTGAACATCAAAGAGAGGAGAAACGGTTAATCGGTAAAAATATGGCATCATCTTTAAATCTCGAGTAACATGTTTTTCATTTTCTCCTCAAACAATCACTCCTGATGGCAAAAAAGTTATTATTCCGACGAGCCGATTTGTTTGTAGTTTTCTCATCTGAATCCAAATTGTTTGTCATATTTTGTACATCACGATCTATAGTGTTTGTCATATTTTGTACATCACGATCTATAGTGTATATAGTGTTAACCCACTCCCTCCTAGGCTATTTTTAGACCCAATTTCTTTGAATAAATCTACCGAAAAGGAGCATTTACTAGAGACAAGGAAACTTTTAGAAATGTGTAGTTTTGAAACCATTGTGATAAATAGAGCATTTGCTCCTATGGAGCAAATGCTCTAGTTATCACAATGGTTTCATTAAGTAACTTTTACAAAGGCGTAAAAAGGCGTATTTATGGAGGAGAGGGTTTAACAAACCCATAAACAAAACATGCAAAGGTTGTGGTTTGTGCATTTTGCAAGTAATTATATGCATTAATCATTATGACAGACTGATTGTGTCTTTTACTTTTCATAAACAACTCATGATTACCTTTGCAAATTGTGTCTTCCCTTTCCCTCATATAAATCCTTTTCACGTATTTGCAAACAGAGTACACCCAAATCAGACGGCTCCTATAGGAACCATCTGATCAGGGCCTGCTCTATTTGCTAATGGAATTCGATAAATCTGTTTCTTTAATTTCTAAACTGGATACAATGATCCACCTTCCATATTTCATTATGACCTTTTTGTCCATGAGTATTCAGTAGATGTTGAATTTTGGAAAAACTATAAAATGAATGGGTTAATGCATATTGGGAAATGGAGAATTCGTGACGAACCGTTTTACAAACAGAATGTCGGTCTGTGAAGACTGATCATGTGCACATTTATTTTGATACAACAAACAGTAACAATGAACATATTGTACCTTGTCTTAACCCTTTCCCTGTCCTATGTTTATTCCACATTTCAATACCTACAGAATAATCATGGACAAAATAGTTATTATGAAACATGGAAGGTGAAATATTTTAGCCATTTCAGAAAGTAAAGAAACCGATTTATCAAATTCCATTAGCAAACAGAGCAGACCCTGATCAGACGGCTCCAAAGGAGCCGTCTGATCCGGGTCTAATCTGTTTGCAGATGAGTGAAAACACGTTTATATGAGGGAAAGGGAAAGGAAAGTCTTTACCTCATACATACACATGTTACGGCTTTGCAAACAGATAAGACCCAGATCAGATAGCTCATCAGGATCCAAACTGTTTGTTACTGTGACTGTTTTTTTCAAAACAAAAATAAAGAAAAATGAAAATTGTAGCAGACGACAAAGTTTACAGACGACAAAATTTGACAGCGAATGAGTTAACTATTTGAAAGCCTAGCATTTACAAATAGCTTGGATCCAGATGAAACTACCAGTGTCTCATCAGGATCCAAACTGTTTGGCCTTAGGTTAAATTGTTTCTCTAAAGTTATAGCGAACCGAAAGTAAGTAAAAATGTAGCAGGTCAGTGTTTTAACCCATTCCCTCCAAGACTAGATTTAGACCCTACCCTTTTGAATAAATCTACCGAAAAGGAGCATTTACAAGAGAAAAGGGAAAAAGTTAGAATTGTGTAGTTTTGAAACCATTGTGATAAATAGAGCATTTGCTCCCATGGAGCAAATGCTCTATTTATCACAATCGTTTCAAGGAATTCCTTTGCAGAGGCGTCAAATGGCGTCAGTAGGAGGGAATGGGTTAGCTAGACAATAAAGAGATGATGTATAACGTTTGGAGATAGGTTACGTGGGCCAGTAGTAAAACACCATTAATAGTACATGTATTTGTAAACAGTTTGAATAAAGATGTGACAAAGGTTAAATAAATGCGCCACGACAAATAGTGCAGTCTGATCAGGGACTTCACTTTTTGTCCCAATCTCTATTTCTATATATGTCCTTTATTCCTTTGAAATTTGCATTTATTATCTCATTTCCTTATGATACCGAATGTTTTAACAAAAAATGGATTGCAGACGACAATTAGAAATTTGGCGCCAAAAGGGTTAAACATTTACATAATAGAGACGCATTCTTGCACCTTTGTTAATGGATAATAATAATAATAAGTCCAATAATAGCGTACCCAGGATTGTTTTGGTATTGGTAGAAACTGTAAATATATAAGTTCATAAGCAAACACAGTGTACTCTAATCAGGCGGCTTCTATAAGTGTCATCTGATCTCAGTCTACTCTGTTTGCAAAAACGTTTATATGAGGGCAAGGGTTATATAGGATGAAAACAAGCTATCTCTGGATACAATTCTTGTTTTACAAATAAACACTGCCATATTCTGACCAAACATTTAGTGCATCCTAGACCTGGGGCTATATTTGTGTAAATATTATTCCTCTGGTCAATAGATAGATCAGCTATATCTGATTACTGCACCCGTCTCATTGCTTGGTCAGTCCATAAAACAAGAGTCATACCAGAGTCCACTATACAGTATATCAGTCCAAAATAAGTCTCGTTTAGGGATGTATCTGTTAACCCATTCCCTCATATTGACGACTTTTGACGACTCTGTAAAAGTCACTTTATGAAACCATTGCGGTAAATAGAGCATTAGCTCCTATAGGAGCAAATGCTCTATTTATCAAAATGGTTTCAAACTACAAAATTAAAAAAAAATCCTTTTCTCTAGTTAATGCTCCTTTTCGGTAGATTTATTCAAAGAGATTCTATCTAAAAATAGCCTATGAGGTAATGGGTTAATTTGTTATGCCACTCTTTTTTCGCATGAGCATTCACGGGGTATGTGGTTAACCCATTTCTCCATATTGACGCATTTTTACGTAAAAGTCACTTTTTGAAACTCCTATGGAGCAAATCGTCGACGTTCTTCTACAATGTCGTATGTCAATTTTGCTTGTTTTGAGAAAAACGAAAAAAACATATTCATTTCTGTGTTTGTTAAGTTACGGTTCTCAAAATCGGCACACATCATAAGGAGACATTTTCACCTGTTTATGCACGTCACTTATGTGTCTGTGTCCCTTATGTTTCTGTGTCTGTGGCCTTTAGATTTTTTATGCGGCAATATACGACCTTTAAGAACTTGAATATTGTTGTTTAGAGGAATTATACGACGGATACAACATTTTCGAATTTGAAACCTGACATGCACTTTGTTATACGACAGCTTGGAATGTCAATGTTTCTTTCGAATTCTTAAAAATAAAAGATGATTATCGTACATTAATTACGCTGCTTTATCACAGAAGGCATATGTACCTTCAATTCCTACATTTAATTGGGAAAATATTAGTCTGAATGACAACACCACCTGAATTCGCAGCAGCTTTCCTCTACATACGACATTTTAGAAGAACAAAAATATTAACCAATAATTATACGATATAAAATCACGTGACATAACTTTGCCGCCTGATTGGCTTCAAAAACTAGAGACTCACTGGATGATGCAGAATTTCCCGCTCTTTCAGATGAAACGAAAAAAGTTTTCTCGCCATAATCGATATACGACATTTTAGAAGAACGTCGACGAAATGCTCTATTTAACACAATGATTTCAAAACTACGCAATTTTCTAAAATTTTCATTTTCTCTAGTAAATGCTCCTTTTCGGTAGCTTTATTCAAAGAGGCTGGGTCTAAAATAGCCTATGAGGGAATGGGTTAAATCGAACACTAAACCGGACCCGAACTATTGAAACACCAACACAGGAAATTAAAAGTCAATGATATGAATGTAGTTTGTGGAAAAAAGCTAGTGACAGTTTTTGGAAGACGATGGTTGCTCAGATTGCTTTGTATACACTAAGTATTCTAAGTTTATGTTTAGAGTAAATGCTACTAAATGTGTTGGTTGACTGAAGTTACTAAGTTTTTGGGTTTTTTTATACTAAACTTACTAAGTTTTCAGGAGGTAATTTCAATTGCAAAGAAGGACATTTTTTCCTTTGCATCAAATGTCTCGAAATAAGTAATTCGAGATCGACTTATGTAATTAAACCAGGTGATATGACATTTCCATCGTAATAAAAATGATGTTGTACATGTTACTATGGTGACCATTTACGAGTTTTAGCTACACAGTAAACCTTCATTGTTATAATAGGACAAGTACACGGAAGAGTTTTGCTATGGTAGAAACTGTAGAATCATATCTATGTTATATCATTAGCAAACAGAGCAGACCTTGATGTTTGTTAAGGCGTCAAATTGGCGCTGGTGACCAAGGCCTACGGATGCGACTTTATAAACCGAGGTCGAATGTATCAATGCTTTACACCTGGCATCTAGAAGAACCAGAGAAACTCTATCGATAATAAGAGTAGGACATCGTGCCCGGGTTTCTCTGCACCGGTTTCTCTCTCTTAGGCGTCCAATTAGCCCATAGTTGGCAGAAACCCATTCCTGCATATTGACGCCTTTGGACGCCTCTGTAAAAGTCACTTTTTGAAACATTGTGATAAAAAGAGCATTTGCTCCTATGGAGCAAATGCTCTATTTATCACAATGGTTTCAGAACTACATAATTCTAAAACTTTCCTTTTTCTAGTAAATGCTCCTATTTGGTAGATTTTTTCAAAGAGGTTGGGTTCTAAAAATAGCCTGTGAGGTAATAGGTTAATCAACACTAATAACTAACCAGTTGGTGTCTTTAACTTGTAAAAGGTTACGTCACAAGTAAGTGCACTCGTCAACGTACACACTACTATTATCGTTGCGTATCTAACCGTTTGCCCACACTTGTCAACGTACACACTACTATTATCGTTGCGTATCTAACCGTTTGCCCACACTTGCCTACGTACACACTACTATTATCGTTGCGTATCTAACCGTTTGCCCACACTTGTCAACGTACACACTACTATTATCGTTGCGTATCTAACCGTTTGCCCACACTTGTCAACGTACACACTACTATTATCGTTGCGTACACACTACTATTAGGGAAGGGCTGTGTAACTAAGTTGGAAGAACTTGTAGCCTAACCCCATTTCTGTAAAAAAAGAGAGAAATAAAATATGTTTAACCTAACCTACTATTATCGTTGCGTATCTAACCGTTTGCCCACACTCGTCAACGTACACACTACTATTATCGTTGCGTATCTAACCGTTTGCCCACACTCGTCAACGTACACACTACTATTATCGTTGCGTATCTAACCGTTTGCCCACACTTGTCAACGTACACACTACTATTATCGTTGCGTATCTAACCGTTTGCTCACACTTGTCAACGTACACACTACTATTATCGTTGCGTATCTAACCGTTTGCCCACACTCGTCAACGTACACACTACTATTATCGTTGCGTATCTAACCGTTTGCCCACACTCGTCAACGTACACACTACTATTATCGTTGCGTATCTAACCGTTTGCCCACACTTGTCAACGTACACACTACTATTATCGTTGCGTATCTAACCGTTTGCCCACACTTGTCAACGTACACACTACTATTATCGTTGCGTATCTAACCGTTTGCCCACACTTGTCAACGTACACACTACTATTATCGTTGCGTATCTAACCGTTTGCCCACACTCGTCAACGTACACACTACTATTATCGTTGCGTATCTAACCGTTTGCCCACACTTGTCAACGTACACACTACTATTATCGTTGCGTATCTAACCGTTTGCCCACACTTGTCAACGTACACACTACTATTATCGTTGCGTATCTAACCGTTTGCCCACACTCGTCAACGTACACACTACTATTATCGTTGCGTATCTAACCGTTTGCCCACACTTGTCAACGTACACACTACTATTATCGTTGCGTATCTAACCGTTTGCCCACACTTGTCAACGTACACACTACTATTATCGTTGCGTATCTAACCGTTTGCCCACACTCGTCAACGTACACACTACTATTATCGTTGCGTATCTAACCGTTTGCCCACACTCGTCAACGTACACACTACTATTATCGTTGCGTATCTAACCGTTTGCCCACACTCGTCAACGTACACACTACTATTATCGTTGCGTATCTAACCGTTTGCCCACACTTGTCAACGTACACACTACTATTATCGTTGCGTATCTAACCGTTTGCCCACACTTGTCAACGTACACACTACTATTATGGTTGCGTATCTAACCGTTTGCCCACACTTGTCAACGTACACACTACTATTATCGTTGCGTATCTAACCGTTTGCCCACACTTGTCAACGTACACACTACTATTATCGTTGCGTATCTAACCGTTTGCCCACACTTGCCTACGTATCATTCACAGAGTTGGTGAAGGAAGTTCTAAATTCAAAATGTCAGACCATAAATAGATGAAACAGTCAAAACAGACCCAATTTCAATACTACCCCATGTTTATTTTGTTTATATGAGCGGACAAACGTGTAATACCTTATGAAAATATGAGAGACCGTGACCGGTCAAGCTGTGCTGGTTATTCGCCCTAGGGAGATTACTTTACTTATTCCTGTATTTGTTTTGTTACTTAATCCTTTCCTTATTGGATATTAATGTAAGAAATAGTGGCTTCATGACTATTTAACATTTAACCTGCTATGGGCGGATGAGTGAATACCTATGCAAAGAGTTTGGATCCAGATGAGACGCCGAGTAACTCGGCGTCTCATTAGGATCCAAAATCGTTGATACCCTGATTGTATTTTGGTAGACAAATTGATTATAGCTTGAATTTTGAAAATGTACTCGGTGAAAAAGTCTGTAAAAATAATTTGCTCAGCAGGCTAAAGGTTAATGGCTGAATATTTATAATGCTATATGTACACAGGAGTTTTTTGTGTTAAAAGACGTTTATATAAAGGAAAGGGTTAACCAATTGTATGACTGGTGTTCCTAAATGTGGACACAGTTAAAAACCCGTAGACCCAGACTAGATAAATGGACCTAGATGAAGGAACAGGAATTATTGCAGAATCATTTTTGAAAACGAGACTTTATATATACATTAAAATGCATGTTAGACACGGCAAATAAAAACATGCCACGTGAACTATTGCTAAGAAAACAATTGAATGATGAATAAGATGTACTTTTATGTGTTACAGTAAACCCCCTCTAAACCGGACGTTCGAATCAGTGTCTGTCTTACACTCTTTTGGCGCCAAATTATAAAATGTCGTCTGCAATAATAACTTCATATTAAATATAATTCTAAACTAAATAATAAAGGTATATTAGTAAAACATTTGTTTTTAAAAACATGTGTGCTTGAGCTAAAAAACTACAGAAAACAGTGAAGTCCCAGGTCAGATGCCGCCTTGAAAAGGCGGCATCTGACCTTGGACTGCACTGTTTTCAATGGTGCCAACAAGCGACATTGGCGCCGAAAGAGATAAGGCAGGTGACAGCTTAATGTATGGTAGAAGTCACACAGAAATCTCCCAAAGGAGCTTTCTGCATGACTTTCACCATGCAATAAGCAGTCAACTGTCTTTAAGAATCTAAACTCCCATTTACTCTTTCGGAGCCAATGTCGCATGTTGGCACAATTGAAAACAGTGCAGTCCAAGGTCAGATGCCGCCTTTTGAAGGCGGCATCTGACTTGGGACTTCACTGTTTTCTGTATTTTTTAGCCCAAGCATACAGGTTTTTAAAACAAATGTTTTACTAATATACTTTTATTATTTAGTTTAGAATTATATTTAATATGAAATTATAATTGCAGACGACACTTTTAAATTTGGCGCCAAAAGAGTGAAGCTTCGGTTTATAGGCGTCTACTGTATTACTTGACCCCATGTTTGTTTTGTTTATATGAGCGGACATAACTGCTTATGAAAATATCAGAGACCATGACCGGACATACTGTGCTTGTTATTGGCCATATAGATTACTACAGTAAAACCTCTCTATAACGGCCACTGAAGTGTGTTAATTAGTTGGTATTTAGGGCAGGTGGCTGCTTAAAGCAAGGTGAAAGTAAAACAGAACGCTCCTATATATAGGAGCGTTCTGTTTTACTTTCACCTTGCTTTAAGCCGCCACCTGCATTTTACACAACACACTTGATGTAATTTAGTGTCCGTTATAGGGAGGTTTTACTGTACTCACTCGCTCCTGTATCTACATTTTTACTTAACCCTTTCCTTCATATAAACGCTTTTTCACGCATTTGCAAACATAGATTTGCATTCGCTCTGTTTGCTAATGGAATTTGATAGACATGTTTCTTTATTTTCTAAACTGGCTACAATGTTCGACCTTCCATATTTTATTTCACCATTTTGTCTATGAATTGAAATTTGGATACATGTAAATATAGGACAGAGAAAGGTTTAACCCTTTCATTTTTGAATATTTGTGTAAAACATAGTGACAGCATGATCTGCTGAATATTGATACAGTAAAACCTCTCTATAACGGCCACTAAATTACACCAAGTATTTTGTGTTAAAGACAGGTGGTTGCTTATAGGAGCATTCTGTTTTACTTTCACCTTGCTTTAAGCAGCCACCTGCCCTAAATACCAACTACATTGTAATCAACACAATTCAGTGGCCGTTATAGAGAGGTTTTACTGTATTGCAATATGTATACGCTTGGGGTTTTGGTATTGGTAGAAACCGTAGTGTCAGATCTTGTAAAATTTAATAAACAAATAGAGCAGATCTTTCAGGAGCTAATTGATCTGGGTCTACACTTGAAGAGACGTTTATATGAAAGGGGGTTAACCCTTTCCATGTTCTATATTTATTCCAAATGTCGATACCTACTGAATATTCATGGAAAATAGTTATAACAAAATATGGAAGGCGGAACATTGTAGCCATTTTAGAAAGTAAAGAAACAGATTTATCAAATGCCATTAGCAAACAGAGCAGACACTGAACAGACGGCTCCTCTAGGAGCCGTCTGTTCTGGGTCTACTCTGTTTGCAAATGCGTGAAAACACGTTTATGTGAGGGAAAGGGTTAACAGATTCATGCCTGATGTAACTAAATAGGGACACAGGCAAACTCTGTAGACTCTGACTAGACGGGGGGACCATCTTGTCACGATATGCACTGTTTTCCCCCACAGAAGGCGTCTGATCTGGGTCTACTCTGATTGCAAAGCGTTTAAAGATGGAATAAAGGGGTATTTTAGGTTTACTAATCCAATTTTCGTTTGAAGGGGTGTTTATGAATACATGACCTTTGAACAATAATTTGTGAATCATTGCCTTCTGAAAGAACCTCTTTTAGATGCGTTGAACCTACAGAAAAAGAGATACAGTTGAACTTCGATATCTCGAACTCGGATAACTCGAACTTCGGCATAACTCGAACAAAAAGTTCAGTCCCTGAAAAAACTTACAATACAGAATTGCTCTAAAATGTATCGCTACAGATATCTAGAAACACATATGACAGCTTAATACAGGTCTAAGTAATGCTGAAAGCTCCTACAGGAGTTTTCAGCATTACTTTAGACCTGTATTAAGATGTGGCCTTGAGAAAACGTTCAGATTATAAATCGGATGACTCGAACTACTGTTATCTCGAACTAATTTGTACGGTCCCTTGAAGTTCGAGTTATCGAAGTTCAACTGTATCTGATTATGGGTGTGTAAGACAGGTGATAGCTTAAATGCAGGTCAAAAATAATACAGGAAGCTCATATAGGAGCTTTTTGAATTACTTTTGCCCTGCATTAAACAACCACCAGTTTTTTAAGACTCCTATGCTCAATAAATACATGACCGCTTAGGACAGGTTATGCTATCTGCTTATTGGTATATATATTGATCAGATGTACTGATCGGTTTCACCCATTAGACTTATAGGGACTCCTTTTGATGCCTCTTCAAACATAGTGAAACTCAGATCAGACAGCTTCTACAGGAGGTGTCTGATCAGGATCTGTTGTTTGCTTTTGACGTAATTAACTCTCGTAGATCTGATTCTACAGTTTCTTTAACGGTTAAAATGCCATGATTTAACGCAATTATAAAATATCAGCCAATTAATACTCATGAACATTATTTGTTAAATTAACCCTTTCGGCGCCACATTTCTAATTGTCGTCTGCAATCCAATTTTGTTAAATCATACGGTAAAATAAGGAAATGAAATAAATAAATGAATGCAAATTTCGAAGGAATATAGCACATATACATTGTATAAAGATAGAGTTGAGACAAAAAGTGAAGTCCTTGATCAGACTCCACCTTGAAAAGGCGGCGTCTGATCTGGGACTACACTATTTGTCGTGGTGCAGTTTTTGCGACACTGGCGGTGAAAGGGTTAATATTCACGAGGGAAAGGGTTAATACATGTGATCTCTCTTCATTTCAGCCTTCTTCTGATACCGTGTTACCATGGAAGCCGACCCCATTACGGGACTGACGTCAGAACAGATAGAACTCGTGAGAACCCACTGGGCTGTGTTAGCAGGTTCTTGGAAAAAACATGGAGTAGAGTTCTTCTTGGAGTAAGCTATAGTAAAAATAATAATATAACTTTATTCAAATCCATAAGGCCATCGGCCCATGAGGAAGTGTATACATAGTATACACATTATATACACATTAAACATATATTCAAAACTATAACTGACAAAACTATAACTGACAAAACTACAACTTACATAACAATACATAAAAACATCAGTAATGTATTTTTTTTCGGGAGAAGGTGGCTAAAACCTAGGGTACATTAATAGGGCTTCTAAAAGTTTGAGATAAGATAAGTGCATTTTTTTTCATGCATGAATTGACCACCTCATGAATATTAATTTGATTTTTAAAAGGTAAAATGTTGACGTAGACAAAAACAACTGTGAATCAAAATATATATACATTGTACAACAGAACATGTATTAAGCGGTCAATCACTTATTGAACATATGGGTCTTAAAAACAGGTGGTTGTTTAATGCAGGGCAAAAGTAATGCAGAAAGTTTATATAGGAGCTTTTTGCATTACTTTTGACCTGTATTAAGCTACCACCTGCCTTACAGACCTATGATTAGACCTCTTTTTGATGGTCGCTTAACCCTTTCCTCCATAACTACGCCTTTCTACGCCTCTGTAAACGTCATTTTATGAAACCATTGTGATAAATAGAGCATTTGCTCCTATAGGAGCAAATGCTCTATTTATCACAATGGTTTCAAAACTACACAATTTCAAACTTTTCCTTTTCTCTAGTAAATGCTCCGTTTCGGTAGATTCATTCAAAGAGGTTGTGTCTATAAAAAATAGCCTATGGAGGAAAGGGTTAAGACAGGCTCTACTCTAATTACAAGCAAATAGAGCAGAGTGATACCTATACTAGACATGTCTCGGGTATGGGTGGGGATCTACTCTGTTTGCAAAAAGGTATGGAAATGTGTTTACATGTATGTGAAGGATATGGTCAAGCAGTGAACACTTGTCTTACTGGTTGTTTTAGAGAGGTTGTAACGTATGTGATTAATTATTTAACACTAAATATGGACGTGTGTTATTGCACCCACAGTGTCACACAGTTTGAATCCTTATGAGATGCTTTGGATGCATTTTATTTGCAGAGAAATTGAAAATACATGCACTTTGAATCTGGCAAAATAAGATGGACGAAGGTTTGTTCGGACTTTTTTTCTCAACAAGTTAAATGTTAAAACAACAACAGCAAAAAGACCTAATTACCATCCATTGTCATCCATGCGCGCATTATTAACATTAGCTCTGGAACTATTTTGTATCAATCATGTTGACCCTTTTCTGGCTATACGCGACTGACTCGCATTTGCAAAAAATAGCTTGGATCCTGATGAGACACCGAGTAACTCGGCATCTCATCAAGATCTAGGCTGTTTGATATGCCTTCAACGTTTCTTTGAAAGCTTGATCGATGTGAAATTTGCCTAAATTGCACCATATCCAAATTTGACCATGCACTTCTTTTTCACAGTAGCGTAATGGACATATTTGTGCTATATTAAGTAACTGCCAAATTAGCCTTGCATTATTATCCATACTCACGAAACGTTTGCTGGCACCGTTACTTTATAATGGACCCACTCCATAATTATAGTTGCATAACCCCATTAGCAGCCCCCAACCCCTTCTCCGGGTATACACTGTTCTTTTATGACCCTAATTAGGGACATACTCTGTGCATACTCGAGAACGAAATCAGGGCCCAGGGTTATAAAACTTCTGAGCCTGAGTCTGAGTTTGAGCAAGCTCAGAAATAATTACGTCATGGATATTAGATTAATTGTTTTAATAGCACATGGACACGTGCAAGTTTGTCTATGACAGAAGGTGAAGATTCATGTCTACATCACATCGTAAGCAAATACATTAAAACCTCTCCATAACGGCCACTAAATTACATTAAGTATGTTGTATTAAATGCAGGTGGCTCTAAATACCAACTAATTAACACAATTTAGTGGCCGTCATGCAGAGGTTTTACTGTAGAACAGATCCTGATCTGACAGCTCTTTATTCACCAGACCCCCGCTCCCTCCCTTCCTTTTTATAGAAAAGTGGAATACAAATGTGCTTACTTTCATTATCACATCCGCGTTTTTCTGTTTTAGTCTCTTTGAGAACCATCCGAACATCCGGGCATTCTTTAAAATCTTTGACAATATGTCCGAGGATGAAATGCGAAGGTCCCGCAAATTGTTCGCTCATGCGATCAACTTCAAGAGTGGTTTAAATGCCTTTATGGATCACCTAGACGACCCGGAAGTACTTGTGTTGCTGATACAGAAGCAGGCAGCCAACCATTTCCGTCGGAAAATCAGCGTAAATGAGTTCAAGGTTCGTAAAACTTTACCTAAATTAAAACATTGTCAAGAATAACTTTATTCTTTCCACCAAACCCTTTGTTGTGACCAGTCCTCGAGACGATTCTAAAGAGTAGGCAGAACATAGGGCTTGGTGAAGATATGTCCACGTTGCCTGCACCGGGCTATAAATAGACAGAGATAGTCCTGAACGCGCGAAATAATCGAATGAACCACTATTGGGGTCTGATAAAACATTTGAATACTGCAGAACCTGTCTTAAGCGGCCATTAAAATGAAGTCTGTAACGCAGGTGGTCAAAAATAATACATTTTGCCATTGTAATATACAGTTGAACTTCGATATCTTGAACTTCAAGGGACCGTACAAATTAGTTCGAGATAACAGAGGTTCGAGTCTTCCGAATCATTATCTGGCCAATGTATCAAGTTCACAGCTTAATGCAGGTCGAAAGTAATGCTGAAAGCTCCTTCGACCTGCATTAAGCTGTCACGTGTGTTTCTATACAAGTGTAGGGATACATTTCAGAACAATTCTGTATTGTAAATTTTGGAAGGACCGAACTTTTAGTTCGAGTTATCCCGAAGTTCGAGTTATCCGAGTTCGAGATATCGAAGTTCAACTGTATTGCATTACTTTTGCCCCGTTCTTGAATATTCCTGTCAATAAATGAATGGACGCTGAAAACAGATTCTACTGTATATAAGTATAGGTTCTATCTGAATTCTTCCAGAAGGTCTAGCAACAGCAACCATGTTGACCCTGTTGTTGACTATCGACTAAAACAGGTCATACTTACAAAATAAACCATTATCGCTGTCATATTATAACCTCGAAACAAATCTCTATAGTCAAGTCTCTTTTCACAAACCATTCAAACAAGTGTCAATGTCGATCAGGGTAAAAGTCTCGGTCTTGGAGACAGGAGTCAGCTTACCACAGGATGAAAGTCGCACAGAAAGGTCCATAAGGAGCGTTCTGGGTGACTTTCACCCTGCATTAAGCAACCGCCTGTCTAAATCAATCTCAGTTCTGCTATACTTCAGTAAAACCTCCCTATAACGGTCACTAAATTACACATCAAGTGTTTTGTATTAAAGGCCGGTGGTTGCTTAAAGCTCCTACAGGAGCGTTCTGTTTTACTTTCACCTTGCTTTAAGCAACCACCTGCCCTAAAAACCAACTAATTAACACAATTTGATCTTAGTAAGTCTACTCATCAATTGCTGACAATTTGAAAGAGTACGTTCTAGTAAAACTGACATGCCATTGAAATAAACAGTGCGTATAACAACAAGCCATATCGAAACATATTGCAGGCGAAATTAAAAATGATAGTCACGTGACAAGAATGAGAGTCATGTGATAAGCAGGAGCGGATCTAGGATTTCAGATTAGTGGGGGCGTAGATTTTTATGTTTGATGACATAAATAAATAGTGTGTTTGTGATTACATGTTGAAAAAGAGCTGTGTTAAAGGCAGATGGCTGCTTAAAGCAAGGTGAAAGTAAAACAGAACGCTCCTAAGGGAGCGTTATGTTTTACTTTCACATTGCTAACATTTCTTCGTGTGTGTTTTACGTAAATGTAGCTATTCATTAATCATCCTACCTACATGTCAATAAGAAATATAGTTGTAATCAAGTGCTTGGTATGGAAGTGCAGCATGCTAAATGCTTCTTTTCCTATTTTGGTACCCTTTTTTGAAATGCGAAATGTTTCTTTTCCTATTTTGGTACCCCTTTTACACACAATCATTTGGAATATATTAGTGTAGTATTTTATTAAGTAGATCAGTTAACCCATTCCCTCCTACTGACTTCTTTTGACTTCTCTGTAAATGTCATGTTTGAAATAATTCTGATAAATAGAGCATTTACTCCTGTGGAGCAAATGCTCTATTTATCACAATGGTTTAAAAACTACACAATTCTATTTGTTTCCTTTTCTCTAGTAAATGCTCCTTTTCGATAGATTTATGCAAAGAGGCTGGGTCTAAAAATAGTCTAGGCGTGAATAGGTTAAAGTGTAAATGAAATGTTAATTCTTTCAGGATGCTTTCAAGCGTTTACTGATTTATGCGAAAAAGAACACAGACTTAGATGAAAAGACCGAGGCTGCGTATGTCCAGGCTTTATCTGTAGTCGAATCAGTCATTGGCGCCCATATGAAAGAACTTGAAAAGGAAACAGACGGAGAGTGACGAAGTTGGACGAATATCTTACTCGCTTACCGACATTTTCCGGAAACCGACGAGTTTACTTGCCGGGATGGACCAATTTATTGATATGAAGATTCTACGGGCATTTCAAACATGGCATGTAGCTGCGTAGATGTGTTTCGATGCATAATTTTAGTGACGAGGGCATAAAATCGTGTAAATATATATAAAAATATAATGAGTTTTAATTTTGCTCTAGAGTAATGCTCTAGATAATTGCATGTACTTTAACGCACGTGCACGTACGTGCAGATATGTGTATGTATTGCATTTGAAATTCATATTCATCGTTTAGCCCTTTCCTCCATGAATATGAACATGTAAGAAATAATGACGTCATGAATATTAATCAGATTAATGTTCTGCAATAGCACAATAATGTTTGGCCATGGCAGACTCTGTGTACTCTATATTATATCATTAGCAAACAGAGCAGACCCTGATCAGACGGCTCCTGAAGGGAGCTCTATTTTGCTCTACTCTCTTTGCAAAGGCGTAGAAAGGCATATTTATGGAATTCAGGGTTAGCTGATAATTAATTAATTATTGATGTGTTAATGATTATCCATTAGCTGAAGTTTTATATCGATATATGAAATAATTGGTATATGAACAAATTGGTATAAAATATGAACAATTGTTATGTGATCAAACTGGTATGATATTTTGACCATGGTAAATATTGATAGCTTTATTTCGGCATAGAAACTGGAGAAAGAGATCTATATGTTTCATAAAAAACCAGAGTATATATCTAGACCCCGACCAGACGGCTCCTATCTCTGAGTTTAAAAGTAAGATACCAACAGAAAAAACGCGCACAATAAAAGATAAAACCTTTAAAAGGCATACATTTTTACACCCTTCGTTATTCTCGATTTAAAGAACCTGTGTAGACTACAACCAGTGCGTAAACAATCAATAATTATGGATAACCAATGTGAAACAAAGGACATACCAGGTGCGGATCCAGGATTTTAGATTAGGGGGTGGGGGCGTAGAATTTTTTTGGAGGGGGTGGGGGCGTAGATTTTTATTTATGTTTGATGGCATAAATAAATAGTGTGTTTGTAATACATGTTGAAAAAGAGCTGTGTTAAAGGCAGGTGGCTGCTTAAAGCAAGGTGAAAGTAAAACAGAACGCTCCTATGGGAGCGTTCTGTTTTACTTTCACCTTGCTTTAAGCAGCCACCTGCTCTAAATACCAACTAATCAACACAATTTAGTGGTCGTTATAGAGAAGTTTTACTTTATATAGAACTAAAATATTACTAAAAATTGTTTTGGCAATTTTAGGAGGGGACGTACGTCGGCTCCGTCCCTCTAAATCCGCGCCTGTCTACGGTACTCGGTGACAGCGCCACCTAGTTGTACAGCGGCAGATAACCGGCAAAAGACCCCCATTTGTAGTTTAATAGTCATAACTTTTATTTGAACGATAAACATGTACATACACACATCTGCGCATGCGTGAATTCAGTGAACTACTCAGGTGATCATTTGCATTGTATTAATTAATTCACTGTGATCGTCATTGGATGGGAATGGTTACGTAATAACATAATATGTGACGTCATACAACGTTTATTTGGTGATGGTTTGTCACAAGCTATTTTATAATCACATGTATAGTGTAGAACCTAGTAGGAGTATTTTTTTTTCGAATTTTGTAGATGAATAGAAGTATGGATTTAAATACAGCAAAAACCCCTATTTTGACCACGTAACCTACCTGATCCCCCCCAAGAAGCTATTTTTGGACCCAACCTCTGAATAATTCTACCGAAAAGGATCATTTACTAGCAAAAAGTTATTTTTATGAGCGTGTAGTTTTTAAACCATTGTGAAAAACAGAGCATGTGCCCCTATGCAGCAACTGCTCTATTTATCACAATGGTTCGAATGAGGCGGCAAAAGACGTCAATATGAGGGAATGGGTTAAACGTTTTATTTTGGTGTTTAACTATTTATGTCATGAATAGAAATGTCATACTCCACCAATTATGAGCATTAATTAACTAGATCTAGTTATTTTCGAATCACCTATTGTATTAAACCTTTCCCTCATATCGACGACTTTTGACGACGCTTTAAAAGTCACTTTGTGAAACCATTGTGATAAATAGAGCATTTGCTCCTATAGGAGCAAATGTTCTAGTATCACAATGGTTTCAAATTACAAAATTCTAAAAAAAATCCTTTTCTCTAGTTAATGCTCCATTTTGGTAGATATATTCAAAGTGATTGGATCTGAAAATAGCCTATGGAGGAAAGGGTTAAACAATGAATACATGATCAGTTATGTGGTGGAAATGGAATAAAATCAGATCATATCGAGGGCTTGGTGCAAAACTATTCTAACTCCTTTTTTGTGAAGGAGTTAGAATAGTTTTGCACCAAGCCCTCGATATATATTCTATAAGCAAATAGAACCAATCCTAGTCAGACGACTCCTATGTGAGTCATCAGATCTGGATCTACTCAGTCTGCAATTTAAGCGTGTGTCAGCCTTTAAATTCAGGACCAAAGTTATATACAGTAAAACCTCTCTATAACGGCCACTAAAGTGTATTAAGTAGTATTTAGAGCAGAAAAGTGAAAGTAAAACAGGAGCGTTCTGTTTTACTTTCACATTGCTTTAAGCAGCCACCTGCTTTTAACACAAAATACTTGGTGTAATTTAGTGGTCGTTATAGAGAGGTTTTACTGTATGTAGACTGCACTGCTGTCGCTCTGCTTCAAGAAACCACCCGTGTTTAACGGCATGATTGTTAAGAGGGGTTTTACTGTGTACAAGGACATTGACTAGAATAGTACTTTTACATTTAGTGATAACATATATGTTCATTATAGAACTTTATACATGTATCAAGAAGGTGGAACGTAGCTTTTTAATATTAACCCTTTCGGTGCCAAATTTCTAATTGTCGTCTGCACACCAATTTTATTAAATCATTCGGTAAAATAAAGAAATAAGATAAACAAATACAAATTTCAAAGGAATAAAGCAAAGACATAGAAATGGAGTTTGAGACAAAATGTGAAGTCCCTGATCAGACGCCGTCTTTTCAAGGCGGCGTCTGATCTGGGACTGCACTATTTGTCGTGGTGTATTTTTGCGACATTGGCGGTGAAAGGGTTGAAATTAAAGTGCGGGGGGCGAGAAAATAAGACTTGTGCAAACAACTACAATTGACCTCGAATCAATTTTAATAGAACAATACGACCTGAAAAAGTGTCTGTCAGTTAAAGGTTTAAGCAAGTGGTTGTTTTAATGATTCCTGTTTAATTAGTAAATGTTTGCTGAAAACCAGTTTTACTATACATGTATCATGTATTTAACAGGTGTTGGAAATGTAAGCATTACGTGTACCTATAGTTACACAATTAAACTTCGTTAACTCGAATTTTTAATAAAGAATTGATAATGTTTCAGGCAGGTGACTGCTTAACCCATTACCTCATATGCTATATTTAGATAGAACCTCTTTGAATTAATCTACCGAAAAGGAGCATTAATTAGAGAAAATGAAAATTTTAGAATTCTGTAGTTTGAAACGATTGTGATAAATAGAGCATTTGCTCCTTTAGGAGCAAATGCTCTATTTATCACAATGGTTTCACAAAGTGACTTTTACAGAGTCGTCAAAAGTCGTCAATATGAGGGAAAGGGTTAATGCAGAGTGAAAGTCAAACAGAAAGCTCCTTTCACCTTGCATTAAGCTGCCACCTGTCTTAAGACCAGTAATAATATGTGTCTGATGGTTCGAGCTATCGAGATGTTAAATAACTATACATGTACCAGAACTCGAGCAAAGTGCTGTCCTCGACACAGTGATGCTCGAGCTGTTAAAGTTTGACTGTATATCATATATTTGTATACATTTATACAACGTTTACACATGTTAGAGTTCTTTTCATCGGCCTGAACGGTGGCTGCATGCAACTTGTGTCAGTCTACAGACATTATTTTGAAGGCAAATTATACAAATCCGGTTGCAATTCGTATATTATTCGATGATGTTGATTTTGAAAAGGGAGATTATCAATATGACCAGGACATATTCCAAGGTCTCGAGTTGTACATCTTACAGATGAATGGTATTGAAATCAGAAAAAAACCCTTTCTTAGGTGATCATTGAAAAGAAGTTTTTCAAGAATCATTCTAGATCTCGGAACTTCGTTGATAATTATGGTAGCATTAATTGCATGTAGATGCGTACTTGTTTATTGAAAATTTGTCGTGTGTGCAATAGAGTAGTGAACAAAGCTTTGATACTAGGTCTATATTTGCCACTCTTCGTGAGAAGATGTGCCTTCGAGTGTATGCACACGGCGTAGACCCAGATCAGTGGCAAAAGAGAGACAGTTATCGGCATCTGTAATGCAGTTTGATAAACGGAAAATACCTAAACCGACGTCTATGTCAGAGACACCATGGCTAATCTGGTTCTTCACTTCCTTAACCCATTCCCTCATATTGACGACTCTGTAAAAGTCACTTTGTGAAACCATTGTGGTAAATAGAGCATTTGCTCCTACAGGAGCAAATGCTCTATTTATCACAAGGGTTTCAGACTACAAAATTCTAAACTTTTCCTTTTCTCTAGTTAATGCTCCTGTTCGGTAGGTTAATTCAAAGAGGTTGGGTCTAAAAAAAAGCCTATGAGGTAATGGGTTAATGCGTGTTTTCTTAGACCCCATTTAACCCTTTACTCCATAAATACACATTTGCAATCAGAGTAGACCCATATCAGACGGCTCCTGTAGGAGCCGTCTGATCAGGGTAAGCTCTGTTTGCTAATTGTATGATAGAGATATGGTTTTGCAGCGGCGATAATTATTGTGTCCATGTGCAATAATAACTAATTATAATGATCGTGGTGCCATTATTTCTTAGGTGAATATTTTTGGAGCAAAGTGTTAAATTATGTCAAAGTTGTCAAAATGACAAATGCAGTAGTATTTCTCTACAGCGATCTTTCACAATGAGTCTCTAATCCTTCTGGTCCTGCACGATTTGTCAATGCAATGTAACCTATTGTGTTATATAACAGCATGGAAAACATAACACGTTCCTTAATACAAACGCTTTGTCACATATCTGCAAACAGAGTAGACCAAGACCAGACGGTTCCTATAGGAGCCGTCTGATCAGGGTCTGCTCTGTTTCGGCTAATGAACTTTCTTTACTTTCTAAAATGACTGCAATGCCCCATCCCATTTTTCATTATAACTAGTTTGTCCATGAATATTCAGTAGGTGTTGAAATTTCGAATAAAGATAAATCAGGGAAAGGGTTAACCCATTCCTCCATAAATACACATTTCTACGCCTCTGTATTAAACAGTTCTTGAAACCATTGTAATAAATAGAGCATTTGCTCCTATAGGAGCAAATGCTTTATTTATCACAATGGTTTCAACTACAAAATTCTAAAATTTTACTTTTCTCTAGTAAATGCTCCTTTTGGGTAGATTCATTCAAAGAGTTTGGGTATAAAAATAGCCTATAGAGGAAAGGGTTGATAATAATATTGCCTGTCCTCTGTCACTGAACTATGTCTACTTTGTTTACGTATATTTGGAGTCAACTGTTAATACAGAATACAGAAGAAATAGTCCTCCTTATGATGTCCATTATAGAGGAGTTTTTACAGCAAATTAGAACCGGTCTTAAGCGATCATCAAAAACAGAATTTAACCTTTACTCTCTGAATATTCATATAAGATAATAACGAACTTTAACCCTTTCGGTGCCAGCATTGTCGTCTGCTGAGCATAGTTTCGTTTATTCTTAGTGTAAATGTGTGCACTTTTTCCATTTTATTTATAAAACATTAAACAGAGTGTCAAACAGTTTGGATCCTGATGAGACGCCGAGTTACTCGGCGTCTCATCTGGATCCAAACTTTTTGCATGTGATATCATAAACCCGTCATTGATATATAGGCACATGAATACGGACACTTTTGGTCATAGTAGAAACTGTGGAATAATGCCTATATCAGTTCATAAACAAAACAGAGAATACCCTGATCAGACGGCTGTAAGAACCGTCTGATATGGGTCTACTCTGCTTGTTAAGGCGTAGAAAAGCGTATTTATGGAGCAAGGCACGTGGTAGCTAATACAAGTCACAAGTAATGCAGAAAGCTCATATAGGAGCTTTTTTGCATTACTTTTGCCCTATATTAACCCTTTCCCTCCTATTGACGACTTTTGACGACTCTGTAAGTCACTTTGTGAAACCATTGTGATAAATAGAGCATTTGCTCCTATTGGAGCAAATGCTCTATTTATCAAAATGGTTCAAACTACAAAATTCTAAAAAAAATCCTTTTCTCTAGTTAATGCTCGTTTTCGGTAGTAGATTTATTCAAAGAGGTTGTATCTAAAAATTGCCTATGAGGTAATGGGTTTAGCAATTACCAGTTTTTTAAGATTCCGATGTGCAATCAATATAAGGTCGTTTAAAGCAGTTTCTGTTAACATTCGCATTAATTGAACGTTTAAAGTGACTTAGAATGTTTCATGTACTATCATAAGAGTGACTTTCAAAATTATTTTGTTATTGTATGTAAAATGAATTATAAATTTGTCGGTTGTGTATTTTAAGTATTGATACCAATAAATAAACACGTGTTCATTACTGTACTGTTGTTGTTTTTCTCTCACCAATATCTGAAAAAGTCCTCACTGATCATTTAATCCGTTCCTCTATAAATACGCCTTTCTACGCATCTGTATTAGTCACTTCTTGAAACCATTGTGATAAATAGAGCATTTGCCCCATAGAAGCAAATGCTCTATTTATCACAATGGTTTCTATACTACACAATTATAACATTTTCCTTTTCTCTAGTAAATGTTACTTTTCGGTAGATTCATTCAAAGAGGTTGGATCTAAAATAGCCTATGGAGGAAAGAATTAAATGCGCGAAAGCAGTGTACGGGTATTTGCAAACAATGTATACCCAGATTAGAGGTATCTTAGAGGTGCCATCTGAGCCATCAGGGTTAGCATGACTAGTCATGCAGTATTTTCTTGCAAGTTCTACTCTTTCATACTGTATGGACTCGTTTTAAAGAAGTTAACCTTTAGCCTGCTATGGGCGGATGAATGAATACCTATGCAAACAATTTGGATCCAGATGAGACGCCGAGTAACTCGGCGTCTCATCAGGATCCAAACTGTTTGACACCCTGATTGCATTTTGATAGACAAATTGATAACAGCTTGAATTTTAAAAAATAAAATTAGCTGAATACTTCTGTAAAAATGATTTGCTCAGCAGGCTAAAGGTTAAGGGGTTATGGGTCATTCCACTTCAGCATTCGAAGAGTTGAAACTGATTGGTCGATTGTATGTTATCATTTAGGACTCAAGTCATTTGACCCTTTAACTGTTGAATATTCATGTAAGAAATGATGACGTCATGAATATTTATTAACTTGTTGTTTATTATAAAATGTTTAAAGGAATGTTGTACTTTGTCAGAACTGATAGAATATCCAAATCATGCCATAAGCAAACAGGGCCAATCCTGATCAGACAGGTCCTACAGGATCTGTCAGGTCTGGGTCTTCTGTGTTTGCTAATAGAATTTGATAGATCTGTTTATTTGCTTTCTAAAATGTCTGCAATGTTCTACCTTCCATATTTCTTTGTAACTATTTTGTTAATGATTATTCAGCAGGTATTGAAATTTGGCCTAAATACAGAACAGGGAAAGGGTTAAGCCGTGACTTGATAGAGACCACCCTTACAAGCAGAATGGATCCTGATCAGATGACTCCTGTACGACCGGTCTGGTCAGGATTTGCTATGATTGCTTATATAACTACATGTATTTAGATCTGGTGCTAAAGGACATCTGCTTGAAACGCCATTGTTTCTGTTTTAACCCTTTCCCGTATGTAAGCGCATTTTGACGCATCTGCAAACAGAGTAGACCCAGATCAGACGGCTCCTATAGGAGACGTCTGATCAGGGTCTGCTCTGTTTGCTTATGGTGTAACATAGATATGATTCTACAGCTTCTGTCTAGAGCCAAAATGTCCTGAGTTCATATGCCATTATAAAAAATAATCTTGTTAAAACCCCTTTAATACGACCACTTAATGAATTAACATGTGTGTCTTTATAAGTAGGTGGTTGTTTAATGCAAGACAAAAGTAATGCAGTTTTGTCCTGCATTAAGCTACCACCTGCATCTAGCACTCAGAATTATACCTCTTAGTGGTTGCATTAGCAGGGTTTTACTGTATATAAAGCACCGTTTGATAAAAAACTAAAGCATTAACAAACAGTGCAGATCCTGATAAATTGCCCCAAAATGGACCCAAACTGTGTACTAAAGTTTGCCGGGTCGAATATTAACCATTTACTCCATGAATATTCATGTAAGAAATAAGGACGTTATATATACAGTAAAACCTCTCTATAATGGAATCTAAATTACATCAAGTATTTTGTGTTAAAGGCAGGTGACTGCTTAAAGCAAGGTGAAAGTAAAACAGAACGCTCCTATAGGAGCGTTCTGTTTTACTTTTACATTGCTTTAAGCAGCCACATGCCCTAAATACCAACTAATTAACAACATTTAGTGGCCGTTATAGGGAGGTTTTTTACTGTATATTAATTAGATTCATTTTTATAATGGCAAATGAAGACAAGAAATGTTGGCCATGGTAGAAATTATATTGTCATATCAACATTATGTCATGAGCCAACAGAGCAGACCCTGATCAGACAGATAGATTTATATAAATTCAATATTGAGCAACAAGGCAATAGTTAACAACACATACATATTTTAAAATTAAAACAAAATAAAAATTAATAATAATAATAATAATAACAAGGCAGTCCAAAGGACAGCTATATCCCCCACCGCCGCCACCTAAATTAAGACATTGACCTTAAGGTGATACAATGGGTTTTAAAACTGCATTTCATGCATTAGGATAAGACAACACAAGACAAGATAGTATTTAATTTGACAAAGTGTAATAATATTGTAATTGTTAATTGAAAATCCTTCAAATGGTTTAGAAGATATGGAGCGGACACGAAATGTAATGGAAATTGAAGATTAAATCACTTGGCCTTCAAATGTGACCTTGACCTTGAGCCGACATGACTGCCACATATGTTCTGCACATTGTCTCAACGTGGTTAACATTTGAGGCAAGTTTCTTGAAAATCCTTCAAGGGGTATAGGAGATAACGAAACTATAATGGAAATTGAAGGTAATAACACTTGATCTTCAAATGTGACCTTGACCTTGAGCCGACATGACTGGCACATGTGTTCTGCACATCGTCTCAATTTAGCTAACATTTAACTAAACTTTTATGAAAATCCTTCAAAGGCTTTAGAAGATATGGAGCGGACACGAAAATGTAACGGAAATTAAAGGTTAGAACACTTGACCTTCAAACGTGACCTTAACCTTGAGCCAACATGACTGCCGCATGGGTTCTGCACATCGTCTCAATTCATTTAATATTTGACTCAAGTTTTATGAAAATCCTTCAAAGGGTTTAGAAGATATGGAGCGGACACAAAAATGCAATGGAAATTGAAGGTTAAAACCCTTGACCTTCAAATGTGACCTTGACCTTGAGCCGACATATCTGCCACATATGTACTGCACATCGTTTCAAGTTGGTTAACATTTGAGGCAAGTTTCTTGAAAATCCTTCAAGGGGTATAGGAGATATGGAGCGGACACGAAATTGTTACGGACAGACAGACAGACAGACGAAGGCCATTCCTATAACCCCCCTCCGCTATGCGGTGGGGGATTAATAATAATAATAATAATAATAATAATAATGTTATATGTGTTATGAAGCATGTCAGTCACATCAATATCAAGGACGACACAAAAAATATTTCTCTTATTTCCATTGTTGTCCTTGTTATTGATGGTCTGCCATAGAGAGGCATGAATTATGAAGAAAATTAAATAATTTACTTTAATGGAAAATAAGAAATCTATAAATTTTGTTTATCACAGTGTTGTAAATGCTCTATTAATTACTATAATTATATAAACAATATGAAATAAGCTATCTAGATTGGCACAATTATCACAAGTTACTGAAATTTATAGGAGCTTCTTTAGCAGCTGTCTCATGATCTGGATCTACTCTGTTTGCAAAGGCGTATTCATGGAGTAATGGGCTAAAACGGACTAGAAGTCAGGCAGGAAATTGAAAATGACATACGACAGTGCACAGCAACGTCAGAAGCACAATTGAAATGAGTGCTCGCACACGACCTTTACCCTTCGCTTGCTGAATTTTGAAAAGCAGTTCTTCTTTGCCCATGCCCTGTTGTATAATTACATATATCTTCACTGCCTACAATTATTTCTCTGTGCAGTCACTGCTGTGGAGTGCACTGGTTGCACAATCAATTTGTAAATAGTGCAGACCCTGATGAGACAGCTCCTGTAGGAGCTGTCTCATCTGGGTCTTCACTATTTACAGGTAGGTATATTGATGTGAATAGCAAGCGAAGGGTTAATGGTCTATTCCGTACCTGTTCCACACTAACATAATTTACGGCACTGACATACTAAAAAGGTCACATAATGCCAAAGGATATATATTTAAGAACATTAACCCATTCCCTCCTATTGACGCCTTTTGGCGCTTCTATAAAAGTCACTTTGTGAAACCATTGTGATAAATAGAGCATTTGCTCCATAGGCAGGGTTGCCACAAACCTGAGGAAAAAAAATCCCTGACATACTTTCTAATTTCCCTGACATGTTACATTGCAACGTGTGGTCTTTCTGTCATAATTTTTGTAATATTTTAGAGGAAGTGTAAAATATAGAGCACTGAATCTCATTGTTTCAAAGCCCGCTGACATTTGCCTTTATTTTCAAATTTCCCTGACAGATTTAAACCCTGACCTTGAAAAATTTAAATTTCCCTGACTCCCCTCCCCGACGCATGTCAACCCTGATAGGAGCAAAATCAATGCTCTATTTATCACAATGGTTTCAAAACTACAAAATTCTGAAAAGGAATTAGGGAACCCTACACAATCAATGCAATGCACATGAAGAACGCTCATACACACATACCACACACAGAAACTTTGTGTTCCTCTGATAACATATCTGCGCCTTTAACCCTTCGCTTGCTATTCACGTCAATATACCTACCTATAAATAGTGAAGACCCAGATGAGACAGCTCCTGCAGGAGCTGTCTCATCAGGGTCTGCACTATTTACAAGTTGATTGTGCAACCAGTGCACTCCACAGCAGTGATTGCACAGCGAAATACTTGTACACAGTGAAGATATATGTAATTATATAACAGGACATGGGTTAAGAAGGAGAAATGTGTTTTAAAATTCAGCAAGCAAAGGGTTAAATCAAAACTTAAACCCAAACCATAAATAACAAAAGGCAAAATGTGACGTCAGAACTTATACAAGAACATGACAAGACAACATCACAAAAGGCATTGCTGAAGGGCATCTTTCAGTAATATATGAGTAAATATCCCATGTGTTTTATAAATTAGTACATATTGTATATTTGTATAAGATATGTACTATATTGTTTAGATTCCTGCGGATATAAAGAGATGACACTAAACTCCATTCTGTGTTTGTGAATCTTTATTTTTCTTTAACAATTCGGAAACAATCACAGACATAAAACATTCAATGAATCTGGTGTTATGTGAAAGAAGTAAGCTCACAACAAAACACAAAATGCCATTTCTCAGAAACACTTCAATACACAAAACTGTTTGTACAAATTTATCTTATCCAATATAAATACATATATATACACATATATATACACAGAAGAACCAGAGACATATAAACACAAACATAGGTCTCTAGTAGAACCAGTCTTAACCCTTTCCCTGATCTATGTTTTTTCCAAATTTCAATACATACTGAATATTCATGGACAAAATACTTACAACGAAATATGGAAGGTGTAACATTGTAGTTATTTTAGAAAGTAAAGAAACAGATCTATCAAATTCCATTAGCAAACAGAGCAGACCCTGATTAGACAGGGGATTGGGATTGAAGCCACCCTGATATGCCTCGGTCAGGTGAACAATGCACATCAGGCGCTTAACCCATTCCCTCATATTGATGACTTTTGATGACTCTGTAAAAGTCACTTTCTGAAACCATTGTGATAAATAGAGTATTTGCTTTATATAATTGTTCAGATTAGAAATCCGATGACTCGAACTTCTGTTATCTCGAACTAAATTGTATGGTCCCTTCAAGTTCGAGTTATCGAAGTTCAACTGTATGTATAATACAAGAGAGTGTCTCTGGCATTTGCAAACAGAGTAGACCCAGACTAGAGGGTTCCTAGTGGAGTTCTCTGGTCAGGGTGTGCTCTGTTTGCCATTAAAAATCTTCAAGCAAGTTTAAACCATTACCTCATGGACTATTTGAAGACCCAACCTCTTTAACCCATTCCCTTATAGGCTATTTTTAGATACAACCTCTTTGAATAAATCTACCGAAAAGGAGCATTAACTAGAGAAAAGCAAAATTTTAGAATTTTGCAGTTTGAAACCATTGTGATAAATAGAGTATTTGCTCCTATAGGAGCAAATGCTCTGTTTATCACAATGGTTTCAAGAAGTGACTATTACAGAGGCGTAGAAAAGCGTATGTATGGAGGGAAGGGTTAAATAAATGTACTGAAAAGGAGCATTTACTAGAAAAAAGGTAATGTTTTTAGAAGTGTAATGTTTTGAATCCATTGTGATAAACAGAGATTTGCTCCCATGCTAACATTGTTGGGATATTTAGCATTGAAAGGGTTATTGAGGAAGTTGTATGTTCCCGAAGGCTCCTAGTACACTGGAGACCCGTTACAACGCGGGTATGGGGGGACATAAAATTCAACCCGCGTTATATACGGAACCGCGTTGTAACGAGGTTTTTTTTTATCTGGGTACTTACATAATTCCCCATCTTCCTAAAATAAACTAATTTCGAACGAAACTGACTTGTTTACTTTGTTTCCCCACCCACTCACATAGCTCTTTCAAATTCTGTTAGCAAACAGAGTAGACCCTGATAGGAGCCGTCTGATCTGGGTCTACTCTGTTTGCAAATGCGTGAAAACACGTTTGTATGAGGGAAAGGGTTATACAAAATTACAAATAAAATCGTGTATGTTTTCAAACAACCAAGTACATTTCATAATACAAGCCTGTTGAAAGGATGTAATTGCCTCTGGGCCTGTCAAACCCCTAATCCGATTAAACCTGCTGTGTAAAACAATAAACATGGCTGTCACTGTTTTCAGAAAATGAAAGGTCACATGACTGTGATGTCGCGTGTGATTTGTTGGGGTTTTAAATTTCATTTGATTGGTCAAAGGGCACACACCCTTTTCTGTATTAGCATATAACCTCCAACCCCGCACTGAGAGTTAGGGGTTTATACTTCTAATGATGTTTGTTTTTCATAATTAAAGTGCGAACTTTTGTGGCTTTGACAGTGAAAAAAATCAGTACATGCGTATCTCAATTATACACACAATTACTTTGTAATGAAAGTTATATGCAGTTAAGATTTTACTGGTTCCCGCCATGCGCATAGTACGAACCGGTAATCAGCTGTGTGTATTACATTCATGGCGGCATATATACGAGTTGACAGTTGTCAGTTTTTCACACGTAAGATTGTCTTCAATTGTTTATGTAGGGACCGGTGTTTGTTTTCATCCTTTAGCCTGCTGCGGGCGGATAAGTTTATCTAAGTTTATTTTAAGTTTCATTGCGATATTCAATCATATTACTATAAATGAGGTATTTACAAAAAAAATTCGGCGACACAGACTACCCGCGTTATATCGGATACCGCGGTAAAACGGTCCGCGTTATAACGGATCTCCAGTGTACATGGAAAAAACATTTCTGGGCTACAGATATGGGAAGCATTTCAAAACAAAAGTCTCTCTCCTCCTTCAAACTTATAGTTTTGACTACTTCAGAGCAACAGATAACGATGCATACTCAAATTCTAAAATCGTCATTTCTCCACCAAACCCTATGTTGTGACCACTCTTTAGAATCGTCTCGAAGAGACAATTCTAAAGAGTGGTCACAATATAGGGTTTGGTGGACAAATAAAGAAGTTATTCTTGAAAATATTTTAATTTACGCATCTTATCCGGAGCTCTGCTACTTATTAGAATCTGTTCTTTAACACCTCTATGAATATTAATGTAAGAAATAATGACATCATGTTAATGACACATGAACACAGGACTTTTTGGCCATGACAGAAACAACTGTAGAATCATATCTATATTATCTCATGAGAAACAGAGCAGACCATTATCAGACGATGCCTACAGGAGCCATATCTGATCTGGGTCTAATCTGTTTGCAATGGCGCAGATAGACATATTTATGGAGTAAAGAGTTTTTGCACCACTGTAAACAGAATAGACCCAGATCAGATTGCTCTTGAAGGAGCTGTCTAATCATGGTCTGCTCTGTTTGCTTATAGAATAAGGTCAGATTTGTCAGTTTCTGCCATTGCCATCATAAAGGTTCAACTAATTTAGATTCATGATCTCACTTTTTTTACATGTATATTCATGAGATAAAGAATTAAACGATCTGAAAACAACCATATTAGAAAGCATACATTGATGTCTTTTCCCAGAAATGTTGAATATTGTTAAAAATATTCAAAATCCGAAAAATGGTTTTGGAAACCAACTTGTCTGTATTGAGGAGACGTCGTTTCAAGAAGGTGTACACCAATTCAGCACGGAACACTTCTGATACACTTCCAACACAACTGATTTCCATTGATAGTAAATTTAAACAATTTCTTTGCTTCCTGTTTAATTCTTTCAGTAAATCATATCCGATTCTTGGCTTGTTGATGAGTCTGATTTCTCTCTCTTCATATTCCTGATGTCTTCAATTTTCATTAGCCTGCAAGAAATTAAGAAACATTATAGATGACAGATGGTACGGTAAAACCTGCTTTAACCCATTACATCATAGGCTATTTTTAGACCCAACCTTTTTGAATGAATCTACCAAAAAGGAGCGTTAACTAGAGAAAAGGATTTTTTTTTTAGAATTTTGTAGTTCTGAACCATTGTGATAAATAGAGCATTTGCTCTTTTAATAGGAGCAAATGCTCTATTTATCACAATGATTTTATAAAGTGACTTTTGCAGAGGCGTCAAAAAGCGTCAATACGAGGGAATGGTTTAACCCTTTTCTTCATATAAACGCCTTTTTCATGTCAGAAATAGCATACCTTGTTTCTGGACACCATATTTCTGGATACCATATTATTAAATGTCTTTCATATTCATCAAATAAATTTCAATAAATTGTACTATTTTGTTAGGTCAATAAGCGTTGCCACGATCAACCCGAGAAATCCGTCCCACAGTACGTATTCTATTGCTTACGCAAACAATAAAAAAACTGATCATTAAACTAAAGAGAACTATTATTGTATAAAAGAAAACTATCCCTTCTATACAGTCAAAATGTTTCATCAAATAGTAACATTTCTGTGGGAGTTTTCCCATTTCAGTCAATTTTCCCCCATTAACCCATTCCCTCATATTGACGCCTTGGCAAAAGTCACCTGTTGAAACACTTGTGATAAATAGAGCATTTGCTCCTATAGGAGCAAATGCTCTATTTATCACAATTGTTTCAAACTTACAAAATTCTAAAATTTTCCTTTTCTCTATTTAATGCTCCTTTTCAGTAGATTTATTTAAAGAAGTTGTTTTTTTAAAATAGCCTATGAGGTAATGGGTTAATAATTGTTTCCATTTCATTTAAAGTCCCTGGACGTCCTGAGATCGAAAAAATGACACTTTGGTGTTTTTGATAGATCTGAGTGCCCATGCATTTGAAAGAAACTGGTCTTAAAAAAGTTTAAAACGTAAGGTTTTGTGTTAAATTACATTTTTTTTTTTTAAATCGATGAAAACGAAAGTAGGTTTAAATACAGAGACTGTGAGTTCATGTATGTTTATTTCTACATTTTCTTTCCTCTTCGGCAACAATTTTTTTAGAGACAGTGCTCATCCCACTTCGGCTTCCAAGAGACGCTTAAATGCATTGATTGATATAGAGAGGCGCATGCGCGAAGTGTTTGCTATCTTTACAGTCTGTCATACTTTTTTGACCACTGAAACAATAAGTACAGCGCGATATATTTTAGAATTTTATTGTTGTTTCTCAGCAGAAAACGATCAAATAAATAGCAAGACTGTTTAAATGGTATACTGAAGTATATATTATTTTTTTCAATACAAAGGTGTTCAGGTACTTTAATCTAGTTACGGCAGCGATTCTATTCAATGTACTATGCTCAATAAATGAATGGCCCCTAAAGACATGTTCTGCTGCACACACAAGAAAAATGCATCAGATGGCTACAGTCCAAATGCTTTTTTTCCTTCTTTTGTTCTTATATTATATCGTGTAACTCACTTGGTGTATTTTTCTGAAGTGTATTTGTTGAGAATATCCATGTAGCTCCGGGAAACCTGCACAGCATTGTTCTTCGGTGGTTGCATCATTCCGTCCATAGCTTTCTTTCTAACCCAGTACGCTGAAGACTTTGTAAGTGAGTTACCTATAATGTAATAGAAAATCGAAGTAGAACCTTCCTTTAAGCCTTTACGCCATAAATATGCTTTTTAATGCCTTTGCCAAACAGAGTAGACCCAGATCAGACGGCTCCTATATTTGGTACTCGGGTAGAAACTGTAGTCCGATCTACTATCATTTCAAAAGCAAACAGAGAAAACCCTAATCAGACGGCTCCTACAGGCGCCATATCTGATCTGGGTCTACTCTGCTTGCAAATGCATGAAAAACTGTTTAACCCTTTCCTCCATAAATAAACCTTTCAACGCTTCTGTAAAAGTCATTAAATGAAACCATTGTGATAAATAGAGCATTTGCTCCTCAGGAGCAAATGCTCTATTTATCACATTGGTTTAAAAACCACACAGTTCTAAAATTTTATTTTTCTTCAGTAAATGCTCCTTTTGGGTAGATTTATTCAAAGAGGTTGGGTCTAAAAATAGCCTATGGAGGAATGGGTTAAATGAAGGAATGGGTTAACCATTTCCCTGTTTAATATTCATGATTATGAATATTCTTAACCCATTACCTCATAGGCTATTTTTAGATACAACCTCTTTAAATAAATCTACCGAAAAGGAGCATTAACTATAGAAAAGGATTTTTTTTAGAATTTTGTAGTTTGAAACCATTGTGTTAAATAGAGCATTTGCTCCTATAGGAGCAAATGCTCTATTTATCACAATGGTTTCACAAAGTGACTTTTACAGAGTCGTCAAAATGAGGGGAAGGGTTAATGGTATGTGTACAGTTTTTTTGTACTGGTAGAAGCAGTAGTCTGATCTACTATAATTTCAAAAGCAAACAGAGCAGACCCTGATCAGACAGTCTGATCTTGGTCTACTCTGTTTGCAAAGGCGTGAGTTAACCCTTTCCCTCATATAAACGTGTTTTCACGCATTTGCAAACAGAGTGAGCCAGATCAGACGGCTCCTAACGGAGCCGTCTGATCAGGGTCTGCTCTGTTTGCTATTGGAAGTTGATAGAGCTGTTTCTTTGCTTTCTAAAATGTCTACAATGTTCCACCTTCCATAATTCACTATAACTTTTTTGCTAATGAGTATTCAGTAGGTATTGAAATTTGGCTTAACTACAGAACAGGGAAAGGGTTAAACAATCACTGACTAGTTGACTTAGAATATTCAGCATTCAAAGAGTTAACCCTTTCCCTGTTCTATGTTTATTTCAAATTTCAATACCTACTGAATATTCATGGACAAAATAGTTATGGAAAATGGAACATTTAGCCATTTTAGAAAGCAAAGAAACAGATCTTTCAATATCCATTAGCAAACAGAGCAGACCCAGATCAGACGGCTCCTATAGGAGCCTTCTGGTCTGAGTCTACTCTATTTGCCAATGCGTGAAAATGTTTATATGAGGGAAAGGGTTAACAATTACACAGTTGAATATTCAAGTAAAAAACAAGAGCCGCGTGTGGCGCCAACGCTCGTTTGATTTGGTACTTGTCCAGCTAAATTAAACAAGAGCTATCCGCAGACAGCACGCTCCACTTTCTTTAGTGCTGGATAGTGTATGGAAGTCTAAGTCAGAAAGGGGAGATAACTATAGCAAAATTAATTTTAGGATTACCTGCCCTTGTGGAATGGGTCCCCCTTGTAATAGTTAACATGCATACCAAATTTGAACCAAATATCTTATACAGTTTCTGAGACATGGACCTGAACATAAAACTTAACCAACAATGAAAATTCTAAGTCGAAAAAGGGGCATAACTATGGCAAAATTAATTTTAGGGTTACCTACCCTTGTGAAATGGGTTCCCCTTGTGATAGTTAACATACATACCAAATATGATCCAAATATCTTTGATGGTTTCTGAGAAAAGGACCTTAACAAAAAGGTTAACCAACGCCGACGAGAGGGTCATGACAATAGCTCCACTTTTTGAAAAAGTGGAGCTAAAAAAAATGAAAACGATAAAGGGCCAAAATTTTGAAATCAAGAGATATGGATCTTATGTAGAGGCCTTCCCCTGAATGAGATCTACTAACCTATGAAGTTTCATGTTGATACCTCTTATACTTTTCGAGCAATAAGCTACATTAAAGTTTTTGCACGCCGCCGACGACAACGGCTACTACCCAGTGATCAGAATAGCTCGACTTTTCTTTGAAACAGACGAGCTAATAATAATAATGAAGATTTATCAGTTGAATATACATAATGGTATATGGGCGCTGGAGTTTTTGATATCGGTAGAAACTGTAGAGTCAGATCTATAATCATTCCATAAGCAAACAGAGCAGACCCTGAAGAGTCAGATCTATAATAATTCCATAAGCAAACAGAGCAGACCCTGATCAGACCCTGGCTACTACTCTGTTTTAACCCTTTCCCTCATATAAACGTGTTTTCACGCACTTGCAAACAAAGTAAACCCAGATCAGACGGCTCCTAGAGGAGTCGTCTGATCAGGGTCTGCTCTGTTTACTAATAGAATTTGATAGATCTGTTTCCTTGCTTTCTAAAATGTCTACAATGTTCCACATTCCATATTTCTTTATAACTATTTGTTAATTAATATTCAGTAGGTATCGAAATTTGGCTTAAATACAGAACAGGGAAAGGGTTAAAAGGTGTGAATATGAGGGAAAGGGTAAAATGTGACAATAAGTTTTTTGTCTTACCAAGAGGGTTCATGTCCCGTTGCACTGATGCGGGTCTGGTGCGTGGAGGTTTCTGGTACTTGTTGTCGGACATATCGAGAGGGTTGTAGCAAATGTTGTCATGCATAGACAGGAACAGAGGGATGTAACACATGTAGTCCAAGAAGGATATCTGGGAAAAACACAACAATATTGATATAAATATAGAATATACAAAAAGCAAAAAATGCGGAAACCACATTAATGCCGGATTTTTCCTTCACCTTCACCCAAGCTATCTGCATACCAAATATTCGTGGATCGTAAGTTATAGCAAAATGTTACAGTTTGTTAAAAACAGACAAGTTTTTAAAATAGTGACCTTGATCTGATTTCATGTATCCTTGTATCAAGTGAAAGGCCTTCACCCAAGCTATCTGCACACCAAATATGAATTGTCTAGCTTAAGTAATTCAGAAGTTACAAGCAACGTTAAAGTTTTGTTAACAATGGCACGACGCCGCCCCGCCAAACTATAAGCCGAGATTTTTCTTGAAAAATCCGGCTAATAAAACCTCTCTACAACGACGACTCAAATTCGGGTTTAAAAACTCATTATTCCATAGAGATGCCCTTTAACACTTTTACAAACAGAATAGACCCCGATCAGATGACTCCTGTAGCCATGTGTTCAGGGTCTGTTCTGTATGCTTATGGAATAATATATAGATCTGATTCTGCAGTTTCTGTTATGGCCAAAATTTCCTTTTTTCATACACTGTTAAGGAATTCATTTCATTAATAGTCATGATATCATTATTTCTTACATGAACATTCTTGGTGGCAAGAGTTCAAATCTGTCAGATCATGGTTAACCCTTTCCCTCATATAAACCTGTTTTCACGAATTTGCAAACAGAGTAGACCCAGATCAGACGGCTCCTAGAGGAGCCGTCTGATCAGGGTCTACTCTGTTTGCTTTTAGAATTTGATAGATCTATTTCTTTGCTTTCTAAAATGTCTACAATGTAGTATCTTCCATATTTCTTTATTACTATTTTGTGAATGAATATTCAGTAGGTATTGAAATTTGGAATAAACATAGAACAGGGAAAGGGTTTAATAAGGAGTTACTGATGGGTTCATTGAAATAACAGACAGATGGACAAACAAACAAATAGACACAGTAGCATGATCTTACATCTCCCCAGTCATTGGGCTCCATTTTCTCCAGGATATATTGCTGCTGTTTCCAGTTGAGACCCCCAGCTATGAGCTCAATTTTGAGTGACTCCGAGGTGATGAAGTTTGAGTCCCTGTCAGATTCCACATTTGTATAGAACATCGCCTTGTATAGATCCAGCTTCCGCTCAATGTCAGCCAGATTGCAGATCTCCAACAAACGTTGACTCAATGTGCTATGGAAATGAGAAGAGGAAATTGAAACCTGTTTTCTCACAAATACATGTACATGCATGGACAATCTAACTAAATAAATCATAAAGTGACTTGCCTTTATTTCAGCAGTGTGCAAACTTGCCATTCTGACCCTTTACTGCGTGAATATTTATGAAAGAAATAAGGATATGGTGATATTAATAAACTGAATTTCTATAATGGGATATGAACACAGACATTTTATTTCTTAAGGTTTTTATATAAATCAATTAACACCAAAAATTGTACACATATTATAAAATAATGCTTATGACCTATTTTCCCATGGAATATATGTTTCCAGCTAAATATTACCGGTATTTGAATACTGATAAATCCTTAGAAAACCGACGACTTTATAAGAGGTGGAAAAGTGCAGAAATCAAAGGATATGTTCGGCAAAGTTCTGAATCTACTTCAGAACAACCCTTAGAATATTGCATAAGTGTTCAAAACAAAAGCTGACACAACAGGTCAGTCAAAATTTAAAACAAAATGGCACAGAGTCTGTCTACCGTATAATATTTTACCTACATGTACATCAAAATGTTTTCCTTGATTGGGACGCATTTCCGAAGCAATCAATATTTCTATATTTTCAATACAAACAACTCTCTTAGTGCTTATTTAGTTTCAGGTCATACAGTTTCAGATTCTGAAGTCAATTTTTTCCGAAAATATGAAAATACATTTTTAAGATCTATACTTACTCCATGTGTGTGACTCTCTCGCACAGGGCTGTCACCACGGCAAACATTCGGAACGTGATCAGAGTGGCCTCATCAATTCTCAACACCCTCATAACATAGTCCATCTGTTTGCTTGTCATATGCTGGACTGATGGTACGCCATCTAAGGCTACCCTTGCCTCCTGCAGGAATACACATTTATGTCTATTTTTGTCAAACCACTGTAGTGAGATATACTATGATTTCATAAGTAAACAGAGTAGACCCTGATCAGACAGCTCATACAGCAATGTATTCACTTGAGTTTATATAACAATGTATTCACTTGTTTCTATATAGAAATGCATTCACTTGTTTCTATACAGCAATATATTCACCTGTTTTTATACAGCAATGCATTCACTTGTTTCAATACAGCAATGTATTCACTTGTTTCTATATAGCAATGTTTTCACTTTTCTTTCTACATAGCAATGCATTCACTTGTTTCTATATAGCAATATATTCACCTGTTTTTATACAGCAATGCATTCACTTGTTTCTATACAGCAATATATTCACCTGTTTTTATACAGCAATGCATTCACTTGTTTCAATACAGCAATGCATTCACTTGTTTCTATATAGCAATGCATTATCTTAGTTCTATATAGCAATGTGTTCACTTGTTTCTCTATAGTAGTGTGTTCATGTGTTTCAATATAGCAATGCATTCAGTTGTTTTTATATAGCAACGTATTCACCTGTCTTTATACAGCCACGTATTCACTTGTTTCTGTACAGCAATGTATTCACTTGTTTATCATAGCAATTCATTCACTTGTTTTTATATGACAATTAGTTAACTGATATTCATTATGGGTGGAGTCTGCCATAAATATATCGAGGGCTTGAATAGTTAGAATAGTTTTGCACCAAGCTCTAAATATACTCATCAGGTAAAGGGTTAACTTGTGTATAAAAAACTTTATGGAATTACAGTAAAACCTCATTAACTCGAATTTTTAGTAAAGAAGAAATGAGAATTTTTAGGTACATGGCTGCTTATTGCAAAGTAAAAGTCATGCAGAAAGCTCCTAGAGGAGATTTCACCATGCATTAAGCTGCCACCTGTCTTAAGACAAGTAATAAGACTTGTTTTATAGTTCGAGTTATCGAGGTTTGACTGTTTATACATCTGATTTTACAGTTTCATAAATGGTCAATATATTCATATAACATTATAACGATTCAGCAATAAATATTCATGATATAATTATTTCTGACATGAATATTCATAAGCCTGACTACCTAAATCTTTGTAAATACTTACATGACGACTGAGCACGGTGTCTAAGTCTGAATCTTCCACAACAAACGCACGGGCGTAAGACTCCAGATGTGACTGATCCACCAGACGGTAATGGGACAGGAAGTCTACGTCTGCATCTACGAAAAAAACAAAAAAACAGGATGAGATCTACACACAATTAATCCATTCCGTCACAGTTTATTTTTCGACCCAACCTCTTTGAATAAATCTACAAAAAAAGGAGCATTTACTAGGAAAAAGGAACAGTTTAGAATTGTCTAGTTTTGAAACCATTGAGATAAATAGAGCATGTGATTGCCTATGCCCGTCTGTTCAATTGTAGTTTTTGTGATTGTGAACAAGTGAGTGAAGTATCATAAAATTTATATGAATAGTAAAAAAGTAACAGCCAACGTTAAAGTGTCCGTACGACAACGACAACAATGCAAACAAGGGAGTTACAACAACAGCTCATATTTTTTCTTAGCAAAACCAAGATGAACTAAAAAGCAAGAAATGCATTGATTTATCCGAAAAACTAGTATGAAATAGCAGAATCCAGTGTAGAAAATGCAACTTACTTCTCTCATCGAGGTCCTTGGCATACTTGTCGACTAATCTACTGAGGCTTAGCACCTTCTCCAGATGGCGCTGAAGTGCAGCACCACCACGACGCATTATGATATTAACTCTCTTCAATCCTTGCACTTAAAATGGATAAAAACAGAAGTTTACTATGAAAAAACATATTCTATCTACATATGATAAAACAATTGATAAACTTTGCCTAGTATTTTTTATCCAGATGAGGAGATAACAATGATAAATGACAAAAATATTTCAGTAGAATTCTAAATAAATTTTTTCATTGATATAGTCAAAATTAACTAGAAATGTGTCCATAGGACACTGATGCCCCCACTTCAGATTTTTTTTGTCACAGAAAGTAAGTGCCATTTTTAAAGTCATTTTTGCAAATAAAGGACCACAACTCCTAAACGACTGCAGTGATTTACATGGCTATCAAGTTTGACAAAGACATAATGGCCACAAACATGTGTGTAAAGTTTGGTGTGGATTGGACAAATACTTTTTAAGAAAGAGCACGGACAAATTCTTCTAGATGTGTGTACAGACGTACAGATGGACGGACGTACGGACAAGAGCAACCCTATATGCCACCACATTGTACAATCTGTACAATTTCATAAGCAACAAGATGTGTTTGTGAAACACTATGCCCCCTCATATATTTGACCTCTGACCTTGACCTCGACATGTCACCCCTCAAAATGTGCGGCTTTATGAGATACATATGCATGCCAAATATCAAGTCTCTATCTGTACTGGCTCAAAAGTTAAGACCAATGTTAAGGCTGTGTTAAAGTTACAGACAAAGAAACAGACAATTTGAGCTTTGACCCTGAAGGATGACCTTGACCTTGACATGTCACCCCTCAAAATGTGCAGCCTCATGAGATACACAAGCATGCCAAATATCAAGTCTCTATCTCTACTGGTCCAAAAGTTATGGCCAATGTTAAAGTCGGTGATTTGACCCATATATTTTACCTCTGACCTTGAAGGATGACCTTGACCTTGACATGTCACCCCTCAAAATGTGCGGCTTTACGAGATACATATGCATGCCAAATATCAAGTCTCTATCTGTACTGGCTCAAAAGTTATGACCAATGTTAAAGTTGCTGACAAACAAACAGACAGACAGGGCAAAAACAATATGCCCCCGACTATCGCCAATGGGGGCATAAAAAGAGAAGACCTTGATCAGAAGGCTCTTACAAGATTTAGATTTAGTTTCTCTAATTACAGTACGTATTCAGACCTCTCTCCCTGATTAAAGTTGAATAAGTCAGTTCAGCATTATTTATATGCATATTTATGGAGGATATTTATTTTCACACTTTTGCGAAAAGGGTATGCCCAGATCAGATGGCTCCAGTAGAAGCTGTCTGATCAGGTCTGATATGTTTGCTTATGATATGCAAAGACCTATGATAACAAAGATAAGATACTTAGACAAATCACGCAAGATCTCGTGGCTAATGTACCTAATCACGTGAAGTCACATTTGCAAATATCTTGGGTTGTAAGAAAATCTCAGGAAATATAAGCATATCATTGTGTAGAGCGTTTATTCAACTGGTACCTTGATTGTTAAAATCAGAGGGAATGGGTTAGCACATTATCCCCTAGTGACGCATTTTTGTGCATCTATAGAAGTCACTTTATGAAACCATTGTGACAAATAGAGCATTTGCTCCTATAGGAGCAAATGCTCTATTTATCACAATGGTTTCAAACTACAAAATTCTAATTTTTTCCTTTCCTCTAGTTAATGCTCCTTTTCGGTAGATACATTCAAAGAGGTTGGATCTAAAAATAGCCTATGAGGTAATGAGTTAAGTGGTCAATGTAGTAGGGTTTTTATTGTTATTGTTATTTTTTTGTATGATAACTTACATGTATCTAGGTCAAGGTCTGGGTCATCGGCCAACTCATCCTCATCAACACTGCTGCCATATTCAGCGATGTCCTTGAAGCCAACGGCAACTCCATCTTGTGTTATACTTATATCATTGCCAAACATATTCTGGTAAATAAACATACATCATGCTGTATGAAAATTGAACTTGGCACATGTGAACAAAAAATGTCTTTTACTCCATAATTACACCTTTCTACGCCTTTGCAAACAGAGTAGACCAAGATCAGACAGCTCCTGTAGTAGTAGTCTGATCAGGGTCTGCTCTGTTTGCTTGTGGAATAATATAGACATAATTCTACACTTTCTACCAGGACCAAAATATATGTTGTCCATGCGCCATTATAAAAATTAATATCTAATCAATATTCGTGATGTCATTATTTCTTGCCAAATATTCATGGTTAACCGTTCACTCTATGAATATTCATGTAATAATGACATCATGCATATAAGCTGCATCCTTAGACACAAATATTTAACCAAGACAGAAAGTGTAGAATTAGATCTATATCATGTTGTAAGCAAACAGAGCAGACCCTGATCAGATAGCTCCTACAGGAGCCATCTGAACTGGGTCTACTCTGTTTGCAAATGCATAAACAAGAGCCGCGTGTGGCGCCAACACTCGTCTAATTTGGTGCTTGTCCAGCTAAATTGAAACATTTTGAAAAAAATAAAGGGCCATAACTCCAAAATTTTGAAATCAAGAGTTATGGTTCTTATGTAGGGGCCTTCCCTTTAATGAGATCTACTAACCGACGAAGTTTCATGTTGATATCTCTTATACTTTTTGAGTAATGACCTACATTAAGGTTTTTGCATGCCGCCGCCGCCGACAACGCCTACGACCCAGTGATCACAATAGCTCAACTTTTCTTTGAAACAGAAGAGCTTAAAAGAGTATTTATGGAGTAAAGGGTTAACTGTTTACTCAATGAATATTACTAAACTTCCTATTTATAAGAAAAGTAAAATCAGATCAGTATAACGCCATAAGCAAACTGATTAAGACCTTAATCAGAAAGTTCCTGTAGGAGCCATGTGATCTGGGTCTACACTGTTTGCAAAGGCATCAAAAGGCATATCTATGGAGAAAATGGTTAATGTGAACATAAAATGTATCAAATACACAAAGAAAAACAGCTCAGTTCTTTGATAATTTTGGACTGTCATCTATACAATTTGTTGTGAGTTTTCTCTATTGTTTTTTTAAAAAATAAACATGACCAGGAAGAGCTTTCTGCATTACTTTTGTTCTGCATTAAGCAGCCACCTGCTTTAACAGACATCCATATTTGTTTGATAAATGGTTGCTATAGAAATTCTACTGTTCCTACCTTAAGCTGCTTGGCTATTTCTTTTGCTGACAGGTTGGGATCTATACCGAGGGCTCTGAGCTCGTCATCGGTGATTTTGCTCAGATCTATGTTTTTTTTCTTCAGTTTGAGTTTGCCATCAGCGCCTACCTCAAACAAGGCTGCCGAGAAAATAAATATTGAACAATGAAATCATAACAAGAGTTATCAATCTATCCAGAAATCTATCATTAC